>CM053619.1:44789233-44841416 GCA_028646535.1 Procyon lotor
GCACACCAGAACACACATACACACGCACCACACACACCACACACACGCATGCTCACATACCACACACCACACACACGAACCACACACCACATACACACGTGCACACGCACCACACATGTGCTCACACACACCACACGCACATGCACACCAGAACACACATACACACGCACCACACACCACACACATGAACCACATACACACGTGCACACACGCACCACACGTGCTCACATACCACACACGCACACCAGAACACACACTTACACACACACCACACACACACCACACATGTGCTCACACACACCACACACACATGCACACCAGAACACACACACACCACACACGTGCTCACACACACCACACACACGCGTGCTCACATACCACACACACCACACACGTGCTCACACACACCACACACACGCGTGCTCACATACCACACACACCACACGTGCTCACACATACCACACGCGCACATCACACACACACACATCCACACCACACGCGCGTGCACACACCACACATGTGCACACACACAACCACACACACACATGCATACACATATGCAAACACACCACACACAAACATGCATGCACACACACCACAAACACACCACACAAACACATGCATGCACACACATGCAAACACATCAAATACACACATGCAAACACACCATGCACGCACGTGCACGCACACACGTGCGCACACACACAAACACACCACACACACATGCACACGCACACACACACCCCATACACAAATACCGCGTGTGCGCACACGCGCGCGCACACACACACACACAGAGCGGGGACTGACAGGTCCCAGCAGGTGACTGCCGACCTCTCCCCTCCTGCCCCAGAGGCAGTCACGGTGCCCCAGGTGACCACACCCACGGTGGCCCGCCATCAGATGACCTGCCGCTGGGCTCCACCTGCAGCCTGGGAGCCCGGGCAAAGAGTCCGCGGAATCCAGGCCGCAGGTGGCTGCGAGCCGCGCCCACCACAGTCAATTCCCAGCACAGACGACAGGCCCCGAGACATGAGGGGACAAGAAGTCAGGGGAAAGCTGCCGACAGAACGGCTGCAGCGTGGCCCTCCTCGTGTGTGGAGCAGACAGATGCTAAGATAAACAGCCCCAAAATCAAGCTCAGGAAATCACAGTGATCAAACACAAAGACCGTTCACAGCCTAGCTGGTCATCTCAGGAAATCCACAGTTTTTAAAATGGTTTTCTCAGACTGTTAATTCAACGATCTTAAAAAAAAATAAAAGTGTGCCGCCCATAAACAAGACACCCTGTGAGTTACTGCAGAAGACACAGAGATGGGGAGACACGGTTTCAGCCCCCAAGAACTACGTGTTACTATTCCCTTCGAAGGAAAGAGAATCGGGTGGGTACGTGCCAGGATGCTGGCAATGGGCAAACCCAGCGGCCACGTGCTGGAAGGCTCCCCACGGAGCCGAGGCTGGAGCCCAGAAGGAGAGGGCACTCGAGGCTGGAGAGAGTGACCGGTGCGTGGGGCAAAGGGGAGAACACTCCGGAAAGGCACAGGGAAGCTGGGGCCACACTGTGTCCCCTGACTCTGACACGAAGACCTCTGGCTTCCGCCCTTCCCAGGGGCACTCAGCTCCCACCAGCAGGGCGGCACCAGGACACCCCTCCTCCCGCCAGCGAGGCCCCGGGGACCCCCAGGTGCCGGGGGGGGGGTGGCGCGTTCTGCGGCACTTACTCTATTTTATCCACAACTTCTGAGGTGGAGAAAAAAAATTCAGATCTTTCACTTCTTCAAGGGCCCAAGCGTGCTAATCCTCGCACGAGGCACTGCCAAGGCCCGGCGGGCCCGGGCAAATTGTGCACAGTGTGCGCACTCAAGGGCAGGGAGCTTGGTCCTCGGGCCCCTTCCTGTCCCGCGGCACCCGGGGCATGGGGCTTCAGCAGCTGTCTCCATCCCACACACGGAAATGTGCTTCACTTTTCTTCAGGAACAGCTACGGCAGGAATACGTCTTGCGAGAGGCAAAGACGTCTGTTCCCACGGAGAAGAGCCTGGAGTCCTTGAGAGCAGTAGTTTCTCCTCTAAGCCCGAAATAGAAACACCTGGCTCCCAGAACCGGACACAGACCCTCAGCGGAGCTGCCCGGGGTCCAGAGAAAGTTTCCTGAAGTCTGGGGGACTGGGGGGGGGGAGGCACCAGGCTGGGCGCCCACCTTCTGCATCCTGTCCGGCTGCAGCGGCCGCTGACGGGCAGGGCGAAGCTGGGGCAGGGCACAGGGGGCCCGGCCGCGGGGACGCAGGCCCCCTCCCAGCACCAGGGCAGGCCCGGGGCCGTGGGTGTTCCGTTCTCCCGGCTCCTCGACCTCCTGCCCTTGGCAGAGAGCACGGCCGAGCCGGGAGCAGCACTGCAGGGAGGGCAGCCGTGAGGCGGCAGCAGGACACGGACGGAGCTCAGTGCCATGGCGCCTGCCCTTCCAGACCCCAGGTGGCACTTCTCCCTCTCCAGAATGAGCTCGGGAGGCACTATGACCCACAAGGGCGTGGTGGCCTCCCTCCAATACAACCAGATCCTCACCTCTTGGCTGTTATCTGGGAGGGTATGAGGCGATTGGTTTCTCTGGACGAATTCCCCTCTACCCCCAAACCCTGAACCCCCAGAGCCAGCCAGCCTCTCGCAGGGGCAGGACAGAGTCACCGGGAAAACAAAGGGAGAGCTGGGCCGAGGTGGGAAGACCCCAGTAGGGAGAGGTATCTCCTCAGTGTGGACGTCACGGGTCCTAAAAATACTACTTACATCACCAGCAAGATTTTTACAGAAATGACATAAATGAAGTAATTACAAAGTCCTTATGGAAAAGTTTATACATGGGTAGTCCAGAAAAGTACGAAGGAGAAAGGAGGCGACGTGAGGGAGTCGCTCCTGGAGACTGACGCGCGAGGCCCGGCGGCAGGGGGACAGCACGAGGGAGACGAGGGAGACGCTGGCCCACCCGGCGGTGCCTCTGGTTACACGGTCTCAGGAAGAAATGACAAATGTAAACAAACATAAAGAAAAGTGGGATCTTAACGCCTGGCGGTAGGGCAATAAGCCAGCCAGCCACTTGGGGGAAGACTAAGCTGAATGCCTACCTTATTTCTGTCAACATAAATCCTAGCTGAATCTCAGATTTTAAGGTAGAGAAAGAAACCATCAAAATTCTAGAATAAAGCACGGATGGCTATGGTCATGGTCTTGGAGAGCATGTTTCTCGCATTAAAATGAAAAGCTTCTGAGTGGAAAACGAAGCCTGACCAGCCAAAGGTGAACAGCCAGGACAGCAAATACGCAAAGCCTGTGCCAAGGGTTCACTTCTTCAATTCCCGAGGAGCAGCACGAGGCCCAGTAAGACAAAGACCAATGCCACTGGCAAAGGACAGAGGCAGAGACAAGAGGAAAACACATATGGCCAAACACGGAAAGGTGCTTGAACTCTCTAAAAACAAAAAATTCAGAACGTGCCAATTAGAACATGAATGCCATACTGCTCTCCATCAGGTGGGCAGAAATTGAATGTCTCGTGACACGGGGGACCCTGACGAGGGCGTGGGGGCACACAGGCGGCCAGGGCGTGTAACCTGGCACCATCTTTCTGCTGTACCAAAGCTCCAAGGCCACGCACCTTTCCATTCAGCATTTCGATTTAAGAACTGACCCAACCGACATCCTGCGGAAACTGTGAAAGTTAAAAACTACTTAAACACCATGTGGCCACAAGAAAGAAGAAGCTGATCTGTGAGTGACTGTCTAGAAAATTCTCTAAGACACAGTCCGTGCGATGGGCAACTGCGGAACGGCAGGGGCAGCCTCTGGAGGGACACACCTGAGGCCGGGCGCGGACCCTCCTCAGGGACCAGGGGGGTGGAGGCCTCGCCGTCTACCTCCCTGCATTTCGGGATCTACAAGTAAATGTTTTTAAGACTTTGTTTATCTATCTGTGAGAGAGAGAAAGAGCACAAGCAGGGGCAGGCACAGAGGCAGACTCCCGCTGAGCAGGGAGCCTGACAGGGGACTCGATCCCAGGACCCTCTGCCCTGAGCTGAAGGCAGAGCTTTCACCGACTTAACCACCCAGGTGCCCCTAAGACACCATTTTACGTTGAGGTTTCTAGTCAGAGAAAATATGGAAATGCCACTGGCCATTTACCCCAAAATATTTACTCAGACTGATGCCTACATATTTCTTTTGCGGAAAAAGCACACTTGGATTCCACTCTAAGGCCTCTTAGCACCTGCTCTAACTACGCCATTCGGCCGCGGCTCTGTATGTGGGGCTCTGTGTGAGGTCTACACACCAGTGTCCTGAACTCCTAACAGAAAACACAGAAGAAAAGAGATTTTAGACACCAGGAAAAAAGGAGATGCGGAAAAGCCACCGACTAGGAAAAGACATTTACCGGCTCTTTTGTGACTGCGCCGTGCAGTAAGGAAGAGGTGCGTTTCCTTAGGAAGACCTGGGCCTGCCAAGACCCCCAACACCTGCCTTTCCTCTCTGCGGGCGCTGGCTCGGAGATCACCCTGCCTGCTGTCCCCACATCCCACCTGTCCAGCAGCCGGGCCTGTGCTTTCGGACTCACAGAACTCAGGAGGCTGCAGAGAGCTCAGGCCACAGATAAAGGTCCGCTTTTTCAGAGGAGCAGGACCCAAGCCTCGTTTCTGCTCACCTTCCTAAGAAAAGGAAAGGGTAGTTCCGATCCTCTCATGATGACACCGCGAGCACTCGGGTCTGGTGAGCTCACGGGAGGGCTCGGCGATTCAGACCACAGGCGAGTCCCACCCTCACGGCACACGGGGACGCAGGATGCAGGAAGCACTCCTGCTTCACAGTAAAGTGCAAATCCAACCTCCAAGGAAGGGACTGAGGCGTATTCGTGGGAATGGGAATTTCCAGTCATGGCCTTTCAGCTTTCTGTCTTCGGTGTCCCTGAGCAGTGTGTGTGACACATGGTCAGCCCAGTCCCAGGAACATGCCAAGAGGATGGGCTCGGGCGGTAAGTCGAGGGCAGAGGGAGGACACAGCGGTCCCCTGAGAACACAGCACCCTGGTGGAGAGGCACTCTACCTAACTCTGTCCCACAGCTCTTCCTATCAATAACAGGATTTTACACTCACATAGAATCTCCCAGCCTAACATGTTTCTTCTTCGTTTCCGTTTTTACGGGCACAACAGAGTCCAGTTACGAACTCTGCATACTTCCTGACCACGAGCGAGGTGCCGTTACCTCCGGGTTTGCCGAGGAGGTAGGACTCATTGAGTAGGAATGCTCTGCGGAAAGACAGAGCTCCGCTCACGCTCCCTGGCTGAGTCCTTGGCCCTTTGTTTCCTCTTACTGGAGTAACTGAATTCACTCCAGCTCAGCACCTACTGAGCATCTGCCTGTGCCCACCCGGAGCTCGGATTTAAACGGCTCCGGCCCCTGCCCTGCACAGAGCACCAAGACCAGAGGGGGAGGTGTGCGGGCCCGGAGCTGCAGCACTCACAGCACACCCGGGGACACCAAGGGGCTCGGACAGGTCAAGCCTCTGAGCCAGGACTTAGAAGGACAAATGGGCTCCCTAAATGGAGAAGCAGAGACCAACGAGGACGCACATACCAAGCAAGCCCAGGAGGCAGGGAAGCGGCTGGGTGCCGGGGGGCTGGGGGCCCACCTGCGGTCAGGGCCCAGGACGCATGAGGACTGGGCCGGCACCAGAAGAGAGCCCAGCGTCAGCCTGCGAGGGCCTCGTGTTCTGCACGCCAGGGAGCCTGGGTTCCAGCCCAGAGGAAGGGCTCAAGGGCAAATCAAGCGGGACTAAGCATTGAAGAGATCGGATGAAATCGCTGGAAACCAACCTCTGGTGGTGAAGACAGTGCTCGCTTCCCACTCACGCCCGCACCACACGGGGATGGAGCCTGAGGCGGGCAGGCACCACAGGGACAGAGGCGAGGGGCGTCTGTAACGTCCACGTTATGGATCGGAGATTAGTGCAGCAAGAAAAGACCTCACTTCTTCAGACACATTTTCAACCCCCCGCTAACCTGTACTATGTGCTCTCCGGGTCCTACAGACCCAGAAAGGTGGCTCTGTGAGCAGCAGAATGCTGACACTCCCTCTCCGCCCCGGGGTCTTGGGGACCCGCCAGAGCCAAATGCATCTGCTCCCTTCACTTCTACGCCTGCCCAAGCGCCATTTCTGCATCTCGTCGCAATCCCTACGGGACCTGTTTCCACGGCAGTTAAAAGGGCAACAGCACTGGCCTGAGTCCCAAACAGATGACAGGACAGCGCTCCTGGGAGGGGTGAGGGAAACGAGAGCGGCCGGCAGTTCCTGAAGGTGACTCATTCCAAGCAAAGCTGCCCATGAACCCTGTCTCTGAACCCTGAGTCCCCAGCCCCGAAATGGCGCCCCACTCTCGCCGCACCCTGTGAGCCGTGCATGTTGGGTATCAGGGCTCCCGGACAGCTGGAGGCTGACAACACAGGACCCCTGAGGCAGCCTCTCCAGGGTCTGAGGCCAGGCTCCCCAGGAAGGACCAACAGCACACGAGGGGGACACGCAGCTCGGTGACCGGCAGTCGCCGTGTGCCCGGGCCAGGCTCACACCTGCTGCCCCGAATCAGCGGTAATGTGACCTCTTCCTCTCTCAAGAGCATCCCCTTTCCCACGAGAGACCTTGGCTACCGTGGACTCGCCGGGCAGATACAACACCTCCCACCTCCCACGTGGGTGGGTCAACACTCCCGCGGAACCGCCTCTCTTCAGGGCCCCGCTCCCGCGCAGAGTATTCCTAAGCCTCCCGGTGCCCCCCGCTCCCCAAGCCTTTCACACAGGCTACAGCTTTCCAAGCGCCCCTGGGTACGGTCCAGGATGAGCGGCTCTTAGAGGTGAAACTTGAAAATGTATTTTATAGGGAACCAGAAAAGGAAAAGCAGAAAAAGGCCCCCAAAACTTGTTATAACTTCCCCAAAATCCACCTTGAAAGAGAGCGTAATATTTATCTCAAACGTACTCGTATGCGTTACTAACTACAGAGCAGTGGACACTTTGCTGTTTCGTCTTGGGCACTGAAACGTCACCGCCTAGTGCGGACATCGTCAGACACACATCCACGCACGACCCCCCCGAGACTTCAGTCTGAACGCCGAACTCGAGGGGCCCCCCCAGCTCTCCTCCAGGGCCCTCAGGTCTGTTAACCCCCCGCGGGGCCTCACTGGGTGGGGAGGATGTAGGAAGTTTACAGACACCACGGGCCCCGCGGTCTTGATCAACACCGAAAGAGGAAGGTCAAACAAACTGCACATTCCCTCCGATCCATCTCGTTCCATTACGACGGCTGCCCCCACGGTGCTGACGCCCACGCCTTTCCCCGTCGCCGCGGTCGGGGTGCGACCCCCAGAGCCCCGGGCCGACTGTCACTCAGAGTCCGGAAGCACGGACACTCCCACGGAGGACGCAGGCTCCGCGGAGAAGCGCCGGGGTGGTCTTCCCTGAGGAGCAGAGCCTGGGGCGGGGGGCCAGGCAGGGGGGCACCGCTCTGGGTTGAAAACACACTGAGTCACAAAGAACCCCCAAGCCTCAGCTCCCAAACCACTCACACACCCTCCAGTCGTTCTCCTGGAAACAGTGAGAGAAAAGCCGGAGTGTGGTCTAGGGGAGCCACTCCTCCCCCAAAGGCAGTAAAACTGTCATCACAGGAGGTCCCCTGTCGACAGGGACAGCCGCAACCCCCACTCCGGAAGCCCAGGCGGGACTGGGACTCACCGTCCTCCCCGGCGGCTTGAAGGACCATGGTCCCCTGTCCCGGCGGGCCCCTGACGGCGCGGGCTCTTCTTCTTCCAAGGGGCGCCGGCCTCAGTTTCCCTGGGTGGCAGCAGGGGGCTGGCAACACCTGTGGGCCGTGGGCCACCGCTGCCGGGACAGCTCAGCGCTCCTTCCGGAACAACGGCCTCCCTCGCAGAGGCAGAGGCGTCACGGCCGCCGCCCAGTTCCTGAAGTCAGGCCCAGGGAGCTTCCGAGGAGTTAACCGCCTCCTCCCTGGAGGCCGAGCAGACCGGCGGCGGCGGCACCCGCTCTCTCTCCCGATCCAGCCAGAGCGAGGGACAGAGCTGGAGCTGGCCGTCGTCTCTCTCCCCCTCCGCACGCACTCTCCCAGAAGAAAACCACGTAAAGTCCCAGCGCTCACAACGAGGTGACAGCACATTTCCGAGGACAATGACTAAGAGATCACAATCGTTACGGTATGCTATGAGGTCACAGGCTAAAAGCAGAAGGCAGATTTTAGAGGGGAAAAAAGAGCCAAGGGCAATACTTCCAATATAAGTTTATCTCCCTTCTATTTTCTACTGCGCTGTATCGGGCTGTTTGTTTCCGCGTACTCTTTCATATTCACAAAACAGGTTTGTTGTTGAAATCAGATTAACAAGTAATGAGGGGAAAAGCCTTAATGCCATCACCCAGGGATAATCGCTGATGAAATGTTGGTATATATTACTTCTATTCTTCCAGATTTTTGTTCTACGTATTATACTCTCACTGTGCCTCGGCCTCACTCCCTGTGTATACACATTTACAAATATACCTTTATATCTCCACATATATCTCATGCGTGATCCGTATAATTACATTACATAATAAATAATAGAAACATATTTGTCTCTCTCAAGATGCACTTACATCACCTCAAGAGGTGAGTAGATATATAGAGATAAACGTAGATCTGTAGAGAAATACAAAGACAAACAAAAATTGGATATTTTATGTGCTGTTTCATAACCTGCCATTCTTCAGTTACGACATTTTCCCATGACTGTAAACAGAGACTTATCACATTTTTTATTATCCACGGTCTAGACTATTTAACCACTGCCCCAGTGTCAGACTCGTAAGCGGATTCGAGTTCTCCCGCAGTCTCAGCACCCGTGTGCACAGTCCGGCGCATCTCTGACTGTCCCGAGCAAATGTTCTCAGAGGGCAGCTGCCGGCCTTGCTACTGCCTCCGTGTGCTCACGGGAGGGACCACAGGGTCCCCGCCTCAGTCACTTCTCCTTACAAGTGTGTGCCCAGGACATCATGGCTGGAAGTCGCGTTTCCTGGGTGCTCGTCCTGTGCCCATGGCTAACTACTCACGTAAACCCGACAGCACGCTGTGAGGGCTTCTTGGGCCCCAAGTCGTAGAAGGGGACAGCGAGGCCCAGAGGCATCACACGGCTTGCCTGAAGTCTGAAACCTGGCATGGAACCGAGGAGTCCAGCCGCAGAGCCCACGCCAGGCTGGCCCCCGCTGGACCTCTCCCCGCCCCCTCCGCTGGTCCTGACTGTGAGGGCCCCTCCCCCAGGAGGTGCGCAGAGGCCCAGTCCACACATCTACAGCGAGACACCAGCCACGCTCGGGATGGGGCCACAGGTGCTTCAGGGGCAGTGGTCTCAGCCCACAGTTTTCCCTCTTGCCAAATAATGAATAAATAGCCAAACATATTTTTAAAAACCATTGTGTTTTGCAGAGGCCACGGACAGAAACCCAACCCCGTACCTTCAGTTCAGCACCTCAAAATCAGAGTTAACGCCTTCTCCTTTGCGTCCCCTTCTGTAACAAGTGCCAGGCCGTGTCCCATCCAGCCCCACTGCAAAATCTAAGTCTAATGATGCCCAAGTCAGCATTTCTACCCTCTGGTGCCGGGGCCGGTCTCTGAGGCCAAGCCAGCTTTTAAGAGGTCAGGCCCCTCTGCTCCCCACCTACGCGGAGCAGCAGAGAGCCTCTCTGGACAGAGGCCCAGAGGCCGGTGCGCCGGACACACACGGACACATGGCCTTCGCAGACACCGCCCGGCCCTGCCACCGCCCTGATGGGACAGACTTCATTTCTGCGAGTCTGACTGGCGAGAAAGGGCTTCTCGGTGGCTACAGTCTACACGGACCTGATGACCAGGGGTGCAGAGGACGTTTTCAAGAGTTCGCAGTATTTCCTCTTTTACGAACTGCTTATTCATATCCCTCACCCATTGTCCTCTTGGCTACCTTTCCTTATTGATCTGTAGATTACAAATTCTTTTGTATTAAACGCTGCAATCTCTTCTCACAACCGGTTACTTGTTTTTATCAGCAGGTGTGGCATCTCTGCCTTATAGGAGTTTCTGTGTCACAAGCAAGTCTGTAATCCCTTCTCCACCAGCTTCTCTCAGCACTCACGGAGCATGCAGTGCGGGGCACCCCATGGCGGGCCGGGGATCGGAGGCCCACCAGACGACCACAGCACCTCCCCCAGGAGGTGCGCAGAGGCCCAGTCCACACATCTACAGCGAGACACCAGCCACGCTCGGGATGGGGCCACAGGTGCTTCAGGGGCAGTGGTCTCAGAGGGCACCAAGTGCCCTCACGACACTTACGCCCTACTGGGTGCTGGGGAGGGGAGGGAAGCGAGCAGTGAAACACACGCACGTTGGAAGGGACACGCTACGTGGACTTGGGGTGGGGCGCATGGTCAGGGCTGGCTGGCCACTCCTGGCCGGGGTAGCCAGAGGCAAAGGCAAGGCCGGGGGGATGTAGGGGGCGTGGGGGGAGGGCTGTTGAGGGCCTCGATGGCTATTTTAAGGCCTGGTTTCCACCGAGGGTGAGATGGGGAGCCAGTGCCAGGGGCAGGAGCCCAGTGGAGGAGCTGACCCCCTCTGAGATGAGGCACCCTGGCTGCCAGCTAAGAGCAGCCTGCAGGGCAGCAAGGCCAGGAGCTGGGACGGTGCCACTGTCTTCCTGGCAAGAGATGATGGCAGCTTGTGCAGAAAGTGATCGGATTCCTGTTCTCTTTACTTCTAAGGCAGAGCCAAAGACTTGCCAATGGATTCCACGTGGGTGTGAAAGAAGTCACAGATGGCCCGAGCCCTCCGGCCTGGGCAGAGGCAGATGCCATCTTCCAGGTGGCAGGCCGCCAACTGGGTCCCCGCCCCTGGCGCAGGGCGTGCCTCAGCCTCCCCGCCCATCCTGCTCTGCCGCCCTGGACCTCATGACTCGAAGCCCCGCCCCACTCCGCACCGCCGCACGCCCTGCCCCGCTGCCCAGTTCACGTCCCAAGAGAGGGACTGTAAATGGCTCACACAGTGCCCACCATCCCTGTGTGGGGACAGCGGGCCCCCTTCAGGCTCTGTGCCTGTCCCAGTTCTGCGAGCTGTGGGGAGCACGGCAGGCCCGGAGAGGGGGCCATGATGCCTTCTGTGTGATTATCCTCTTCCAAAGCTAGTGCAACAAGTAACACGGTTAAAAAAGGAAGTAGTGAATGAAGAGGCATGTCTTCAGTTCCTTAAAATAGAAGTTTAACTACTAAAGCACCAAATTATACGTTTGACTCACTCATGAGGAAAAGGGACTTCGTAAGTTATACCCAAATCCTGGGACATTTCTCAGATCACGAGTGGGTGCTACTTATCACCTGTCAGCCAGCAGGCATAGGCTAGGCCTTCCTGGGCGAACGGAAACAGATCCCCACCCTCTCAGCAGGCCCAGCGACGGCATCAACCCCAGAGAGAGTGCGTAGGATTGTAACCCAGCTCTTCAACGGAAGCGGTGCGTGAGGCCAAAGGACACTGTGAAGTCCCTAGACGTAAAAGCAGGACAGTCACCCAGGCCTCAGAGCCGTCAGAATGATGAGACGGCGGGGGGCAGAGGACCTGGCCCGGAGCCCCTGATCGGCATTCAACCAACAGCGAAAGACAGCACTTTATAGCTACTCTTATTAAACTCACACAGAAGGGCACCTCGATTGCAGGTGTTTTGACTCAAGGCATTTCATATCTGCAATTAATAAAATACCTTCAATAGCCTTCCTCCTTTAACCCCAGCCTCCTCTGGTGACAGGTAAGAACGTGCAAACGTGTAATGGTTTAAAATGACAGCAGGTGAAAATGTACCTGAGTACTCACATAACGTTCCAGGGCAAGTTTTTTTTCTCAGTGTGGTACCTACGTCATCAGTCATAACCCTGAGGAGACAGAGCACACTCAGAGTGGGAGTCTGGAGAGTTCATCGAGAGCCTGTCTACAAAAGTCAGGGCAGAGTTTGGGGACACTTGGGGGTGGAGCTCCCCGGGTTAGCAAGGAGCTCCCTACCAATGCTAGGCCTCGGGAGGAGGTGGCTGGCTGCAGAGGACAGGGCTCGGCTAACCCTCAGCTGGGGACAGGGACAGGGCTGGGGACAGGGCTCGGCTAACCCTCAGCTGGGGACAGGGACAGGGCTGGGGACAGGGCTCGGCTAACCCTCAGCTGGGGACAGGGCTGGGGACAGGGCTCGGCTAACCCTCAGCTGGGGACAGGGACAGGGCTGGGGACAGGGCTTGGCTAACCCTCAGCTACCTGGCAGGGAGGAAACACCTTTCTCCTCTGACCCTCCAAGCCCTGGACAAACCCAGCGGGAGCCAGGGGGCAAGGCAGCCTGCAGACACGGCCCACCCCGGGCAGCCCCAGCACGGCAGGATGAAGGGCAGACAGCAGTGGTCGGGGTGGGGGGAGGACACCCCAGCAAACCACAAACTGCCCAGAGCCACTCCTTTCGTCTGCGATGCCCATCAGCTGCCTCGAAGTCTCGCCTCCCTGTCACAGTTTCAACACCCTTCTTAATGGGACCCTGCTGCCCCTCCAGGTTTTTCTCTTCCTTCTTGGGCCTGGTTTTTCTTCTTTAACCAAGATAACACACACGCATCACAAAAAACAAAAACAAAAACACAGAAAACCTAACTACCGATGGTTTAAAACAGAGACCCACGGTGTCCGGCCCCACGGTACCCCACGGGCGTATCCTGCTCTGCAGAGGTAACCCAGAGGCTCTCTGTTCTGCTTCCAGACAACACATACACCCTTGGTCCCCAAGTCTCCAGCTCTGGACATCAACAGCCTGCTGCGCAAGCTGGACTCCGTTTTGACACCCCCCCAGACCCCCCCCATCACACATACTGGCACTCACTTGGGATGGTTACACATAAACTTTGGGTTAAATCAGTATTAACTGCTTCCGTAAATACTGCTCAGGGCTTAGCGGTACTACCTACTATGATTACAATCAGAGGATGGCATTAAGGGTCTCCCTTGTGTCTGTGTGCTTGGTTCTCTGCATTACAGACTGAAAGCCAAGCTCTCTGCACCGACGTACGAAACTGTCCACAGGAGCAAGGTGGCCAAAGATCCGTCCAAAAATCCCCGCACCCCACCCCCCGCCTAGCCTGGCTGCTCTCACCCCGGCACCCCGGTGAGTCCCTCCGCGTTTCCAAATGCCAGCCCACATTTCTCTGACTCCATGTTTCTTTCCTGGCTCCTTCTCCTTTTGCTGGAGCACACCCTCTGTAACCAAGAGGGAAAGCAGTGGGTTTCCATCACCACTATGGATTTTGTACGTCCGGAAACACCCGTGTTCTTCACTCTGGCTGGACACAGAACTGCACGTAAACATTGCTTCCGCACGACGGTGAAGGCATCCCTTAGTCTTCTGTCCCCACAGCGCTGTTAGTGACCATGCCATTCTGACTCCCAGAATTTTCTATGGGATCTTTTTCCTGCTCAGACAGCTATCCGGGTCTTTACTCTCAGTGCTGTGCCATTTTGTAACAAGGTGTCGGCGTGTGGGTCTGTTTCCATGTACCACGCTAGCCTGTAGGCAGACCCCCCAAGTCTAAAGTCTCATCATCTTTGAGATCCTACCCTTTTTCTCAGCTCTCACTGTTGAGAGTTTCTGTTGGACGCTGGACCTCCACTGTGGATCTTTTAATTTTTATCTTTGCACTCCTACTTTTCGTCCCCTTGTGAAGCCACCTTCTAGGAAGTGTCCTTGCAACGGACTGAACGTTTGTGTGCTGCAACCCTAACCTGACAGCATCTGGGGGTGAGGCCTACGGGGGGCGATCAGCTTGGGAGGGAGGAGCCCGCACCCGTGGGACAGGCGGCCGTGCGGGAAGAGGCCAGAGGGTCAGCTGGCTCTCCTCATACCTCGAGAGCACACGGCAGGATGACGGCGCTGGGCGAGAGGGAGCTCTGAGCAAGAAGCACTGACGGGGGCCCAGCTCAGACTCCCCGCCTGGCTCTGGGAAAGACTCGTGCCGCAGACGCCGCCCAGTGTGTGACCTGTCGCGGCCGCCAGCACTGGGACTCGCTCTGCTTCATCTTTTAGTCTTTGTACTGTTTTTTTTTTTAAAGATTTTATTTATTTGACAGAGAGAAACACAGCGAGAGAGGGAACACAAGCAGAGGGAATGGTAGCGGGAGAAGCAGGCTTCCTGTGGAGCAGGGAGCCTGATGTGGGGCTCGATCCCAGGACCCTGGGATCACGACCTGAGCCGAAGGCAGACACTTAACGACAGAGCCACCCAGGTGCCCCTTTGTACTGTTTTCTTTCACTGTTTGTAATTGGCACAAACTCACTCTTAATCTCCGAATGTTCCTTTTGGAGAGCATCCTAGTCTTGCTTCATCAATATCACATCTAAGACTCTTAAGTATGTGGCTTTTAAGATGTTCGGTTATGGTCTAGTTCCTTAGTTTTTCTTCTACTTGCTTCGTTCTCCTGCTTAATGTTGAGGGTTTTCCTTAAAAGTCTGGTAAACACAGGCTGTTCCCCCACATCGCTGGTTCCTCCACGCCAACGACCTGACTAGAAGCGGCATGAAGTGGCTGTGGCCTGCGGAGTGCGGGGTCTCACTGTAAGATAAGAAAACAGCGGGGCAGCTGTGACTTAGTTGGTGAAGCATCTGCCTTCAGCTCAGGTCATGATCCTGGGGTCTTGGGCCAGTGCCCTGCATCAGGCTCCCTGCTCAGGGGGGAGTCTGCTTCTCCCTCTCCCCCCTGCCCGTGCTCTATCTCTTGCTCTAAAATAAATAAATAAAATCTTTTTTAAAATAAATATTAAATAAATGAAGGAATGAATGAATGAATGAATGAATGAATGAATAAATAAATAAATAAATAAATGAATGAATAAAGTGGCAACAGACAGACCCTGCAAAGGGCTCTGTGGGCTCTTTCTCCTATTAGCCCAAGAACCACTCTCCGATCTCCTACCTGGGCTGTGTGGGCTACACACCTGCCCAGCAGCGTCCAGGCCGTCAGGTGGAGGGAGAAAGGACAGGACGCGCACACCGAAGTACACACACCTTCACTCTCTCTCTGTGCACCACAGCCCTCTTGAGAAATCAAGCCCTCATGTCCCACCAAGAATGGAAGAGACATCACCTTGCTGAGAGATGCGGCCAAGACACCCGAGAGCCTGTGTGCCCGCCGTGAGCACCTCCCACCCGTCCTCCAGTCTCCAGCCTCACCCCTTGTCTCCACTCGCAGAGGCCCACAGAGCCCCCCAGCCTCTCTGGGGTGTGAGGGTAAATGGTTCTGCTTCCTGATGGCCTCCTCCCCTGCAGCGGAGACCTTTCCTGGCAAGCTGCCAGCGGGAGGTCGGTGTGGGGCACACAGGGCAGTCCTGCGGCCCCAGGAGCACAGCTGTGCGCTGGGGTGCAGAGTGACAAAGACCTCAGTCCTCTGCAAAAGAAAACCCACAGGCACCTGGAAATACTCAAAGTCTCTGGGAGTTACTCCTGCTTGGGTTACCTGAAAACTATGGATTTGTGCTGTTTTTCCTCACAGACATGAGCAGACCTTGCGAAAAAAAAAAAGAAGGCCGAGGACACAGAAAATATCTATATGTTGCAAAGACTTCAAATGAAGAATTCAAAGAGCATCAACACTGCCCGACAAAGGACTCCAGGGGTCCCTAACCCTATCTGCCCATATGGCCTCTGTGAGGCAGAATCTTTAGCACTTTGTTTTAGTGCTTTTATTACCAAAAGAAAAAGACAAAATCAATTATGTATATATTGAAAAAGCCCAATCCAAACCCTGTCCTTCTGCCCTTTGTATTACGTACACAATCTGAATTTCAATCTTCTCCAAGGAGAGTTATTAACTTTTGTAAGAAAAAAGAACGGTGCAATTCTTCACCAAGTCTGACCTTACTTTTTGTGTAAAGAAGATCCATCATCAATGGCATAAAATGCCATAAATCTGAAACAAACCACACGGTTTTGAGTTTACGTGAATCCTTTCCTGAGCCGGGGGTGGACACATTCATCAGATGACCACGCAGAGCCCTCATGCCGCAGGACCCACATCCGGGTCACGCCGCTCTCAGGGTGGGGGCAGGGGGCGCCGGCCCGGGAACCGGGCTAAATGACCCTCCACTTTCTGACGGCGACAGCACTCTGCCGTCACAGTCCCCAATCTCGCCAGCCCCGGGAGATGCTTGGAAACAAGTCACGGATACTTTGGAAAATAAAAATGTGCCGGTATTCATGATGCTACCCAGCATCACCACACTCCACAAAGGCAGAGAAGCCATGGTACGATTCACTGAGGAGAAAGGAGACGACACCAACTGTAGGGAAAGTAGTTGGCACAGTAGTCTTAGATGCCTTTTAAAATAAAGTAAAAAATACTGGGTGTGCTCAGCGCCGTGTGTGCTGCCCTCTGCTGGGCATGCTGAGATTTACATGCTCAGAGATTTACAATTCGCCCTTTTTGCCACTAAATTCAGTTACCCTTTGAACACACATGGGGAGAAAAGAGGAAATTCATGTTCTACGAAGGATGGCCCATGCTCTGCTGACATTCGTCAATACTTGTCTCTTATTTTCAGGAACGGTTTTCTTAACATTACAACGGGTTTGCCCTTTGTCCACACGCCGGCGCCCTGGTAGGAACTTGTACAGAGGGGGGCAGACCAGCCACGACACAACACACGGGACGGACAGTGCAGGCACTAGCATGCTGGAAAGCAGGGGGACGGGTGACCCGAGGGAACCAGGAGCGCGCG
This sequence comes from Procyon lotor, assembly GCA_028646535.1. Classification (NCBI taxonomy): domain Eukaryota; kingdom Metazoa; phylum Chordata; class Mammalia; order Carnivora; family Procyonidae; genus Procyon; species Procyon lotor. Next base: position 44,806,062 of record CM053619.1, read on the forward strand.
TGGGCAGTGGCGTGTGAAAGCACCATATATGGGGGTCGTCACGGGCATCACCGCGGAGACCAGATCTGAGCCGCAGGGACAACACGCCCAATACTAAGACTGGACAGGCCTCTCTTCCCTACGGTTCTGGGATGTACGAAGCGCAGTCACGTTGCTCTCTGGATGCCCCCCCTCCCTGTTCCTCACGGCAACCACTCATGGGGTTCACCGCACAACCGTGGCAGGATCTGACGAGCCGGCCACTTCTACATGACAAGACCGCGCTCCCCGGTCACCCGACACAGCCTAACACGCACAAGCTGCGTTTCCTAGCTACTCACAGACATTGCTCACTATTTCTTAAAAGAGGTGTTTTCTGAGTACCCTGTATTCATTCAAAAAAGGCTCAGAGGGGAGTCTGTTTTTCCCTCTCCCTCCTGTCCGTCCTCTATCTCTCGCTCGCTCTAAGAGTCTTTATCGGTGTTGCCCTCAACGCCCACGGGCCTGCGCTGCATGCCCTCTAGCTGTGGGCCAGGGGCTTGAAGATGAGGACACTGTGCCTCCCTGGCACACGACAGGGCCTGGGAGGGCCCAGAAGCGGAAGCAGTCCTGTAAATCGCCACGCAGCATGCTAAGGACTCGCCCATGGAGGCCGGGCCCTCTAAGCTTAGTGGGAGAAAATCACTCCGAGGGAGAGGAGGGGAGAACAGGGGGACTGGGCAGTCCAGGTGAGTGCAGCGAACTTCAGACAATCCCCGTGGCATTCCCTGGTGGTAGGAGGCCTGGGGAGGGTCCGACACTACCCTGGACCACAGTCTTGAAGGACACAGACACTGGCCATCGTCAGGGTGAGGGAGGGCACTCTCAGCCAGAGACCCCTGGAGGCCTGGCACGCTGCCTGGCTCTCCCCACCGCAGAAGGCCCGTGGCCACAGAGGCCCACCTGCACTGCTGCGCTCACACTATGCTGCCTCACCCTTCCAAGGCTCGGGCCCCAAACAAACTCTCCTCCACTGAACAGACCCTCCCTCCAGGAAGTCCACTCTGTTTGACACTGGTCTTACAGCCAACGTCACAGGACGAGGGGCTGTGCTGGCTGGGCTGCCCCCACTCTCTTCCCTGCCAGGAAACTACGGAAAAGAAGGTTGCATGAAAAAGAGACCCAGTAAATGCAGCTTCGAAGGTAAAAAGATGGGAAGGTCCCAACAGGAAACAGGCCCAGAGTCGGCAGAGCCCGGTGAGGGTCCGTCCCGTTGACTAAAGGGACACAGGCCAATGCACAATTGATCAGGTAATGGTAAGAAGCACGTATCAGTTTGCAAAGAAACACAGACACTTTCCCAGAAATACAGAATCTCTTTTCAGCATGAACATAGCCGTGGAGCAGAGCAGGGGAGCACTCCTACACCACGTCTCCTCACCCCGCGCCCGGCGGGGGTCTTCTGCGGCCCATGGGCTCTCCGAGCGCCCCCCCGTCCTGCGGGACGCACGCTGTCCACGGTAACCAGAGATGTGCAGCCTGGAGGGCATTTCCCTGACCTCTCACATTGCCCAAATGACAGCACCTCTCCGGAAACAAGAGTAAGAATCACAGAGGTGAACCAGTCAGCACGGCTCCCTAAAGGCTGAATCCCAGGCTCTGTGTTTTTATCAAAACAAACTGCTCGTGAAATAAAGTATAAACATTAAACGATCACCCTAAGTATTTTTAACACAAAGAAAGGATTATCTCACTGAAGGCAGAATATACCGAACTTATTTTCTTCTTGTGTTTTATTATCTTTTTAAGACTTTAGTTTTAAGGAATCTCTACGTCCACCACGGGGCTTAAACTCACAATTCCTGAAATCAAGAGTCACATGCTCCACTGAGCCAGCCGGGTGCCTCTCTTCTTGTTTTTAGAGAAGAAACACATGGTTACTATGCTCCTGGTAGAGGCCCAGGGGACAGGACAGAAAACAGAAAACATACAAGTCCTTATTCATGGCCTGCTTAAAAAAGGTTAGGTAATATGTATTTTTTTATAAGTTATTTTTTGCATTAACAGGTGTTCGAAATTTTCCGATGCTGGACCATATAGATCTACCTCAATTTTTAAAAACTAGTACGTTGCACAGTAAAGTTGCCTGATGTTGACCCCGGACGCGTGACCCTGAAGTTGCTTCGGATACTTGGCCGTCACAAGCTGAGCTACCGTCCCCACTGTCGCAGTCAGACTTCCTGCTCTGGGCATGTGTGTCGCGGAAGATACTGGGGAAAGCTGACTTACAGAGTCGGCTCGCACGGGCACCGCACAACCGTGCGCTCCGAATCGTTTTAGATCTGCAGAGAACAGCCGTCGGCATGGAGTCCCGGACCGCCCTCACCCACTTCCCCCAGCGTCACCGTCCCTGCCTCACGTAGCCACAATTACTGCGACCGGAAGCTGACAAGGACACGGGGCTGACAGCTGGCCAGCACCCCAGGGACGCCACCAGGCCTCTCTCGGCCTCCAATCTAGGAGTCCCACTGCCCGTCATGTGTCTTCAATCCCCAGTCTGTGACAGTTCCCTGGTCACATATTTTGTAGAGCGTTCCCTGGTTTGGACTTGTTGGGGGTTTCCTGTGGATTTCACAAAGGCTGTGCACGTTTGGCAAGAACGGCACAAAGAGCGAGGTTGTGTTCCCCTCACAGCATCCTGTCAGAGGCCCGTGCCCTAACCTTGACTGCACGTGGCGAAGGTGAGCAGCAGTCTCTGTCAGGGATGCCCCTTGGAAACTGGTGAGTGCTGGGAGGGAAGGATGCACTCTGCCATCACCGGATTTCCTGGGCGGGCTCGGCCCGTATCTCCCCTGCCCCAGCCCCGGAATCAGGCTCTGCCCCCATGACCCCCGGCTCCTTGTAACAGAGGGCAGTACTGAGAAACCCAGGTCTGGGCACCAGGCAGTACAACCACTGGCGAGACTACCAAACTGCCCCGACCCTCCGCACCACACACAAGAACGTCCACGTCCCCCAAGCCCCGGCAGGGGTCCTTTCCGCTTGCTAATCCGACGGCTGTGGTAACGTCTAGCTCCCTGTCTACTAGAAGTACTGATCACTTAGGGTTATTGGCTCTCTATGCCCTTCCTGTGAACTGTTCCTATCTTTTGTCCTATTTTCTACCGTCTTCTTACTAATTTATAGGTACTCTCCCTAAGTTACAGATAATAATCCTTTGCTTGTAAGCGTTGCAAATGTTTTCTTCAACTATCTTGGCTACGTTAACTTTTCTTATGAGAGCTTCTGTCACACAAAATATAAACATTTATATATTAAGTTCATTCATATGAAGTCAAGTCTGTCAGTTATTTTTTCTTTTATGATCTGGGTTTTAGGGGCACCTGGGTGACTCAGTGTTGGTTAAAGCCTCTGCCTTCGGCTCAGGTCATGATCTCAGGGTGCTGGGATCGAGCCCCGCATAGGGTTCTCTGCTGAGCAGGGAGCCTGCTTCCCTCTCTCTCTCTGCCTGCCTCTCTGCCTACTTGTGATCTCTTTCTCTCTCTCTGTGAAATAAATAAATAAAATCTTTAAAAAAAAAAAAGAAATATTCACTCTAAAATTTACATTATATACATATATGCACATAATGTATACTCTATATATTTACACATTTTTGTCACTCTATACTGTGAAAAACAAACAAAAACTTTCAAATTGATTATAGGTGAAAGTATATATAATAGAGAGGAGTGTGCCTGGGTGGCTCAGTTGGTTAAGCGTCCGACTTGATTTCAGCTTAGTCCTCAGAGTCCTGGGGAGCCCCGCATTGGGCTCTGCGCTCAGCAGGGAATCTGTTTCTTCCTCCCCCTCTGCTCCGCCCCACGCGTGCTCTCTCTCTCCCGCAAAGAAAAATAAAAATTTTCATAGTATATATAATACATATGTGCACATACAAACATGTACATAAGCTATACAATAACGTCTCTATACTTAGATCTGTAATCCATCTGGAGTTTTTTGTTTGTTCTTTTAAGTATAAAATGACAAAGGGAATCTAAATTTTTCCAGAAAGGACAGTCAAGTGTCCTTACTATTTACTGAGAAGCACATCCTTTCCCCGCTGCCATGCGATGTCACCGAGGTCTGGACAGATGGTGACTAAGGCACAGACTCAGGAGCCTGGGGGACCGTCTCGGGTGTCCCACCTGCAAGCCACGCGTCTTTCTATGTCTGAGTTTGCTCACCGAGGAAATGAAGAAGCTCCTCCCACTTCACGGGGTTATTGGAAAAGTGCTCGGAACAGTGCAGACGTCCAGGAAACAATACCGCAGAGCTGCCATTGTTCCGAACCAGTCTGCACACGGGCACTGGCCTATCTAGCCTGTGGCAGCCAAAGAAATACGTAATGTGAGCCAAACATGCAATTTCAAATTTTCTAGTAGCCACATCAAAAAACTAAAATAAATTTTACTTAATCCAATATATCTTTACATCCCTTTAGCCTATTATCAATATAATAAATAATCAATAAGACACTTTGCATTGTTTTCTTCGTGCTAGGGTTTCAGGATGCAGTGCCTGCTCCACACAGGAGCAGGCTTCATGTTTCCAACTCTGGCAGGTCAGCAAAGGGGCTGGGACAGGGCTGGGCTGGTCGTCTGCTGTATCCCTGCAGCAACGTCAGAGGGGTGTGTGTGCACACGCGCACACAGGCAAGAAAGTACCAGAAGGACTGAACATCCCTTCACGACAGAGAAAGAATCTCTTGGCAAATGAGAAGCAGAGACCATGACGAAGGTGCCAACAAACAATCTCTAGCACGTGTTATACTTGGTAGGAAATGTGAAAGCTTCTCCGCGGAGACTGAGAAGAAATGGAGGGCGTCACTCTGGGCAACTCCTTTGGTGCTGGGCTGGAGGATTTTCTAGTCCGAGCTTTCTCGACCGCAGAGCACGGGAGAATCAGGTCCTAATGCCCTCGCCAGTTAAACAGGGTAAGAAAGAAGACATCGGGATTGGAGACGGAAGAAAAAGAAATGAAACCACTACTTCCATACAGTGTGGTCTGACTGCCCACACAGAACAGGTAAAAGAACCTAAAGATAGGGGCACCTGGGTGGCTCAGTCGTTAGGCGTCTGCCTTCGGCCCAGGTCAGATCCCAGGGGCCTGGGATCGAGCCCCGCATCAGGCTCTCCGCTCTGCGGGAAGCCTGCTTCTCCCGCTACCACTCCCTCTGCTTGTGTTCCCTCTCTCACTGTGTTTCTCTCTGTCAAATAAATAAAATCTTTAAAAAAAAAAAAAAAAAAAAGAACCTAAAGATAAAGTGCTGGAATCATCCTCAGGGTTGAACAAGACTGCTGGTCACAACGAAATCCCCACGTAAAGCTCACGCGCGTTTCCGTGCGTCAGCCACCGCCGGGAAGCAGGTACCAGGAACAGATCTATTAGCAACAGGCAAGAGTCTTGTGGGAAGAAATCCTAAAATGTTACCGGCAGACTGTGAAGAGGACCTAAGTAAGTGGAGACGGAAACTGTACTGAGGACTCGTACACTAACGACAGCACTTTTTTTCCAGATGACCTACAGATTCGACGCCAGTGGAACCGCAGCCCCAGCAGGTTCGAGTTGCTGGAGTCAGGGGCTGTAGGATCGAGTGGTACGGGCAAGGGAAGAACGAAAAGAACGCAGCACAGAGCCCCACGCACACACAAAGGCACAACGCGTGAAGGGCTGGCCACACTGCTCAGTGGGGAGAAAAATCCGCAGACGCGCTTTTCTCCAAACGCTGCTGGGGAGACACCCGTCCCACAAGTACCAGGAAGTGTGAGTAGGAAAGGTCAGAGCAGCATTCGTAGCAATAACACAAAACTGGAAACTCCCTAAGTATCCATCGAAAGTGGAACAGATTTTTAAAAACTGTGTATGGTCCAATAATGAAATATGATACGTTGGTAAAAACGAACAAACCAGCTCCATGAAACAAATGGACAGTTCTCATGCACATACAAAGGTAAACAAAACGAGCCACCAAATTACAAGAAAATTTTACTGAAAGAATTTTACATCAAATCCAAGAACAAAAAGTGTTAAGGACACATCAAGACATTTTCTAATATGCAAACTCAGGACATAAACCTCCCACATAGCCTTCCTTAGGAAACTTCTAGAAAACAGGCTTCTATAAACTTAGGATAAACCCAAAACCACAAACACAGGGAACCTGTTCTAGCCGAGCAGGAACCCCAGGACGACTTGTGCTGAAGTCCTCCCAGAGCCCAGAGTAAAGGAAGAGGACCGACTCCAGACTGAAGCAGAATGAGGGGCCCTGTCCAGGTGGACACAACCGACCAATGTGGTCAAGCAGACAGAAAGCACCAAAGAGAAGCTCGGGGCAGACGAGTATTTTAAAAAACAACCGATAATTTCCAAGCAAACCAACCGAAGGACAACTGGAGGCGGAAAAGAACTCCCAGAAAAGCAGCCTCTCACCGGGGAGGCCGTGCGGAGGCTCGGCAGACAGCGCTGTGTGCAACCGAGGCTCAAAGGATGTCTGAACCAGGCGGTCCACCAGCCGTCGGAGGACGTGGTTTTTTTTGGACAGGGTGACAAACAGCTAAACCAATCTGCCCCAGGGAAGGTCTCCAGGTGGGACAGGGAACTGCTGGCTCCCATCCATTAGTTCATTCTACGATCTTCTTTTCTCGAATGATGAAAGGAGAAATGGCAAATGGGGGCTCAAACCGGTGCAGACCTTCCAAATTTAAAAGGTCAAAGGGAATCGGTGTTGGTTCATGGCGGGTTCCACTCTGTGAAGACTTAACAACAATTGAAAAATTACTTCAGCTGAAAATGGTTATCAACACAATGAATTTCCTTAAGGTAGAATTTTTTAAAATGAAGATATAATTCACAAACCACAAAATTTACTTTTTGAAAGTGTACCGTTCAGTGGTTGTCATGCATTCACAAAGCCACGTGACTACCACCAGTATCTAATTCTAGGGTGTTCCTAGCACCCCAGAAAGGAAATTCCATTCCCATCAGCAGGCACTGACCCCCCAGTCCCTGGCAGGCAGTAGTAACCTTTCTGTGTCTGTGGACTCGCCCCCCTACCAGTGGCCTTCTGTGTCAGGTGTCTTCCCTGCGCCTGTTTTCAGGATTCGGCGATGCCGTAGCATGGAAACCTCCTTTTTGTGGCTGAATACTATTCGGCTGCAGGACCGTACCTTACTTGGTTTATCCATTCTACAGCTGAGGGATAAGGCCGTTATAAGCATTCATGTTAACTTCTGTGTGGTGTGGGATCTTCTAAAGCAAGCATGCATATCGCTATGATCAAGATGAATTCTGTGATATTGTCTAGTTTTCCACCTGGATCCTACTGTTCTTAAAGTACAGCCTCCTCCCAGGGCTCTCTCCCATCACCCACCATGCCCCACACACGGGAAGGTGTTGACCCAGATTTGTAAGTTCCACCTCTGAACATTTTATGATTCTATGAACTAAGGTTCCCATTTTCAAAGATGAAAAGGTCCTGCTGAACCACCTTTTCAGGCTTTGAGGTGATCACAGGGGAACCACGGTCCGTATCCCATTAGCTCAGAAAAAGTACTCATCAGCCCACCGCAGAAGGAATGGACAGTTAACACTGTCCTAGGTCAAAAGGAAAATGTTTAAAGGTCAGACAAACCTAACAGTTTTATAGGAGGGCAGTGGTGACTGTCTGGAAAGGTCATTCTTTATCTCAATTAAACTAGTGCACTACAGGCACCAACCACTGATGACAAATGCAATGGGTATTTCCAGAAGTGATCTTTCTGGTACTTTTACGACTTGAGCAGGGATGATCAGATCAATTCACTGGGTTTTCTATGCACCTCTAAACCAAATTCAATTAGTAGACTTAAGAAAAGAAAAAAAAAAAAGCCCAGTCTTCACAAAGTAAACAATTAACCCCATGGTATGAAATGCCAGCAGCTCTCTGACAAGTCAGAGCTGGTGGGGGTGGGAATGCAGGAGTCTGCCGCCTGCCTTCCTCGGCCACAAGACCACGGACATCCACTCTGCCGCGCGAGCACCATGTCCCCTTCCTGTTTCCTTTGCTCCCCCTCCGCCTTGCTAATTACACATCGCCCCTTTCTCTGTAAAACCACAAGACCGACATTACAAAATCCGTGCGCTCCACCCACCCTTTTACTCAGCTGACAGAGAACAAAACGAACCCGTGCGGACAAAGCCATCACACGACCAACCGAGGAGCTGGCAAGGAAGACAGTGCCCACCCTCCGTGGTGGGCAGAGCCATGAAGGCACCCCACAAGTCTGCCAGTCCAAACTTCCTCCTGCTATCTGTTACCGATTTTAAAACAAACTGGGCAGAAACCACTGTTTTGTCTAAAATCTGGTCTCCTTGTTTCAGAAGGCAGGTGGTTTCAGGCAGATACAAAGTAAGAAAACTCTTAACCATCTATTTTTTTTTTTTTTAAGACAGAGGTTTTTTTGTTTTTGTTTTAATTTTATTTATTTATCAGAGAGAGAGAGAGAGCACAAGCAGGGGGAGAGGCAGGCAAAGCAGGCAGAGGGAGAAGCAGGCTCCCTGATGAGCAAGGAGCCCGATGTGGGACTCGATCCCAGGACCCTGGGATCATGATCTGAGCCAAAGGCAGACGCTTAACCATCTGAGCCACCCAAGCGTCCCTTAACCATCTATTTTTGAAAGCGTGTTTCTTCCAGATTCTCTTCAAGTTCTTACTTAAACTATTGTTTAGATGTTTATTTTCCAAAAAACAGAACAAAACAAACAAAAAAACAATCTCCTTTCCAGTCTCAAAAATATTCCTACCAGGTCTGGAGGCAGTTCTCAGTGAGCAGAAGCTGCCATCACCCAAAGAAACGCCCAGTCTCCCTGTGTGAAATCTCTCTCAGCCGGTTTCCTTTGGGTCTGAGAAGGGATGGCCAAGTGAGGGCCAGCAGGGCCCACATGTGCAGAAGGGGGAGAGTGTGACCTGAGCCCACGGTGACGTCTGTCCCAGGAAGCTGGGGTCGCATTCTGGACAGCAGAGCCGGTGGCCTCCTCTAACTTGGCAGCAGCAGAGACAGAGACGAGTGGATTGCTTTAGAAGAGATCCTGGAGGCAGAACGAACTGGAAAGTGAGAGCAAGGAAGGAGTCCGGGCTGGTTTCCTGACATCTAACGCACACACCTACGTGCAAAGGCACGCTACGTCCTGCGACAGGGAGAGCTAGGTCACCCTGAGACCCACTTCGGGCATCCTGGGGGGATGACGAGTGAGCCCGAAGCTCAGAGGGCGGGGAGGGCCAGAGATGCCGCCGGCTGTGGCCATCTGGGGGGGTGGCTTCTAGAAAGCTGCGGCTAACCCTCAAGCCCAGCACCACGGCCGCGTGCGCCGGGGAAGCCCAGGGCGGGGCTCCCGTGAACCCCTGATCACACCGTCTCACCGACCAACGCGTAGGCGCCCCTTAGGAGTGCTTGTCCTCAAGGACTCCTTATGTAGTCCATGCTGCTGATGCGCCGACATGGAACGCAGGCCCGAAGGAAGCTCACCCCACGCCTTCTCCGTGGGGCACGGGACAGCCTTCCCGCGCTTGCGGTCGCTGGACAGCACGTCAGCACCGTGCCTGGGGCTGCTGCCAACAGTGCCGTCGTCAGCACACAGGGCAAGGACGCGGTGCTCTGCGGGCTGGAAAGTGCCCTTGTTGACGGCGGGTGGGCCGGGCCAAGAAGGGAGAAGGCCGCCTTGTTCCGAGCACGGGAACCTGCAGCAGGGACAAGTGTTTTCCAGGGGCCTGCGCGTGCGCACAGACTGCGGCCAGGGCACCGTTCTCGGCCTGATTTGGGCCGACAAACTTTAGTGAGCGGGCAGATTCACAAATACCAACCCCACAAACAATGAGGACAGACCACAGGAATATAGGCAGCATCAGGAGGGTAGGTCTTGAAGCTACTGGTCGTGTCCGACCGTCACTCCCAACGTTCAAGAGAGCCGGTCACTAGCAAACAAACAGCGAGAAGCGTGACCTGCTTTACAAATCTGCACCCTGTTCCTCAATGCTCCCAGCCAGGCAGCCCCTCCAACCCATCACCAGGGCCAAAGCTGGTGGCGGGGTCTTCACTTCCCCCATTCCCAGGTGTTCAGGACTTGGAAGAAAAGAAAGAAATCTGACCCCGCGCTCTCTCCGGGTATAAAGGAAAGAGCTTTATCATATGCCCTGCATGGTGATTTTCATAGAAATTACCTTCTAAAAGTATCAAATTGAAGTAAAGTCTCTATCGTCAATTACCTGGCCCCAGAGCCAGGGCCTGTGGTTAAGACTGGGAACTCTGCAAGCACATACGGTCGTCTGTAACTTTGACCATGTCAACGCAATTAGTGTCGCAAACCCCACATCACAAGGTGTCTGTGCAGATTAAATATTATACTGAAAATGTAAAATGCCTAATTAAATACAAAGCTACAAGTGGTGCTGTGGGACATGAAACCTGTCTGTTTAGTCCAATGCGGTCCTGCCAAAAAGTCCGCTAGAGCACTGGCGGGGAAACAAGGCATCCAGGAACACATCAAGGAAAAAAAAAGACTGCCCTGAGGGGAACCCAGCCTCCCCCAGAGATTCACCCTTCCCCTCCCCAAGTCTTCAGGCGCGTGCTCGAGTGAACCGGGTGACTGTGGAGTGAGCCCCCAGAGGACACTAAGGCCGACAGACGGTAATAAAGGACCCGAGGACCGCTGGCAGCCCTTTGCTAACCAGAGGCTCTCACGCACTGTCCTTAGGGAGTCTTGCAGGAGATCACAAACATTTAATTAAGTAGTACTAACAATTAGGATGAAAACAGCATGTAATAAGGTACTGTGTAGACTAAATAGGTGATTTACCATACTGCAATTATGAAAAGATCAATCTCCCTACTTTAAATTACTTTTAACTCCTGCCATCTAACTTGTGTAGAGACATAAATCACAGATTCTTTAGAATAACCTTCAATGGAAACCTGAATTCCAAATTATCTACCTACCCAGTCACTGAAACATCCCAAACCCCTAAACAACAGAAATATTCTAAAAAGAATCTACATAAAAATCCCTTTTGGGGCATCAGGATAGCTCAGTGGGTAAAGCCTCTGCCTTCAGCTCAGGTCATGGTCTCAGGGTCCTGGGATCAAGCCCCGCATCGGGCTCTCTGCTCAGCAGGGAGCCTGCTTCCCCCCCCTCTCTCTGCCTGCCTCTCTCCCTACTTGTGCTCTCTCTCCCTCTGTCAAATAAATCAATAAATCTTTTTAAAAATCCCTTTTAATACTAACACCCCTCCCCCATTTTTAAAGAGGACTGACCACTCTGAACAGCAGGGGTATAATGCAGGGGTGACAAACATCTGGCTAATGACACGGCGGGGGGTGGGGGGCTCTCCCCCAGCTACACTCAGGGCCAGCAGAGGTGCCTCCATGTTGTCTGCCTCATAAATGACGTGGACTAAAGCCGTGAGCCCCAGGGGAGAAGCAGACAGTGCTGACGGAACCTTCCAGAAGGCCTCTCCACTGGCTCCCCTGACTTGCACAGTGCTCTCAGGAGGATCTGCCCGGCCACAACAATTTATACTTGTACATTTTTGTAAGGCTCTCTCCCCAATTTTAAGTACAAAATTGTGATTTTTTAACTCTGAGGAAAAAAAGTTTGCATTTACCTTGTGACTGTTTAAAGTTTCATGTCACTTTTTTTGTAAACCCAGATTTGATGCAAAATAACATATTAAAACATTCTTTAACAGATTTGCATATTATGCTTATATTAAAAAAAGCTTTCCTGGGGCGCCTGGGTGGCTCAGTGGGTTAAAGCCTCTGCCTTCGGCTCAGGTCATGATCTCAGGGTCCTGGGATCGAGTCCCGCATCGGGCTCTCTGCTCAGCGGGGAGCCTGCTTCCTCCTCTCTCTCTGTCTGCCTGCCTCTCTGCCTATTGTGATCTCTCTCTCTGTCAAATAAGTAAAATAAAAAATCTTTAAAAAAAAAAAAAAGCTTTCCTCTCACCCATTTCAAAACTAGTCATATACCATTTGTACATACCATTCCTTACTATCTCTGCTACATTTTACATAAGATAAAACATCTTTAAGGGAAAAGAAAAACACTGCCATATGACCCAGCCATTCCATTCACAGGTTAACCCAAGAGAAACAAAAACATGTCCTACACAAAGACTTGTACGTGAATGTTCACAGCAGCTTAATTCACAGTGGCCCCAAACTGGACATAACCCACATACTCGTGACAGGTAAATGGATAAATAAAATGTGGTCTGTGTAGATAGTGAAAATAAAATAACTCAGCAATAAAAAGGAAAGACTGACGCTCCCGACAATGATCTCAAACACTTCATGCTAAGTGAGAGCCGGGCACAAGAGAATACACTGTAGGATTCCATTAACATAAAATTCTGGGAAACGCAGACTCATCAGTAGTGACAAAAGGCAGATCTGTGGGAGGGAGGGAGGTCTGGGCTGCAGAGAGACAACAGTCTTCTCAGGGCAATGAGGTGCTCTCGATCCTGACCGTAACGGTGGCCTCACGGGGGTAAAACACATGGGTCCCACACATCTCATCAAACTGCAACCGTAAGTGGGTACAGTGTGCCGTGTGCAGGTGCAGCTCAGTAAGGTCAGTTCTTTTAGGGGTGCTTGGTTTCAGCTCAGGCCGTGTTCCCAGGGTGCTGGGATGGAGCCCCACAGTGGGCTCTGAGCTTGGGGCCGAGTCTCTTTGGGACTCTCTCCCTCTCCCTCTGCCCCCTCCCCACCCCGCTCATGCACACGCTCACACACATGCATGTGCTAAAATAAATATATAAAATCTTTTTTAAAAAAATAAAAGTTAATTTTGTTTAAAGAAACTACAAGGGAACCCGAAAAGTTTGTTGAAACAGGTAAGTGGAAATGAACGCATTCACCACGACTAAAACTATTTCAGTGTGGGTGGGTGAGGTCACTGTGGAGGCCCTTGAGTATCTGCGGGTGACAGCAGACAGGTGTGACCGTGTCGCCACCCCGACTTGGCGGCCCTTGGAGAAGACCGGTAATTTGAGCCACAAGACGGCCAGAGTTTTAAAAATTAAGGCTGCCTGATGAAGAATCTGTAAGAACACGTCCTGGAAAGAGTATTAAAAGACAGAGTAATCAAGCAAAGTTTAAGCTCCTTTCAACCAGGGGGGGGGTCCCTGAACGGGGACTGTCTTCTCTCACAGTCACACCTCCCTCTCCGGCTCTAAGGGTCTAAGGAAGGGTCTGGTGAGGAGTCCGTGACGTCAGTCGGGGGGGGCACACAGCAGGTGCCCGGGGAGCGTCAGCCCCCGCGGCTGTTAGTAGGCTAGCGCCTACCCACGTAAAAAGGAAAACAAAAACCAGTGTAATGTTGGGAAGGGGTCACTAACACAAGCACACACATACAATGTGTGTGACAGGTTCTGGAAAGCCCTCTGACAGTACCTATGAGGAGACTAAAAATAAAAAGCCAAACTCATTGACCCAGTGACTCGACTTACTGGAAACCAGCCTAAGAAAAGAATTAGAAACGTGGGTGACCTTTTACCAACAACGACGCTCCAGAGTTATCTGTTGTGAGAACAAAGCAGAAACTTCTAAACAGCCAACAAGAGAGGTTAATGAATTAAAGGGGGGGCACATCCACACGTACTGTGTTTGGCAGAGGCAGGCCACCATGGGGCCCGCGCAGCCCTGCACGTCTCACTGTCACATTTGGTTGGTCGAGGAGACCACAGGGCACAGCTCGCTGGCTCCTGGGAGGTCTGGCTCGTCTGCTGCTACAAGAGGCGCTCGGTCCTTGGCTCCTCAACTGTAGACTGACCCGATTCAAGCGTGGCCATCATCGGGGCCCCTCACACCCCCCCGTGGGACTTGGGTTGGGGAGGAGGCACTCCCAGGCTGAGGTCCTGCTGTCTGCTGCGCCTTGTGCCATCCGCTGTCTCGCTACCTGCTTCGAGCCCCTGTGAAGCTGCGACGAGCCGGCCAGCCTGCTGTCCTCTCCTCTGGGGTCCTGCCGTCCACTACGAGCACGGCCCTGCCCTGACAGATGCTGCTAAAACTGTCCATGTACAAATTTTAATGGCAGAGAAAAACATGTTTTCCTTCTTTCTAGGAAGCTATAAAACATTCTATAGAACAACTGGAACTCATTTTTAGGTTTATTTTTTAATCCTACATTTTCTCTAACGGACTTAGGTGAGTCAACATGCAGGAATATGCACAGGATAAAAAAAAGACTGCAGGCAAAGCACACAAAAATGTTCACAGTAATGGGTCTGTGGGAGTTCATGACCCTCTTCCCTCTACTTCTGCACACTACTGAAATCCTCCATTAATAAGTCTGCCCAAGCGGTGAAGTAAGAAGGACACATACAATTACAGCTGACCTAGTAGGCTGCCTAAAGCGGCTGAGTTTCAGACTAGTCCCCCCAGAGCCCGGAGGAGAGCGAGCTACGGGAAGGCACTTCTAGCAAGGTGACTGGGCCTCAGCTGCCCCGCAGGCTCCTGGGCCTGGCAAGCCAGTCCCAAGGGGGAAAAGGGAAGGATCTTTTTAGGTCACTTCCCCTGCTCGACAGACGGTAGCTCTACGATGGCATCAGGCCAGGGGCCGCCTAGCAGCAGAGCGACACAAAGGAAAGGTATCTCTAAAAGGAACAGTATACGAAAACCACACAGACATTTGGGGACCTGAAGTGGGGAGGCCACAACACTTGGTAACTAAGTAACAAAGCAGTAAACAAACCCAGGCCTGGCTGTGTGTTTCTTTGGATTTTTTGTTTCCCTTTTTCTTCTTTGATCTCCTGAGCCTCTTCTTAAAAACCTCTGCTTGAAAGCTCAAAACCCTCTAAGGGGAATTCTAAAAGGCCTAAAGCAAAACCGTATCATTTAGAGGGTACCAGCTGGGGACGCAGCTAACACTCAGCCCGCACTCCTTACAATCCTGGACACACATCACACCACTCCTCACACTGTCGTTTCACACAACCAACTAGGAAATGACAAGATCCACCCGAGAGCTCCAGGCCCAGCCAGGGTCCCGCCACGTGGCCCCAGGGCTGGGGCGGGGGGTGCGGCGTGACGTTCCTGAGCAAGGGGCTCATCTATACCGGAGCTCCTCAAATTCAGGAACTCTGAAAGTGTGTGTGTGTGTGTGTGTGTGTGTTCATTTGTTCATTCCCAGATCCCACCCTGGAGGATCCCGATTCAGTGCGTGTGGCTAGAGTGGGGTCCCAGGAAAAAACTGCTTTCTTAAAAAAAAAAAAAAAAAAAACCTCACCCAGGTGATTCTGCAGATTAGCCAGGTATGGGAGCCACCATGCTAATCCCAATTTACTAGATTACAGACCCCAGAGATGTTAAACAAACCACTTCTGTGTGTTTATCTTCCCAGGACACTTGACTACTCCAACCATAAAAGGTCTCCATCTGGGGCGCCTGGCCGGCTCAGTCAAAGGAGTGTGCAACACTTGATCTCAGGGTCATGAGTTAGAGCCCCACGTTGGGTACAGAGATTACTTAAAAAAAATAAATAAAACTTAAAAAAAAAAAAAAAGATGTCTATGTGGAACAAAGTTGTAATTACAAATTGGGATGTCCAAAAGCCAAAAATTTAGGAAATATTTAATTCCATTTTTTTTTGGACCATTGATGTTTCAACCCCCACCTCTTGTCCAAATAGTTAGGATTTCATTGTTTAACAAAGAATGTAGTGACATTCTACTAGTTTAAATGCTTTTTCCTAAGACGCACAAAAATCCCACTATCCCACAAATCCTAAAATTTTTATTCATTTTTTTAAAGATTTTATTTATTTGACAGAAACACAGCGAGAGAGGGAACACAAGCAGAGGAAATGGTAGCGGGAGAAGCAGGCTTCCTGCCGAGTAGGGAGCCCAATGTGGGGCTCAATCCCAGGCCCCTGGGATCACGACCTGAGCTGAAGGCAGACACTCAACGGCTGAGCCACCCAGGCGCCCCGAATCCTAAGATTTTTAAACAGAACTAGAAAGTAATTCTACACGCAAAGCAGCACATGCCTACCTTTTAAAAGTTATACAGAAGCCAAACAAGTCTGAGGGCATCAGTTCTTAAAGTCAAATTCATCCCAATACGAGCATGATTAGGCCATCGTCATTTTCCTGACCGTCAAGGAGACCAGAGGCTACCCTACTTCTCTCGGCACCTTCCATGCTCACCTGTGAAACTCGGGGGCCGTGCCTGCCCGCTCCCCCTCCCCCACCGCCCTGTCCTCGGTCCACAGTTCTGTTCTGGGGACAGGATTTGCCTTGAATCCTTATAAAGGTTACTGAGGTTTTCTCAGCACATACAAATGTGAACTGATCAAATACATGTTTAATAAAGAGGACACGTAATGAGCGGCCTGTTTTTTTTTCACTCAGCATCACACGCCTGTAACACACAGATCTCCTATTTTTAAAGAGGCACCTGATCCTCGGTGATGCAAACACGCGACAGTGTACGGAAGCCTCTCCTTCCTGATGGGACAGTCAGTGCCCCCACATTCCGGCTCCCAGAGCCAGGCTGTGGCTCACGTCCACGCGCACATGTCCACCCGTCCTGAGAGTCTCACTTACTCCAAGTGCCACCAAGTCTCGCAGGGGCGGTTTCCTTCAGTCCCGCTGCTCCAGGCTGGAAGAGGTGAGGTGACCTTGGGGATAATACAGAGAACAAAAATCGTGCCCACATCCTAGGGCCTGTAAAAACTCCTCTAAAAAATCAAAAGTGACTTCTAATTATGTACTTCTCTATAGCAATTGAGTTTTTAATATAAAGATGTGTTATTTTTAAAATATCTTAAAGAAGTTTAAATTCCTCTTAGTAGAACGCTATAAATACATTTATGTGTTTAAGAAAACGGGAGCTTAAGTCAGAACAGTAATATTTAGCCAAAAATTCAGTTTTGTATCCCTGAAGTCTACTGGGGGTGGAAATTAAACCAAACGAGCCCTTGCCATGAGCGTGTGGGAGATGCACAGCACCCAACCTGCTTCCTCCACACAAGGAGGTGTCCATCGTGTGACTCGAGGAAAAGGCAGATGTTTGGGAAAACATTCACCAAATCATGTTATGCCAACATCGCCATCGAGAATAAGGAACTCCTTTTTCCTATTGAGCACCATTGTTCGGGGATGTTTCCATTACCTGAAACCAGGAAAAATTCTCCTTACTCTCAAAGAAAGTACAAAAACATTCCCAAGAATTGGCAGCCATAACACGGCCTTCCGACTGAAGACATTCTTTGTTCTGGTAATCTGATGACAAACAGGGTTGCTGAGGAGCAGAAACAGGATGGACGGGTCAAAGTTTGCTGCTGCTTTGCACACTCCCTACCTCTGAATTAGGAACGCTCTTCTAGAACCAGAAATGCTTACCAAGACTAGACAAATCCTGTACCAGGACCATAATCCTTACTGTCCACGTGGAATATGTCCCCAGGAAGGAGCTGCCGACTCTCGTGAGAGACAGCCCAGGGACAAGGGTACTAGGGTGGCTGTGGCTGGCGGACAGTGGCCCCAGAGATATCCACCTCCTAATCCCTGGAACGAGTGGTCCACTAAATTACGTGGCGAGGAGAAATTGAGGCAGATGGAATGAAAGTGGCTACGCAGCTGCCCAGAGGTGGGGAGATCCTCCTGGGTCATCTGGCAGGCCCCATGGAGTCACCGGGGTCTCACAGTGTCACAGGACACAGGAGACTCAGAGTCAGAGTGAGGGGACCTGAGACAGGGTTTCGGGGTAACAGCCGGCTTTGAAGATGGGAGGAAGGGGCTGGGAGCCACGGGGAGCCATGGGGAGCCACGGGGTACAGGTGGCCTCCAGGTGCAAGGGCAAGGAAATCTCTGGAGGTACAGGAGCCTCCAGAGAGATCCGGCCCTGCTAACACCTTGGTTTCAGCTCAGTGAGACCCATGTCAGAGGTGTGACCCCCGAAGAATGATGTAACAAATCTGTAACGTTTTGCACGTAGTGCTTAAAGCCGCCACAGCAGCCCCAGGAAGAGAACACAGTGCAGCCACCCCTTCCATCCCTCAGTGGTGCCGAGGGCGTATCGCAAGCCTGAGCCACTTCCTACCACGACGTCCAGCTGCTTTTCTGATTTGCTAATCAAAAAAAAAAAAAAAATCAACAACCTATGTCTCATCCTGATCAAACACTTGTCAAACACCCGACACTTCCTGGAAGAAAGTGAGCTCACATCACAAATCACCTCACTGCGCCACGTGTCAGCCCCTCTTAAAGAACTTCTCTGCCACACGCATCTTTCAAGGATAGAATAGCCCTATTTGTCATCTAAATATATCTTTTTGAAGATCTGTTCTGAAATCTCCCAATGTGCGGAAAGCTTCTCCATCACCCTTCCAGCAAGCTGGTAGTTGGGGCCTCCCACCTGGCCACGGCCCCGACCGCAGGAACAGGCCCCCAGATAAAGCCCAGAACAACCGAAGAACAAAACGGGCCATTTCACGTGTGAGGTAAAAGGGCTACATTCGAGGCAGACACGAGCAACTTCAATGGCCCCCGTCCCCCTGGCAAACACAGACGGGCAGACGGCGGACGGCGTGAGCGATTCCTTCAACCAACTCCTAAGAAGAGCCTGCGAAGTACCGGCCCGGGCTAGGCATCCGGGTCGCGCCGATCACAAAGCTGGAGGAGACCAGGCACGCGCAGTAAACGTAACCGGGAGGAGGTGACGAGCGCCACGGCGGGGGGTGGGGGGGTGAGCCTGGGGAAGGGTGTGCAGGTAGTCTAATGAGCTGGGCGACCCGGGCAAGTCTCCCTGGGGGAGCGGGGGCTGGAGCCGAGGCCGGTGGGCAAGGGCATTAACCACGAGGACGTCAGGACGGAAGGCACCCCGAGCCCCGGGAACATCCAGAGAAAGGGCCCAGTGGGGGACAGAGTCGGGTGCCTCCCGGCAAGTGAGCTGAGCGGGAAGCATGGAGATCTGTGAGGGGTCAGATCTCAGGGTGGGGGGAGCGGGGGGCTGAGGTCAGCAGACTCGGAGGAGCCTCCCTGCACACCACGGACAGAGCCGGGGGGTGTGTTTTCTAGAATTAGATCACAAAGTCTAGGGTAGAATCCCTATACCCTGTCGGGGTATTAGAAATCCAGGAAATAATCTTCCAATTATAATCCTAAGAATCTTTTCAGAACTTCCTTTGTCTGGACACAGAGGGGAATCACTAAGGTCTTTTTGTCAGGTCACTGAACGGAGTGCAGAAGCCCCTCCTTTCCTACGAGGACAAGTCTGGGAGGGAAGGGAGGAGTACCGCCTGGGCGGGGAGCGTGCCTGACAAGGCCACCAGGAGACCCGGAGGCTCGACTCCAAGGGGACCCCCAGGACCCCGTGGAGCTGTGCGCCAGCTGCATCTCCGTCGCAGACGGCCCTGACACGAGTGGGGGCCCAGGTGGAAACTAGGAGGCATGCCCCAGGCCCCCTGGTACCCTGAACCACAGTCCTCTTGCAGGAGCCTCCACAGCCGGCCCACAAGAGCCACTGGGCAAAGCCTGGCTTCCAGAACTCCTTCAAACACAGCAGGCAATCAGCCTTCTCACTGCACAAAGGTCAGAAATCTAGGCCTCTGGGTCTGTTTCAGAAGCTGCACAGGTGACCCCACCAGGGACTGCTGTCCAGAGGAGGCCCGGTGCGACGACGAGCCTGTCCTCTGACCCAAGACAAGGCTGCGAAGTCAGAGCGCTGGCTAGAAAGACGCTGGAGGATACTCGGCCATTCCCCGGAAGAAACACTATTCTTCGGCAGTCCTGTCCCACGTCACTGTGGAACTTCATCCTCCAGTAGCCTGCTACGTGTCACCACAGAGGACGAGAAGGCGAGGAAGTGGCAGGACAGGTCCCTGTGAGGGGCCGAGGCCAGCTTCAGCACAGGCCTGCAAGCGGCAGGACTAGGAGCGGTAACCTTTCCCCGCTCACTCGGCTTCCTCCACAGATTCCCACTGCCCGCCCGCCATGCACGCTCCGGCCCCAGGGGATCCGCAGAGGTCAGGCGGCGACACTCCCCTTGCCGCCACACGGAGCCCGGCTCACCAGAGGCCCTGGGAGGGAACGCTGGCCTCTAAACCAACAGATGGAGGAGGCAGAAGACCTCCCCTGGGCAGTCCTACGAACTCCTCCGGTTTCCACCCGAAAACTAACAAGGGGCTCTTTCAATCTAAATCTGCCTCGTAACCCCCAACATCGGCTTTAACTACAACACTATCCAAACTGTCCCAGGACACAGAACTCTGTGCCCCCATTTCAGGAGAAAAGACAGAACGTATAGAAAGCTTCTGAAAAGCACATAGGGTATAGAAAAGTAGAAAAGGGGTCTAAAAACAACGGGCCTAGAAGAGCAGGTGGCACAGCAGAAGCGACCGGGCGTCTGCGGACCTGGCTTCCAGTGCCGGGTCTCACACCCCGCGACCCCCGACATCACCCCTCGCCTGTGGAGGGACGGGGCTGCCGTGCGGGCGGAGCAAGCCGCGGACTCTGCTGTGCTCCGGAGTGCTCCCGCCGCATCCGACCCCAGAGTCCAGTGTGCTCCCCCGAGCAGCTCTCACCCAAACGCAGAGTGCTAACTGGATCGCCCCAGGCTCCCACGCCGTCTGCGCCCATCTCTGTCCGAGCAGCTGTCGCATGTTCCTGAAATCTTCCAACATGTCAACTCCCCTACGCTATGAGCTTCACGAAAGCAGGCCGGTACTTTAAAATTCAGGCAAACACCCTGACACCAAGAAGATGATGGAAAAGAGGCAGAGCAGGCGGATGGATGGAGGGGTCACTGGAAAAGAGTTCAGAGGGCAAGGGAGAGAATGGGGTCAGCTGTTTCTTCAAGCCTGGGTAACTGGGGTGATAGGCAACGGTAATAAAAGGTTTTGTTTTGTTTTTTTAAAAAAAAAAAAAGGAAAGAAAAGGGAAATCTGGAGGGAGGACTGGAACAGAGAGGCAGAACACCTCCGGACAGACCAGACTTGAGAAGGTGACGAAGGTCAAGGGGAACATCCAGGTGGTTGAAAGCACAAAACTACAGCTAGAACTCCAAACACCCTCTGCGTCTCCGTCACCAGGGCTGTCGGAAGCCATGTCTGGGGCAGCGCAGGGCCTCAAGGAACCGAAGCTAATAGGTGCTCACGTGGGCTGGCAGCTGCTGGCGCGAATGGCCCCACGGACGGACGGACATGGGCCCGGTCCTGCCCGAGCTTCACAGCACGCCGTGCATCAGCCTGTAACTCAAGACTGGCTCAGAATAGTTTTCAAAATGTTTATTAAAAAGTTTATAGGGGCGCCTGGGTGGCTCGGTCGGTGGAACACATGACTCTTGATCTTGGGGTTGTAAGTGCAAGCCCCACACTGGGCGTAGTGCTCACTTCATAACAATAACAAGAGTCTAAAAGGTGTACGGTCTCCCCAAATTAAAGCAAGTCTCTCTCCATCCCACATTACCTTCCAGCTGCTGCCCTCTCTGCCCACCAACAGTCCACTCATCTGAAAGAGCGATGCCCGCACGGCCTCCTCTGCAGACCTGGCTCTGCCCAGCCCCCGACTGGGAGGCAAGACGCCGTGCCCAGGACAACACCCCCGGCCCCCTTCTGGGTCAGCACGAGATTCCCTGGGCTCCACTGCTACTCGTCTGCTGCTAAGTTCTTGGGTTCCAGCGACAAATCCAACTGTCTAAACGGGCCTCTCTCAGAGGACGGTCTCTAAAACCCCCCAAGCTCCACTCAGTGTGCCCCAAACCAGGCACCTGCATTTTTAACTGGAGACCCTCCCCAAGCAGTCACCTGAGTCATCTGAGACAGCACCTGGCGTCACCCGGAAGCCTGCTCATCCCCCACAATGCCGTGTCTCCCCAAACCCTAGTAACCAGTCCCATGCTTGTCCCTTGGCGAGTCTTAGAGCTACCACCCCCTTCGGCCGGCCCGCTCCCACTGCCTCCGCCAGGCCCTCCTCCTCTGGCCGCCAGGACGGCTGCGACAGCTCCCTCAGGGTCTCTCCACTGCCCAGGGAGCACACCAGGCAGTGTGATCTTTCTAAAATGCAAACTAATCACCATGAAATACCCCAGTTCAGCCCCCCAGGCTCCTCCATGGCTCAGAAACCAGTCTCCAGAAATGCAGAGAAGCCCTCCAGGACCCTGCCCCTCCCCCAGGCACAGAGAACCACGCAGCTCCCCGGGGGGCCGGGGCCCCCTCCCCGCTGGCCCTGGCTTGCTCTCTCTGAACTCTATTGCTCTGCCATATTCACTGAGTTAGCACCAAGTCAGCTTCCAAACCCTGGTTCTGGGAACCGTCCTCTGTCCCATCGGGTCCTGCCGCAGCTCCAGGCGGGACTGCCCCCGCTCACCTAGGGTCTTCACACACACACCTGCCCCCTCCACTCCGACCCTCGCCCTCACAGCCTGCCGCCACGTGTGTCTTCTAGGCTCAAAGCATCCCCGGCCACAGGGCCCGTGTGGTGCGGGGGGACGGGAGACGCCTGATCGCCGGGCCACTGCCTACTGACGGCAAGCCCACCGCAGGGCTACTGAGGAGGAACAGGTCTTTAACAGCGTCTCACCTAAGCCATCGTTCACACCCAGCGGTAATAATCACACTAGGGACTGTAGCAAGGCCAGAGAAAGGCGCTCTTCTGAAATAGAAACCTTGAAAACTCAAAAAAAGAAAAAAAAAGTGAAAAACAGGAAAAGACTCCGATAAGGAAGGTCATGTCCTGCCCTTGTTACAGGAGCCGGGCAGCACAGAAAGCGGCTCGTAACCACCTCACCAGCACAAAAACAGACACACTGTCACGGCGTCCTGGAAGACGAAGGCTCACAAAAATCCCCTACACGGCTTCAACCCGCCTTGTGTTTTTTTAGTCAATGCAGAGAGGGCAAAACAACATTACCAGCAGTTTCAGAGGATGTGGGATTCACTTCTTGAACATTTCTAAATAATTTTCCACCTCCTCCATGCCTCTATTATTGCAACTGAAACTAAGCAACAATAATTAGGGAGACAATCAAGAAGCAGTGTGGCAACAAAGCCACCGGACGGGTTCAGGCAAAGCACTCTTCTTCAGGAGCCCACTGTCCGAGCCCTTCATGTGGGTGGGGGAGCAGGAAAGGGGCGGGCAGGCCTCTGGGGGACGGGGGCGGACTCCAAGCTGAAGCTGCAACCTATGCCTCACTGTTCAGAGCCACACACACGTACACACACACACACACGCACACGCACGTTTGCCTCCCCCCCGGCGTAGTGACCTGGATGTGTGCTCTCAACCCTGAAACCAGAAGGCACTCTCCTTCTAGTTCTTTCTATAGAACTACCTGATCTTGAACACATGAAACACATAAGAAATAATCCGTTTGGAAAGACTTTTTGATTGCTATGTGGGACATTTAGAAAGGAGCAGGTATGAGCTTTAAGATCCCACAGACTGACCCATTTATCAGCATAACCGAGACCAGTAAGAGCTCCCTAAGTCACAATTTCTCCTCTAAAGGAAACATTTGTATTTGGCCAGAAGACTATATATGGGCTGAGAGATCATCAATTGTTAAGAGAAACATGAAAGAGAAGTAAACAGGTGACTAGTACAATCAGTCGAAATGTCACCCCAACCCCAGTCAGTCTGAATGAATATATATTTTCCCCATGCTGAAAATATCAGAGTGAGAAAAACCATCACTTGATTTCTTTGAGGCCATTAAAGAAGAAAAAAAAAAAAAGAGTTAATCTCAGTCAAGTAAATAAAAAACCAACATCCCACATGAACAGGCAGGTCATAATACACAAAGACGCAAAAGAAATTTTTCAACCTTGCTGGTGATCAATAGATTCAATGAGGTGCCATTTTGTAACCATTAGGTTGGTTTAAAGAAAAAAAAAAAAAGCTTTCAAATGCAAATCCTCACCAGGGGCATATCCACAATGATACTCAAGCATGTAAACCCATACATGGCTAGGAACAGGGTAAACTGGTACAGCCCTTTCGGAAAGCAAATTGGCACCATGCATCAAGAATTCTAAAAATGTTTCTCCCCTGACATGTTAATGTCACCCCTGGAACTCTACCTTAAAGACCACAGAATGTATAATTATGGTAACTTCATGTTCCAGATTTTCTAAGAAAACCCTGACTTCATCATCGTATTCCTTTCCATAAAAGCAAATCACTAAGTGCATGACTAAATTCAACAACAATGAAAGAACAATGAAAGACATCAATATCATTGAAGAACGTGGAAAATCGGTTTGGCATTCAGGCAAACATGAGCAGAACAGTGTTCTTGTTTCTGTTTGGGATGGAGAGCGGAAGACAAAAACTCAATCACTGAATATTAACTCTTGCCACATGAAACCTGGCTCAGTCTCCTATTCCCTCAAGAGCTGGTGCGCGGCTTCTCTTGGGCACCAGGCCCCACACTGGTTCTGGAGGCACAGAGATGAAACAGTCCATCTCCCTTGCATGCGGCGGGCTCCACTCTCCTTCCCGCAGTGGCAACCGGCCCACCACTGCCCATGCTTCCTTTCATCTTCTGATGGCGGAAGCCGTGCCCTGGCCGACAGCTCCTGGCCCTCACAGAGCTGCTCACTTCTCAAAGGCCAATTCTCCCTCCCGTCCAGACTAGGGATAAGTCTGAAGCTCGTAAAAAGCCAGAGGAGTAGAAGCTGTGTTCGAGAAGTAAGTAAAGGCCATGAAGAGCAGTGTAGGTTCAAAGACCTTAAGAACCTACGCTCAGAAATTTGCTGCTTTTGTCGAGTTGTGATGCAGAGTCATCCCTACTAAGACTTCCAGGTCACTATCTATCGATGGCCCTGCCCATCTGCTCCTCACAGCCTGTCCTGAGAGAGGTGGGCGACCCTAGCAATCCTGGGGGCAGAATTTTTTGAGAAGCGAGTTAAGGACCCTCCAAATATGCACATTCATAACAACTTCCGCAAACAACTTCAGAAGGGCTCCAGAGGCCCCCGACGAGGCAGTCTGCAGGTTAAAAATGTCTGCTCAAGTTCAGCAGTCACCGAGGAGTGTGGTCAAAGAGTCTTTTCTTGGGCAGGGTACCCTACGAAAGCAAAACTACCTCTTCCTTCTGCAAAAAGAACCGTGAAGTCCAGGAAGTACAATGACCCAAGATTATAGGAATCTTAAAAAAAAAAAAAAGAAAGAAAGAAAAAAAAAAAAAAGTCCCAATTATTTCACAGTGTTCAGAAAGAAACTGGGGGAACAAAGATCAACCAGCCACAAGCAATAGGAACATCTTTCTTCAAATGTCAACTAAGCTTCTAGAAAATCACTAATTCCACATCTTTCAAAGAAAACTAAGCTAAAAGGACTTGCGTTCAACTGTCCTCCTGCCACACCCCCCCCAGGTCTTCGCAGGCCAGTATGTCACGCCCCACAGGAGGCACACAGCACACTGTACCTGTCTAAGAAGTTAAGAACCTCTGATAAACAATTCAGTGTTACAGGGAGTGTCTATGGGAGGAAGGACTTCCGAATTCAGTGGTGCTGTCGCTGGATGGACAGAACACCAGACTCTGCGGTCCAGAAAGCCTGCTCTGGTGGTTTCTGAAATTCTCTGTAATGGAACAGGAAAACTTGAAAACTCGTTCTCTTTCTTTGGCATATTATACATGAGTTCTGTTCCAAAATTTCTTTAGGCCAAATGGCAGCTAGGAAGTCACAGTCATCGCCCCAAAGACACAGGGTTCCTAACTGTGGCAGAATCCTAGGCCACCTCATGGCACAAGAGGTTCTAGTTTCTGAGGGAGCGTCTGGGCAGGCAGTCACTGTGCCTGCGGCGTCCACAGCACGCAGCTGCTTGGGAAACGTGTTATGTGAATGGCCGTCTTAGCCCTTGAAGTAGATTCACTGTAACAGCTACAAGGGAAATGCACAGCTCTAGAGACTGAGGGAAACCCTACAGAACCGAGAATCTTACTCTTCGGATGACCATCTCAGGCCATTGGGTACTTTTTGTGCGGGGAATGCTATGAGTGGGGAGCCTTTTTTAATCCAACCTTCTTGGTTCCTCCAAAATACAAAGAAGATGGCATTTTCAACTGTGTAAGGGAGAAGAATAAACTTCTTTCTCATCTTTCTGTGTGGTCGGCAGACTATCGGCTTCCAAAGTCATCCAAGACCTAACCTCCAGAACCCAAAGTGGGATTACCCCTGCAGCGCTGAGGTTGTTAAGGGTCCAATGTCATCACGACGGTCCTAAGAAGCAGCAGCAGATGTCAGAGAGAAACGAGAAGGGGCTACCTGCTGGCTCTGACGATGGAAGGTGGCCCAGCCACGAAATTAAGGTGGCCTCTAGAAGCTCAAAAGGGCAAGGAAACGGATACTCCCCTAGAACCGCCAAGAAGGAACGCAGCCCTGCAAACACCTTGAGCTCAGTGAGACCACATTTGGACTTCTGACCTCCAAAACTATAGGGTCATATATTTACATGCTGTTTGAGCCACCAAGTTTGTGTTAATGTGTTACAGCTGCCTTAGGACACGAATGCACCCACTTCCATTTACCCCTTCCAAATACAAATTCATGTCGTGCCTGTTGGCAAAAGCAGGCACTGTATTAAAAGCAACCAGACCAGGAGCTCCCTGCCTTGCCTGGTGGGTACAAACACCAGCAGAGGGCTAGAAGAAAACCTGGCAGGACCGTGGGGTCCCGCAGATTAAGTGGCAAGAGGAGGTAGACAAAATAAGCGACCAAAGCTGGTCGAGGCCTCTCCGGTGCAGAAAGAGAGGTACGGAGGGGATGAAAACCCTCTGGGGCCAGCCAGTGGCAAAGGGAGAGCCCGGAAGGCTTTTATTTGGAAGGTAACTGGGGGACATTGAGGGTGGCCATCCCGAAGGCGCTCACACTTCAGGCTGCCGGTGGGTCTTGAGAGCAGCTGCGCACTCCCCCCAGCCCGGCTCAGGGTCAGGTTGCAGGTCACAAAGCCACCTCTTCCCCGTCTCCACAGTTCCACAAGGACTTACTAAATAGAAGAAATAAGACCTGCCCCCGTGAGCACGCCAGGAACGGGTCCACGCAGCCACACGAGCGCGTTAAACTCTGCTGTGTACCCCAGGCGGCTACCAACCCACAGAAGAAGTTCACCCCTTGTTCGAGCTGCCATTCTCGTAATTCCTCTCGAATGCAATGTTAATAAATTAAGCGAAAGCATTTCCAAATAACCTCTGGCAAGCCCCGCAGTTCTGAGCGCGGGGAGGGAGGAACGTCCTGGCTGCCGGCCACCGGTGTGGGGGAGAAGGTCAGCAAGAGGGGGATTCGGGAACTGTCAAGCGGCTCGCCGCGCAGGGTGAGGAGCTCCCGCAGGAACGCAAACTTGGGTGTCCCCGCCGCGCGGCCGCGGGGAGGGGGGGACCGGCACCGCTCGCCCGGGAGACGGAGACCCCGGGCCCCGCAGCTCGGCCGCCGCCGCCGGGGAAGCCCGTGCGCTTCGGGGCGGCTCGCCGCGCGTGCTCCCCGCTCGCGAACAAAGACGCGGACCCCGCACACAACTTGCGGACCTCACCGAGGCCCGCAACTAGAGGTCGCGGACGGGGCCGCAGGGCGCTCGGGCGGCACCGCGCGACCCCCCGGCCCCCGGCCCGTCCGCGCCCCCGTCCCTGCTTCCCGACCCCTGTCCCCGCCGCCCCCGCTCCCGGCCCCGGCCGGCCGCCCTGGGCTCGCGTCCCGCACCACCGGCCCCGCGAGGCGCCAGCCGCCCGAGTCGCCTGAGGCGCCCGGGCGGACGCGGCAGGAAGCGCGGGAGGGGGCGCCCGCACCGACGCGCCGCGGGCCGTACTGACCGTAGCTGTCGTCCTCCTCCATGGTGCCGGCGCCGGGTCCCGCCGCTCTGCCCTCGCGTCCCGCCGCGCCTGGCCCCGCGCGCCTCAGCCCGGCTCGGCCCGGCTCGGAGCCCCGCCCCCGGCCCGCGCCGCCGCCGCCGCCGCCGCCACCGGCCCCTCGCCACCCGCGGGGCGCCCCGCCCGCCGCCCGCGCGCGCCCCGGCACGCGGCCGCCGCCCGCCCGCGCCTGCGCACGCGCGGCCCCCCGGGCCCCGCCCTCCGGACCTGAAGCCCCGCCTGCCACCCACGCGCGCGCACCTCCCGGCACGCCGCCAACCCCAGGGCCCGCGCCTGCGCACGCGCGCACGCGCGAGGCCCGCCCCCGGGGCCCGAAGCCCCTCCCGCCGCCCACGCGCGCGCATCTCCGGGCCCGCCGCCAACTCCAGGCCCGCGCCTGCGCACCTGCGCCCTCCCGGGCCCCGCCCCCCCGGTCCCGAGCCCCGCCTCGTCGCCCCCGTGGGCCCCGCCCATTTCGGGTTTCGCCAGGGTGTGGCGGCGCTGCGGGCCCGGCCCACAACCGGCGGGAGGCTGCCCCTGGGCCCAAGGTCGCGTCCGGCCACTGAAGGGCAGGGTGGTCCTCGCTGACGTCAGCCTCGAAGGTCTTGCTGGCCCAGCTCGCCAGGGAGGGCCCCGTCCTTGGCCAGAGGCCGCAGAGCATTCGAATTCGTTTACTTCTGTGATCTGAACCTCAGCCCCATGAGTGTCCTGACTTCACTGCTTTCATGCGTCCCTTTAGGGGTGCCCTGAATTTTCCTGGATCGAGTTTCAAAGGGAGGCACCTCATCTCCCAGCATTTCAGGAATTTCGTGAACCCGATTCATCATGTCTGAATCCACACGTTCCTAGACTGTTCTCTGCATGTTTTATTTGCCTGCACTGGGCTTCCCAGTCCCTCTGCCCTGGTAAAGTGAGATGCCCTTTGCTGAGCCAGGGCAGCAGCTCTGCACCTGGAGGTCGGAGGCGTCTCCAGTGCTGTCCTCCTTACAGATATCTGCTTGCTCAGCCAGTGAGGGGACCCGAGAACAAACTAGAAAGACCCTTGCAGGACAGCCTGTCCTGAGAGCTCTCAGACAGACCGAAGCCTACGGGGGTCCAGGGCCAGGGCACACAGAGAGCTGAAACAGGACCCCGCAGTGTGTGCTCTCCGGGATGTCGCCCAACATCACCATGCCGAATCCCACCCACTGACATGCATTCCTACCTGACCTTTAAAGGAATTGCTCAAAACACAGCAAAAAATAAATAAATAAATAAATAATATAAAACCACAAGGGATCTAGTGAGACCCTAAGAAATTAGGAGGCTGTTTGCTCTGTGACAAAGAGGAAAATCCCAGTGCTGCAGGATGAGAGCCCCAGAACCCACAAGCTCCCCTTCCGATGACTCGTGACTCCCCAGCCACACGCAGAGCACCACCTCAGGAACTCCGTGGAGATCCACTGACTCAGCAGCTTGAGATCAGTCACCAAAGGGAGGTGAAGGTGAAGAGCTCTTCCTGTGGGCCCTTCTGTCCCCAGTCCAACCCTGTCTTGGCTGACTTCCCTAAGTGTTCCTTCCTGAAAGTGCCCGTTTGTCCCCAATGATAGCTGACATCTTTTACGGACAATTTAGTGTCTTTTAATCCTTAATGCACTACCTTAAACTTGTCCACTTTAAAACACTGATAGATACAAAGTCTGCGTATATGTGTTGCTTTGTGCAAATCCATCTTTCAGGAAAGAGACACAAAAAATGGGAATAGGGGCGCCTGGGTGGCTCAGTGGGTTAAAGCCTCTGCTTTCGGCTCAGGTCATGATCTGGGATGGAGCCCCGCATCCGGCTCTCTGCTCTGTGGGGAGCCTGCTTCCCCCACCCCCCACCCCCCCACCTGCCTCTCTGCCTACTTGTGATCTCTCTCCTCTCTGTCAAATAAATAAATAAAATCTTTTTGAAAAAATGGGAATAAGCTGGGAGAAAGGGAGGTTGAGACCCATTTTTCATTCTGTATTCCTTTTGTCACAGTCTCTGTGCTGTCCGGTTGTTCTAAAACACGTAAATGTATTTTTGTTGTTGTTGATTTTGAAAAAGAAAGAAAAATGCCACTTTTCTAGCTACTCCCAGATGCACAAGCTCTTTCCTGGTTTGGTGCTCAGTCAGAAAAGCGTCTGCCTTCACCTCAGGTCATGATCCTGGGGTCCTGGGATGGAGTCAACGTCAGGCTCCCTGCTCATGCTCTCTCTCTCAAATAAATAAAAGCTTTTTTTTTTTTTTTAAGATTTTATTTATTTATTTGACAGAGAGAGATCACAGGTAGGCAGAGAAGCAGGCTCCCTGCTGAGCAGAGAGCCTGATGCGGGGCTCAATCCCAGGACCCTGAGATCATGACCTGAGCTGAAGGCAAAGGCTTTAACCCACTGAGCCCCCCAGGCGCCCGTCAAATAAATAAAATCTCTTAAAAAATATTTATAAAAAAAATTACAAGACCCTCAGTTGAAAGGGACTTTAGGATCACTCATCTCACAGGATGGTCCAAGCCCCTCCTGGCGAGCAGACCCCCACCAGCCTCGGATTCCAACGTGCTGGCCCTGGGGCTGCTGCCGGAGCTGAGCCCAGGCCTTGGCAAAGTCCCTGGAAGGTGACGGGACCTCCCCTGGAATGTCTCCATCAGGGGGAGGTGTGGCCCCTCGTGGTGGTCCCTTTCATTATTGGCCAACTGCAAGGTAGCCTCCCAGGACTTCTCGATTGTTCTAGGCAACAAAGAAAAGTAATTTCCATGAGGAAACTGTGCTTTTATTTCAGATCTGCTTCTGGTTAGCCTCGTGACCTGGGCGAAGA
The DNA here is from genome assembly GCA_028646535.1 of Procyon lotor. Lineage (NCBI taxonomy): Eukaryota > Metazoa > Chordata > Mammalia > Carnivora > Procyonidae > Procyon > Procyon lotor. Next base: position 44,836,695 of record CM053619.1, read on the forward strand.
GCTCAACCCTCCAGACCTTTTCCTGCCCACAAAATGCAGTCTCTGCCCATAAAATCCCGGCTTCCGCCCAGAAGTGATCTCTGAAGTTGCTAGATCGGTCCCAGGCTTCCGCTCAACTTCTACACGGCTGACGGGAATTTCTGCTGGATGAGGCGAATTTCAACAGATCAGCCTGAGGAGCCCTAATCTTTACATCCTGTTGGGGGGTACGGCTCTGGACCCCTCTTCTGGGAAAACTGCGCATTCATAAACATCCCTCTTCAACTTCATGAACCGACCGACCCAGCCTCCAGTGGAGAACCTTGGTGTCTCCCTAAAATCCAGGAAGATGGTCTCTATCTCCTTAGGCACATCCCCCATGTGCCTTTCTTTCAAGTGATTCCAGAAACGAGATGCTTCTCTCTGTAGAGATTGTTGTCTTTCTCCTCCAAGGTGGATTCTGGTGGATTTATGAGCTTCAGCTTCACTGATTTCGCCAGATGGTCTAGTTTCGCAGGGGACATGACAGCACGAGTCCTGTCTTGGCCCCAGTGTGTCCACGTCCTGTGTGTGTGTGTGTGTGTGTGTGTGTTCAGTGATCTGGCTACACTTCCTTTGGGTTGGCCTGGACCTCGATGCTCTCAGAGTCCACTGGCTTTGACCGGGTCATCTCCCTCTGCCCTAGTGGAGCGCTGAGAGTCTCCCCGTCATCTACCCTCCCACCCCCCACTGTCCCCCTACCACTCTCCAGGGCAGAGTCACTCGGAGACTCAAAATATTCCAGCTGGCTTTCTTCCCCTAACAGCGTGCAGGTGTCCTTTGCCACCTGAACTCTTGCACAGGGACCAAAACTCGGGACGAAAAGCCATTGGAATGACAGGTTGATTCTCACTATCGACACCAAAACTGTTATCTGAACTCCCAAACCTTGCACCCCAGGATAGTGAGGGGTCCTGCTGGGAATGCTAATCACTGCGATTAGCGCAGTACTCCTCTGTTTACAAGTTCCTTCTCCTTACCTGGGTCCATCACGCGTCCCAACTCGCAGTGCCTGAGAAATCAAGCCTTGTTAGATGAAGATGGAATATGATTTTTACACAGTCCATCCCGTGGAATTAGGAGAGCGTTTGTTTGGGTTGTGTGTGGACCCATGCAAGGACGTAGCAGGTACTTGACCTGGAGTCATGGTCAATGGCGCTCCATTAGATGACAGTCGCGACTCAGAGGGATGGCTTCGATGTCATCTCTGCGCCATAGATTTGGAAACCGAGGCTCACAGAGGTCATAGGGCAGGTTCCTGTGTTACAATACTTTCATTACAAAGGACCATTCACAGGCTTTAGAGAGACTGAGGCTGATTTCCGTATTTACCAACGCGAGATGATTCGAAAGCTGTAGGAAGTGAACAAAGCAAGGCTAAGACCGTCGTGTCTATTTCCATTTGTAATGAAAACATGTATGCACGTAATAGACATTGACACTTGCATGTTGTGCCGCTGGCAAATATTTGTTGGGGAGCCTACGTGGTACCAAGCACGTACGTGGTACCAAGCACGTCCCACCAACGTGGGACCCAGGCGTCCCCCCAAAATTTTTAAGATAAAAATAGAGGTGCCTGGGGGACTCAGTGGTTAAGCCTCTGCCTTCAGCTCAGGTCATGATCCCGGGGTCCTGGGATTGAGCCCCTCATCGGGCTCCCTGCTCCGTGGGGAACCTGCTTCTCCCTCTCCCTCTGCCGCTCCCCCTGCTTGTGCTCACTCTCTCTCAAACAGATGACTAAAATCTTAAAAAAAAAAAAAAAAAAAGCCACCCCAGGTGAGCAGGCAGAATGGTGCTGAGACAGGCACCGGAGCCAGCGTCCTGGACAGACACACGGTGGGGGGCCCAGCGGCCGGCCTGGGAGCCTGGCCCGGCTACCTGGGTCCGCTCTCGGGGGAGGCAGTGCCCCGGGGCAGAAAGGGTGCCTCGCGTGCGGGGAAGAGACCACAAGTCAGATTGCTCACGCAGGCCGAGATTGGGGCATTGTCTTGCTTTGAAAACCCCCAGATTTTATTTTGCTAAAGCTTGCAATTTCTTCTGTGTGAATGGCACTTAAAATGTGTTTGTGATGGAACTTGATTGTCCCCAGCTGTCACCGACGGGTCCCGCGCCACCCAAGGCAGCTGGCCACGTGCCGCGCGATTCAGGCTCTCACTGCAAACGGGGGGCTGATGCTCCAGTTCCTGCCGGTCTCTGCCCACACGATTCCACTCGTGAGACAAACGGGGTCGGACAGGGGCTCGGGCACAGAGAGGCGACGTCAGCAAGAGGTGGTGCCTACAGCAGGTCAAGCCAGCAACATCCACAGGGGCGGTGAGGGGGTGCCCGTTTTCTCAGCACAGATGCGCAGTCACCAAGGACACCTCCTCGAGTGGCTCTTCTGGGGCTCTGACCTGGCAAGGTTTCCCGGGCCCTGCTGGAGACAGTGGGCGCCGCTCCTCGCCGACCAGGAGCACCTAACGGCTGCCACATGCGGCAGGGAACAGAGGCACACATGGGAAAGGGGAGGGAAAGGTGCATTAAACACAGATCTCTTCTGAGACCGTGAGGGCCAAAGGCCACATTTTTTTTTTTTTTTTTCAAAGGCCACATTTTAACCGTCCCCGCTGTTGGCGCAGGGACGTGAAGGTGGGCGCCTTCATTTCACAACACAGCCGGGAAAGAGTCACTCACTTACCTGAAAGCACTTGAGTGCCCTCTCCACTGGTCCGTTCCAATCTGGCTCAGTGACGGTCGGAGGCAGCCACTTACCTGGGACCTGCCTGAGGGCCGGCACGTCTATGACATGAAGCAGACAGGGAGAAACACCATGGAGAACGATCATGGGAGGCAAGCAAGGGGGGATGGTGACAACGGTCACGAGGGCTCCGACCGCAGAGCGGTGGCCTAACTGACCCAGCCCCATGCTGCTCACTGGTGGCAGAGGGCCGGGCGGAGCACGGGGCCCGGTCCTTGGGCTGGCCTCCCGCCCGCAGTGAGCCACGGGGGAGTGTGACTCGGGCTGGCTCTCCTCTGAGTCTTTAAGGCAGGAAGAGCACACAGCAGCTGGTCCTGGAGGTCAGCCGGGAGGAGACTGAGTTGCGAGTAAGCACGCCCAGAGCCCAGAGCCCAGAGCCAAGGGGCTTTTTTAGGATGGCAGACATGCAAACCTGTCATGAGAGAAGGCGGCAGACAGATCCCCGGAGGGGTAGAGGAGGCTGACCTCGAGAGCGCGGGTGGGGTACCAGCCCTACCGAGGGGGACATCTTTGGGTGCCTAGAGTCTGTGGCCGTCCCGCAACGTTGACGGTAAGTCTTCTGTGCACACTTCTCTCTGCCTTCCTCGACTGCCACCCCTGCCGACCACTCCACACGAGAACCTTCAGATCAGAACCAGCCCCCCAGGAACATGAGCGTCTCACACTCCCGGGCCCCAACAGACCTGCTGAATCAGAAGGGGCGGGGGGGGGGGCACAGTGACGTGGGTGTCGGACGACCCCCTGCTGAATCAGAAGAGGTGGGGGGGGCACAGTGACGTGGGTGTCGGACGACCCCCTGCTGAATCAGAAGAGGTGGGGGGGGCACAGTGACGTGGGTGTCGGACGACCCCCTGGAGATTCTGATGCTCTGATCCGAGGGACGGGACCAGAGTAGCACTTCTCCGCACCGGCTGAGTCACACGGAATCACGCGGGTTTTAGATGCCGGTGCCCGAGCCTCTCCCCCGGATCCCCACTTCATTCATATTAGTCCTAAATAACTCGCCGGCGGATTCTGCCGCCCAGCGAGCGCTGGAAGCATCAGGTTGGGGGAGGAAGCAGATGGAGATGGAGAGAAGGTGGTTCCTCGCGTTTTATTTTGGCGTGGGCGGGGATTCCTGGGGTGGGATTAGAAAGCACGTGCCAAGAGTTAGCGGCACACAGGAAGGAGGGGCACCAACGTGTTTGGAGCCAGCACTGAAGCGGCCGGGAGAGGAGATCCCCAGGGCAAGCAGGGCTGAGGATGGGTGGCTGGCTGCTCCAGACCCAGGGCAGGGAGGCGCGGGAGGCCGTGGCCAGCAGCGCCTGTGAGGGGAGGGCAGCAAGGGCCCCCCAAGCACAAGGGTGGCTGAAGGGAGGGACCCGGGGGGGGCGGGAAACCACAGTGCCGGGCATCTACCAGGGCCACCGGAGAGCATGTTCTAGCCCGGTCCCATCTGGATAGGGGTTGGTGCTCTGGCCTTTCTCTGGGCTGGGGGCGCGCCGGCTGGTTCCTGGGTGGGGCGGGGGCGGCAAACACCCGGACTCCTCTAAATCCCAACTCCGGGCTCACGGCTCACCTACCTGTCCCACCGGTGATTCTCCCGGAGTTCCTGTTCCGGGAACGTGCAAATGCCCCAGGCCTGGCCGCATGGCTGGGGGGTGGGGGGACCTGTCACCCACCTGCCTCTCTGGTATGGTCTGGCCCTGCCACTCCCAGGCCCACCCAGGCCAGGAGCCGTCTTGCCCCCCACCTTCCGCTCTTGATTTTGTCTCCCGATACCCAGGAGACCGCACCTCCCGAGGCTCTGCCGTCCGCTCCGGCCCAGAGCCGTCGCTGGCTGGTGTGTGGGCTGGTCATCCTCACCGGCCTTCTCCCCCGTCGCCTCCTGGGCCTTCATGCGCGGCCGTCAGCCTCGAGAGTCTAAGGCGCCGGTCAGACCCCGTCAGCTGTGGCAGGAGTCACGCAGGAGCTCGCGGAAACTCATG
>CM053619.1:44841916-44867559 GCA_028646535.1 Procyon lotor
TTGCTCTCCAGCCTGCTGCCCAAGCAGCCACAGAGAGTTTCGGACGTGGCAGGGGCTCGCGGGCCGAGGCCTGTGGTCTCAGTCGGGGCCCCTTTGTGAGTCAAGTTCTGCCAGCACACGTCTCCATATGGTCTGCGGCTGCATGCTGTGGCCCCCTGGGCTCTCCGGAGACAGGTCACCAGGACGGGGGCCTCTTCGTTCGAGGAGCAGACTCAGGGTTGTCAGAAATCCCTAGAACATTCTCACTGACCACGTGGCACAGGTTAGACATTAGAGGGAATGTTGTAAGCTTCCTTTTGAGAATCGGACTTGCTCTTCTTAGGAACTAGTGCCCAGGGCACGCGGAGAGGGCTCACACAGGTCAGCAGCGTGAGTCCAGGGTGGGGTGAGCGTGGGGACGGCAGTCTGATGGGAGCTGTGGGGTGCGGGGACGTCAGCAGCGAGTGGGGAGCTCTGACCATCCAGCACCGCCTCGTCCCGCACAGGTCACCAGGGCAGCTTCTGTATGCTGTGCCTCATGCAGAACCACATGGTCCAGGCCTTCGCCAACAGCGGCAACGCCATCAAGCCCGTCTCCTTCATCCGAGATCTGAAAAGTAAGCGTCCCCTCCTGAGCGGAGGGGACTCAACCCGGGACTGCAGGGGCCTCGGGGGGCATGGGGGTGGTGGGGGCGCTGGGAGGTATCAGCAGTGAGGCCCAGGTATCCTCAGACCTCACGTCACAGACTTCGGAGCACATGGTAGAGCCGACTGAGGGGCGTGGGTTGGGGTCAGAGGCAGGGGAGTGCTGACCTCCCCCGAAGGCCAAGGAGGCTGGCGGGGCTGGGGGCTGTGTCTCAGGGAGGAGGGGGAGGCTGGGGCCTTCTGAACGTCCCAGGACTGGTTAGCAGATTTCCTGTTCGCTCAGTAGAAGACACTGGTCAGTTGGTTTCTGAAACCTTGTGTGCCGGCCCCGGGGGGGGGGGGGGTGATGAGCACACAGTGGTGGGGGGCTGGGGGAGAAGGCCTGAGCTCGTCCCTGCCGTCTGATGCTTCTCTCTTTCTCTAGAGATTGCTCGGCACTTCCGCTTTGGAAACCAAGAGGACGCACACGAGTTTCTCCGCTACACCATCGATGCCATGCAGAAGGCCTGTTTAAATGGCTGTGCCAAGTATGTGCCTCCCTCCCCCCTCTTTCCTAAGGGCTTCAGACCCGCGCTGCTGTGGAGGCGGCCGAAGCCCATTCTTGGGGAGGCAGCCGCTCACCACCCCCCCAGGCGTTCTCCGTAGACCCCTGTGTCAGGCCCCGCACGTGCTGAAGCTCAGAGCGGGGACCGCTCCTGCGTCCCGGGGCACAGCCTCGGCACCAGGCGCGGGTTGGCGGGGCCGGGCACCGAGGGGGAGCCCAGTCTCCCGCAGCTCACCGCAGGGAAGATGGTTTCGCAGCTCTTTCTGAGGGCCTTCAGCTGTTGTCCTAGACTCTTCCCATGTTTTAAAAATTTTGTGATTTCGAGACAGAGGGCAGGTGGTAGGAATCTTAGCGTCTTTATGAAAGTGCACGGGGACATCTAAGGGTGGGAGGTTTATGATTTTTGAGGCTTCATTTTGCAAGGCTACAATGTTTTCGTTCTGGATTTGAAAGCAGACACAAATGCATGTGACGGGTTGCTGACTTCATGCTGTGTCTTCCCTTCTGTGAAACAGAGTTAGGGATATTTTGTAGCACTCCCAGCTCCTGGGTTCAGACAGAAGGAAATGGGCTGAAAATGTTCCCTGTTCCAAGGCTTTAGCCTAGGCTTAGGGTATAGCTGAGTCCTGGCATCTGGAAATGCCCCCCCCAACAGCCTAAGAAACATCCGGAATGTCCTTCAACAAAGTCACATTGTATCTGTGATCGTGGGCAACCTCTGGTTTCAGTGGTATGAGTCTTTTTAAACCCTGACAAACTTTCCATGGGTTCCTCTGGCGTCTGTCCCTTGCTGTGCCAAGATGTGCAGTGAGGTCACAGGCTTTTCCCCTTCAGTCCCTACAGGCGGGTGGATGCTGGGGCTGCCCTTCGCCTGCCTCTCCCCGCCCCAGGCTCTAGCTAAAGATTTGAGCTCGTTGCCGCCACCCCCCGCGTGCCAGGCACTGTGTTTACACTGGGGACTTCGGTGCACTGGGTTCTTGAGTTGGAGGAGCTCAGGGCATGAAGGGGGAGGCCGATACCGGCCCGCGTCCACAAGGTCACGTGGCGACTGCTGTAGTGGAGGGACTCTGGGAGCCTTTCCCTCTTACCCACAGGAGGCCTCTTAGGAGTCCGCGCAGGGCTCAGCTGTGGGGAGGGAGGAAGTATGGCTGGTCCTGGGTGCGGCCTGCAGGTGGCGCAGGCGGGTACAGCCCGTCCCGGCAGGGGCTGCCAGCCCTGGTCACCAGGAGGAACCGCGTCGGAGGGCTAGGACGGCAGCTCACCGTGCCAGTGCCGGTACGCACACTGCTAGGGTGGGAGAGCCCGGGAGGGATGGGCTGGCAGGTAGGATGGACGGGTTCAGGGTTTGTGCCTGTGGGCGGGGCCGAGGTCCAGGTGTGTGGTCTGGGCCACGGGGCCGGTGACCGTGAGCCTTTCCTGGTCTGGGGCACAGAAGTGGCCGCGCGATGGCGGAAGGATGAGCGTGTCTGACGTCAGGCGAGCAGCCGGCCCCGTGCAGGGCTTGTGGGGTGCTTTCCACACACCTGTCCGCCAGAAAGACGTTGCCGCATTTAGTGAACCGAGAGAAAGTAAGGGTCACATCAGCTGAACGATTCAGTTTGATTTGCAGGTGGGAGCGACTTTTTTTTTCCCTTTGGTTTTGTTAGAGCCTTTTTGTTGACCCTGTGAGCAGACAGCATCCATAGTGTGGTGGGCCTTGCTCGGGCCGGTGTTGTGACCCGGCACGTGAGGGGGTCAGCGCGTGTTCCCGGTGCACCTGGCCTGCCGGCTCTCTGCCCTGCCGAGCTCGCTTCCTGCCGCCCCGGCCTCTGCGCCGGGTCGGTGTGTTCGGGCTCCTGTCACTGGCGGGCGCCCCCCTCGTGCCTTCTGGAGCTTTTTCCTTTGTAAACGTGGCTGCGGTCACATGCCCACAACCATCATATCTTTGTTGAGAGCCCTTTTCTTTCATGGGCGCATTCAGCCCCTTTGCATCTGTTGTGACGGCCGAAGTTGGTCCTGACCCGGCGGCGATGCTGAGATTTGTAACGATCACCCGTGCGGCACACTGACTGTGCGTCTCCTCTCTGGTTTCCCTTGGGCGCTCATTTGTAAGCTCCCGTCCGGTGTCTCGTTCCAGTGACGCCGCTCCACGCGCGCTTGTGCATGGCCTTGCTCCTCCTTTCTACACCATGGTTCTGTTTGTCGGTGTTTGGGGGGGCCCGGCACCTCCATCCTTCCGTCTCCTGTCTTGCCCGCCTCTTAGTGGCGTCACCTCTTACCTTACTGTGTTCTCAGCCCACGTTCGTCCCCCCCTTTGCTTCAGTCTTTCCTCCGTTAAATAGGCCCCTGGGGCAGAGGGCCATCCTCCTGCCCGGGCTTTCTAGGCGGCCTGGGCTGGGGGTGCAGGGTTCCGGAAGCCCGAGGCCAGTCCCTCTCTTGATCTTGCAAGGACCTTACCAAGAGGATTCGGGATCTTGTTTCATTCCTTGAAGTCTGATGATTTCAGTAGGAGCGTCTTTAGAGCTGTTGTTGTCGGGGCACCTGGGTGGCTCAGTGGGTTAGAGCCTCTGCCTTCGGCTCAGGTCATGATCTCAGGGTCCTGGGATCGAGCCCCGCATCGGGCTCTCTGCTCAGAGGGGAGCCTGCTTCCCCCTCTCTCTCTGCTTGCCTCTCTGCCTGTTTCTCTGCCTACTTGGGATCTCTCTCTCTGCCAAATAAAATTAAAAAAAGAAAGACCTGTTGTTGGCCAGTTTGCTAGACTCCTGAGCAGGGAGAAGAGCTCGCACCTGTGGCCACGTCGACTCGGGCACTGTGGGCGCAGGAACGGTTTCTACGAGCCCGGGCATGTCGCCGCCGGACGCCCTCACTTTTGGATCCGCTCGGTTTGAGTATTGTGGCTCGAGAACGGGCAACGATGGGGCAGGTGTCGGGCCCCCCCGCGCGGTTTCCCCCTGGGGTGTGCGCCCTGCTGCCCCCTGTCGGCAGCGGGGACCCTCGCTCTCATTGCAGAGCCCTGTCACCTCCGTAGCACGTGACGGTTTCGGTTTGGTGTTAAAGGCCCGAGTCAGGGCCTCCGGCCGGGGGTCTCCTGCGGGACCACCTTCTCTCTGGTGGCCTGCTTTTCCTCGACCTCCCCTCCGGCTGCTTTCCCGCCTCGTCGCGCCCCTCACCGTGTCCACTTGAATCTCTTCTCCCGGGGGCCCCTTGCCGTGCCCTCTCGTTCCCAACACGATTTCATCTCTTCTTGCACGTTAGTTCACTCTCTCCATTTGCGAAACTTTTTATGCTGGATTTTCCTCTCCCCATACACTTGTTTGAGGGTCTTTAGGTGAGCTTGGGATCTGGTATTGCTTTTTGTCTGCCTTGTACCTGCTTTCTGGGGGCTAATTTTCACCAGACGAGGTGCTGTGATTCTTGTTCACTGTCTTCCTCTGGTGATGCCGATGCGGGAGCGAGGCCGCTTTGACACCACCCCGGGCCTGGTGGTTTTCGTGGTTCTCAATCCGGGGTGCCTTCTGTCCTGGAGGCTGAGCGCTGGACAGCCCCGGGCATGGCCTGTGTCTTAGGACCCGGTAGGCTCCTCCTCCTGTGACTCTGGGGCTGCCTTTTGCCCCTGGTCTCTCCCTCGCTGTCCCCAGACCGGCCTGCATCTCCAGCTGAGTGCCGGCAGGACTGTTGAAGACAGGTTGCTGGAATCTGGCTTTATTTCCTGTTGACAGCAGGTTTGAGCTCGGAGCCTGCTCGGCCTCGGGGTCCCGAGAGTGGGTCCTGTGCGGTGGTTTGCTCCTGTTCTGACAGCTGGGCCGGCTTGGGGCCACCTGGGTTTCAGCAGCCGCCCTCACGTGTGGCCGGCCACACGCTTCCAGTTTGCGCTGAGATTATGACCTCGATGGTTAGGGGAGTTAAAATGTTCCTCCTCTTGGGGCGCCTGGGTGGCTCAGTCAGTTAAGCTTCTGCCTTCGGCTCAGGTCATGATCCTGGGGTCCCGAGATCGAGTCCCACATCGGCCTCCTTACTCAGTGGGGCGCCTGCTTCTCCCTCTGCCTGCTGTTCCCTCTGCTCGTGCTCTTTCTCTCAAATAAATTAATAAAATCTTTTTTAAAAAAAGTTCTGAATACATGGTGGTGGTTGGTTTTTTTATTTTCTAATTTTGCAAAATGAAAATATGCCCTTGCGTGTGTCCCCCACCGTGTGGAGTCCCACTCATCAGTGAGCTCACAGACTCTGGGCCGCACTGCCATGGCCTGACCCGCAGCTGGTCCCACGCACCGCAGGGGAAGCCCATCGCAGGGCACCCCGTGGTTTGTGCAAGGGGTTGGAGGGAGCGCGCTGGGAGGCGGCACCACTGAGCGCCTGGCCAGGCCCGGGGGTCGGGGAGTTGGGAGAGGCATGTGCAGAGCCGGGGCCCCGGGGGTGCCTGGCGGAGAGGGGAGTGTGCGGGCGAGGAACCAGATGCTCTGTCCAGGGCTGTCGTGCTCCAGCACAGACTACGGTCAGCTGGATTTGTGTCCCACAGGGTGACTCCCAAGGGGGACGGTTTCACAGGGGTGAGTCTGAGCCAGATTCCATGGGTCGCAGGCAGTACCAGGAGCAGAGGCTAGAGATAGGGTGGTGTTTCCAGAACCTTCGTCACACAACCAGCTGCGGGGTGTGGGCGCTCGGCCGAGCGGCTCTGTGGGCCCGGTGGGCAGCAGTGGGGGCCTCGGGCGGCCTCAGACCTGGCCGGTACACGCCGTGGCAGCTCCCCTGCTGCCAGGAGATGCAGCGCTGGGGATTCTGTCCCCGCTCGCTCCCCCTTCAGATAAGAGGCTCTGGCATGTGACAGCCGGCAGAGTGGAGCTGGGTGTGCAGGACTGAGGTGGGGTGAGCTGGTGGTGGGCGGTGGGTTCCAGGTGAAGGGGTGCCTCTGTCGTTGAGACTCGGTAGGCACTAGGGGCATTTCTCTGACCGCTCCTTTCCTACGACGTGGGGGTGAGGTGCGTGCAGAGAGGATGGGGGTCTGGAAGGTCTGAGGTGGTGTTCTGGGGAGGGGGCCGGGCCCATCGGAGCAGTGTGGCACGGCGGGGGGCCTGCCAAGAGCCAGGGCGAGCGCGTCAGACCCGCGCTTGTGTGGTGGGATTTCCCAGGGGTGGGGGACTGCCTCCTGTCCTTTTCGTGAAGGTTGTGGCCTCCTTTCCAGGTTGGATCGTCAAACACAGGCGACTACTTTGGTCCATCAGATTTTCGGAGGCTATCTCAGATCGCGTGGTAAGTGGAGAAGTTCTCTCTACTCCTTTGTCGAGGATGAGAATGTTAACCAGGAAAGACTAGGGGTTCGTGGCCAGGTGGAGCCCCTTCCTGACGGGAAGGCCTGGGGGGGCCCCAGTGGCCCTAACCGCCTCCGAAATGCACCCTTGCCCGTGGGCTCGCTGTTCCCGCGAGGAAGTTGGGAGCAGAATGCCCAGCACGAGTAGAGAGTGGCATTGTTTTTTCTCCGCGTTCCTTAGTCTTCATAGGGAGCCTTTGCCCTGCAGCTGGGAGCTCGGCTATGCCGAGGCCACGGTCAGTGCAGGGATGGAGGCCCGTCACCGGGCTGGGCGGCGAGGCGCTGGGTCTGACAGACATTCCCTTGTGAACTCTGGTTGTCCGTAAGCTCGCTCTCCAGACACCGGGGTTCGTGAGGGACTGGCTAGGTCCTGGGGACCTGGGGGTGGTGCTCCGGGGGCACCTGCACCCTCCCCACCACCTCCGTGTTCGGTTGGTTTGGTTGCAGTGAAGTGCTCGGTGTGCAAGAGCGTCTCGGACACGTACGACCCCTACCTGGACGTAGCACTGGAGATCCGGGTATGGACCGCAGCTCGGCTGGGGGGTGCAGGGGAGCCAGTGAGGGTGTGTTACCCAGGAAGATGAGGAAATACTGGGAATTCTCCTGCCTTAAAGCAGGGACCACCATTTTGTGCGTTAATTTCTAGCCTTTTGCCTGTGTGCACTCAGGCGGGAAGGTGAAACGCAGCCCCATGTCCCGAGGGCCGAGGCGTGAGTGCCCTGTGGGTGCAGGACCCAGAGCCGCTCGCACGGGGGCCGCGGGGAGGGTCGTCCCCGTCCCGTGCCAGCCCTCTGGGGCTGCAGCCGGGCAGGGGGAGCCCTGCAGGCGCCGTGCTCTGCATCCACAGAGCCGGCTCGGCCCCCGGCTCCCCGCTCCTTTCTGGGACGGCCCGAGCGTCCAAAGGAGGCAACCGGTGGGTTGGTCTGGGTGCAGGCCGGTTGCTGGGATTTGCTGCCTCAGCCTGAAAAAGACCTTCCACTCGGCATTTCTTGAGTCTCCCTTCTTTCCCCATTGACGCGATTCCCTGTGTCTGTCCTCCTCAGCAAGCCGCTCATATCGTGCGCGCTCTGGAACTTTTTGTGAAGCCAGATGTCCTGAGTGGAGAGAATGCCTATATGTGTGCAAAGTAAGTTTGCTTCTGCTCCTGGCAAAGCAGGCCCGCCATCGGCAGGACCTCGAGTCAGCGCCCCACCCGCAGGGCGGCTGTGCCCTCCCTCCTTGGGGCCGCCGTTTGGTCCCTTGACGGACGTGTCGGTCTTAAGACACAGAAGCCCTGGATGGCAGGGGTGGAGCGTGGCCGCGGCTTTGCTCGCTGACGTCTACTTGCGCCGCCCTTGGGCTGCGCCAGGAGCACCCCTCACCGGGAAAGTAGGTCCCGGCGGCGCGGCCCAGGGCGGGAGGGGACCGCGTGTGGCCATGCGCTCCAGCCTCTCTGCCGTCCCTCGTCCCGGATGAGCCGCCTTCTGGGGCCTGGTCTCCCACGGGCCGCGCAGACTTACCACGCGGGTGGATAGCTCATTCGGAGGCTGCCGTTGCTAAAGAAGAGTTCCCTTAATTACGCTCTTCAGATTTACCATCCTCTGCCGAGACACTGCTTTCCCCTCTCTAAATTCGTCTCTCCGCGCCCCAGAGGCTGTGTGCTTTCCTCCGTCTTGTCCCCCCTCCCTTCCGGGCTGTCCGGCTTCGCTCCCGGTGATTTCGCCCGGCCAGCCACCCTCCGGGTGTTCCCTCCTCTCTCCCAGGGCTGCTTCCCGCGCCTGGGACTCAGTGTCCTCCGAGGGAGAGAGCTTCCTTGTTGCTCTGCGCGCTCCTGCTTTCCCCTGGTCCGTGGTTCCCTGCACTGGCTTCCCTTCCCTTAAGTTGCGGGGGTTCGGGTCTCGGGGTGCAGACGGCGCGCGCCTCAGCCAGGGAGCCCCTGTGCCGGCAGCGGGTGTCGCCGCTCTGAGTGCGCGTGAGGACGGCGTTCCTGAGCACCGGCCGACCCCTTTCCCACTCACCCTCCTCACAGATGCAAGAAGAAGGTCCCGGCCAGCAAGCGCTTCACCATCCACAGAACGTCCAACGTCTTAACCCTCTCCCTCAAGCGCTTTGCCAACTTCAGTGGGGGGAAGATCACGAAGGTGAGCCTTCACCGTGGTGTCCTGTCGGCGTCCAGGTCCCCAGCGCCACCCCAGAGCCCAATGCCTGAAAATCTCTGGAAGATAGGGCTCAGGAGTCTGTGTGTTTGCAGATCCCTGAGCGGTTGTCATGCACAGTCAAGTTCAAGAACCACTGTCTTGTTGTTAAGATTTTACTTATTTATTTGACAGAGAGAGAGTGCACACGCATAAGCTGGGGGAGCAGCAGGCAGAGGGAGAAGCTGGCTCACTGAGCAGGGAGCCTGATGCGGGACTCGATCCCAGGACCCTGAGAAGGGACCTGAGCAGACGCTTAACCCACTGAGCCACCCAGGCGCCCCAAGAACCACTGTCTTAATGAGGTTCTTGTTCCCAGCCTCTGCCTGTGCACGGCATGTTCCCGACACAGAAGCTCAAGGTTTCCTTGAGAGTAAGCATGAACCCTGCCCCGTGGGGCTCTCATGTACCACGTGCTGTTCTGTGGCGAACACAGGTGTGGTTGTGCACCGTGGCTTTTGTGGGAAATAGAGCAAAAACTTACTTTTGTCCAAGGGCATTTTATTTATTTTACTTTATTTTTTTAAGTCATCTCTCTACCCCCAACACAGGGTTTGAAATCACGACCCCGAGATCAAGAGTCGGACGCTCGCCCGACTGAGCCCACCAGGTGCCCTGCACGATGGTGTTTTAATAGAAGATGTCATATCGTAAAAGTGGTTAGAGCTGACTTAGATGGTTTGGGGCAAGGCCCTTGTCAGAGCCTCCACTTCCTCACTGGCGGTGGTGGGGCCTTGCTTACGTCAGCACTTCCCACACTGGTTTCCTCAGAACGTTTGTGCTGTGTGTTTACCAGATACTGTGTTTTGTACTCATAACTGTTTTGTACTTTGAAAGCGGTCTGCTCAGCAGAGTTTGGGAGCTGCCAAGCTGAAGTTCGGTCCTTTTTTAATGGCAGGCCTTCTCAGAGCCTTTATAAATCATCTGTGTTGTATATTGAATATCCAGGAGTGAACTTTATTGTCAAGAATTTTCTTTTTTTTTTTTTTCTTAAGATTTTATTTGAGAGAGAGCGAGCAAGTGGGCATGCACAGGTGGGGGGGAGGGGGGTGACAGAGGAAGACGCAAACTCCCCTCCGAGCAAGGATCTTGACATGAGGCTCGATCCCAGGACCCCGGGATCTCGACCTGAGCTGAAGTCAGATGCTCCACCAACTGATCCACCCAGGTGCCTCTTGTGCAGAATTTTCTAAAGTTAATTGTGTGGGGTCCATTCATTCATTCGTTTTACTGACGGGGACTGTGCTTACATCGCCCCGTGTGTGCAGTGCATTGGGAAGTCAGTGGGACACCATCAGCGGTCAATGAGATTGTCGTGGTCAGTGAGCTCATGCTTCACCTTGACATCTTCTGGAACTAGTTTTCCATGGGAACAGTTTGAGAAACTGATTTTTGGGTCTGATTGTTGGTCCCGTATCTGGCGAGATTCATTGGGGTCCATGATCTTGTTGTGTATATTGGCTTTTGAGACCTCGAGTTTGTCACTAGAAGGAAGAAGGTGCGTAGGGTCAATACCACGGGTACTATGTGGACCTAACGAAGCCGGACATAACCAAGTACATACTCTGTGTCTCTGGTTGTGTGAAGCTGGGGAATGGGCACAGCCGATCGATGCCGACAGAAATCACAGCCACAGGTTTGAGATGGAGCCATTGTCCAGGGCATGAGGGAGTTTTCTCGGTTGATGTCTGTGTCCTGATGGGAGTAGGGATCACATTCGTGCAGAGTGCCTTTGTCAGACTCGTCCAGCTGAGCACCTCAGCGCTCTGCTGTTTATGTAATTATACTCTTTATTTATTTATGTATTTTAAAGGTTTGACTTGATAGGGGCACAAGCAGGGGGAGCGGCAGGCAAGGGGAGAGTCTGCTGAGCAGGGACCTCGAAATGGGGCTCAGTCCCAGAACCCCGAGATGATGACCTGAGCTGAAAGCAGACGCCTCACTGACTGAGCCGCCCAGGCGCCCCTAGACTTCATTTTTAAAAAGTCAGCGTATCGTACAGGGCGCCTGGGTGATTCAGTCAGTGAGGCGTCAGACTCTTGGTTTCAGCTCAGGTCGTGATCTCAGGGTCATCAAGCTGTGCCTCAGGCTCTGAGCTCAGCAAGGAAAGTGCTAAAGTCTCTCTCTCCCTCTCCCTTTGTCACTCTTCGCTTGCTCTCTCAAATAAATCTTTTTTTTTTAAGTGTGCATAGACAGAAAAGAAGGTAAATCTCTTACCAATCGAAAATAATTTTTGAAAATACTTCCCTATGAAAAGTGTCTTTTTTTTTAGGTTTTATTTATTTATTAGCGTGAGAAGGGAGAGGGGAGAGACTCAGGGGAAAAAGCAGACTCCTGCTGAGTGGGGAGTCCAATGTGGGGCTTGATCCCAGAAATTTGGGATCATTACCCATGCCAAGGTAGATGCTTAATTGACTGAGCCACTCAAGCACCCAAAAAATTGCCAAATTTTGAAATAACCTCTGGCATGACCTTTGTCCTGACGCACGCAGTTACAGTTTGACTGTGACCATCGGCTGCATGGAGTGAGCACCATTTTCTCTGAAGACCCAGACCCGGGCATCGCCTCCCCGTCGGGTGGCAGGGTGGTGGGGAGGGCCCGAGCTAGTCTCTCGTCTTACCCGTGGGGCCCGCGCAGGGCGACAGCGGCCGTGGGTGCGGAGCAGAGACAAGAGTAGATCGCGAAGCTCTTCATCGGACAATAAAATAGGGTTTCACTTCGATCGGTTGGCTGGCTGGTTGCCTCCTAGTCTTTAAGCCTTGACTGGGGGCTTCTTAGTACAGCGGTGCCACAGGCCTGGCTGCCCCCAGATTGTCCAAGACCGGCTGAGGAATCCTGCATTTTTGGTGGATGGAGGGGGTGAGTTGACCCTTTCCCCCTTGAAGGATGAAGTGTCATTTCCTGATTCTTGGCTTCTCCCGCAGGATGTGGGCTATCCGGAATTCCTGAACATCCGTCCATATATGTCCCAGAGCAGCGGGGACCCTGTCGTGTACGGGCTCTACGCGGTTCTGGTCCACTCTGGCTACAGCTGCCACGCCGGCCACTACTACTGCTACGTGAAGGTCAGTGGCCCTGCACACGGCGCGGGGGGCTGTCGGCACAGCTCCAGACCTGGCCTGGTGTGTGGCCATGTGCAGGGCCTGCTGTCGCTGCGGGGGACAGAGGGCAGGGGTCTCTTTAAAGCCCATCCCCCCCAGGGGCTGTATGTCCTTGTCCTTGGATGGGACGCCAGAGGGGGCTGCTTCCAGGGCCTGATCCTGGAGCCCCGGGATATTGGTGGGAGATGCCGGGCTGCGCGGACCCGGAATGCCCTTCCCAGGGGAGAGCTCGCATCTGTTGGGGCACCAGGAGGGAGCAGGGATTCGAAGCACACTTTGTGGTCCCATCCAGAGCCCGACGAGAGTGAGACCTGTTTGTGCTCGTTCATTAGCACGTGGAGCGGTGCGGCAGTTTGCCACAGAGTTTTTATTTCATTCTTTAAGCACCGAGGGTTATGGGCTGCATGCTAACTGTGCCGTTCTGTGTCCCGCCCGCCACACCCTGTGCAGGCCAGCAACGGCCAGTGGTACCAGATGAACGACGCCTTGGTGCATTCCAGCAACGTCAAGGTGGTTCTGAACCAGCAGGCCTACGTGCTCTTCTATCTGCGGTGGGTGCCCCTGCCCCCGACCCTGCCAGCGCGTGCCCACTGCTCAGAGGGGACCAGGCGGCTCGCGTCTGGGTCATGTCTGGGGGGTTGGGAGTGTCCCCAGGGCAGTGCTGCTCGGTCGCCAGCCTGGCTGAGTAACAGCCAGTGCCTCCGGGAAGGTCAGGGCAGGATTCCTGCAGCCCGCTCCGCGCGGAGCTGACTTAGAGACAGGAAAGTTAACTCTTCTTTTCGCTCTTGCCACAAATGAGATGTGTCGTGTGGACGGCGGCTTGCCGCCGCACCTTCCTCTGTGGGCAGTGAAGGAACCTGTCCGGGGGGAAGCCACGGCCGGGTACCCTCCCTCGGAGCCGGTTGTCACGACCTGGAGGTCGGAGGACACGGAGACCGGAGGCCTTTTTGCTACTTTGTGGCTGTTCTGCTGAATTTGGGCGCAGCGACCGAGGGGCTGGCTTTCTGGTAAAGCGAGACTCTCATCTCGGGGGGTGAGCCGGGCTCTCTGTTTCCGCCGCGCCCATCTCCGAGGCTCCGTGACATGTCCCCGTTGTCGCAAGGGCAGCGTGGGAGTCCAGAGAAGCCCGGGGAGTCGGGGTTCTCTCTGGGATGCCTGTGTGGCCGCTCTGACTGCTTTTCTTCCTTTGACAGAATTCCAGGCCCGAAGAAGAGTCCTGACGGCTCCCTCCGCCGGACCGTCTCCTCCCTTCCTAGCCGTCCGGGGGCAGTTCCAGACCACTGCAGGAAGAACATCGGCAATGGGACCGTTGGCTCCCCGCTGACTGGAAAGGTACATGTTTCAGAAGATCCATGTCTGTGCGGTGGACCTTCCTGCCTGTGCGTCTCGGGACCGTGGGGCCCCCAGGCTCATCATGCTCGGGACCGCAGCCCGACGGCAGGAAAGCTCGTGTGATTCCCTACTCTCTCTCAAGTTGGTCACGAGCTGACATCAGGGACAGGGAGGGGGGCCGGAGGAGGGACAGTGATGGTAAGACCTGGCCCGGTGAGTGGACCAGACGGTAGCTCGGCGTGCCCCTGTCTGGGGCCAGCTGCCGTGCACACGCTACCTGAAGCATCTGGGGAGAAGTGTTTTACCCTCACAACTCAGGGTTGGAAATTCGGGCAGTCTCCGGCAGTGTCACAGCCTGCTTTTGATTATGCTGTGGGTGTGTTGAGAAGACGTCCTTGTTCTTGGGAATATACATAGACATGTTTAGGAGTAAAGGGGTGTAATGTCTAAAACATATTCGTACGGCTTGGAAAAGAACCGTCACACATACATACGTAGATACACGCACATGGAATGAGTGCGCAAGAAAGCCAACGTGGTAAAATATTAGCAATTGGGAAGTATCCTCATTTTCAAGTTATTTTTTTGGAAGTTGTTTTTGTGTGTATTTTAATTTTTTTACTACACATCAATTTTATTAGCAAAGTGGTGAGTGGTTTCCTTCCGACAACACAGTTTTTATAACTCAAACCAGGTAGTCCTTTCTGCTCATTCCGTGATTCGGGTTCTCCCCCTTCTGTCCGAAGGTCAGAGCCAACGCCAGCTGCAGGGCCTTCATGGTCCGCAGGGCCTTAGTCCTTACGGAAATCTACGTTTCCCCTCCAGCACTGAGAAATAGAGACGTTGGGATTCCTGTGGCAAGGAACAGCCACGGCCCGATGGCCACGGGATTGTCACTGTGGCTTAGACCGGGAGTCGGTACTGTAGATGGCCTCGCACGTTTGCATCACAAAGATAACGTGCCACACGCACTGTAATCGCACAAAAGCCATTTTACTTTAAATGACGTATTGTAAGTTCCATAAACTTAAATGCTCACCTGACAAGAAGGTCTCACAGTGCAGCGGGTCTCTTTTTTTTTTTTTCCTTAACTTTTTGTTTATTTGAGAAAGAGAGAACAAGCAGGGGGAGTGACAGGCAGAGGGAGAGGGAGAAGCAGGCTCCCAGCAGGGCAGGGAGCCTGACATGGGGCTCGATCCCAGGACCCTGGGATCATGACCTGAGCCGAAGGCAGACGCTTAACTGACTGAGCCACCCAGGCGCCCCAAGATGCGTTCTCTTTAGAAAGAATGTAAGTAAAGGATAAATTATTTTTAAACGTGGGAAAAAAGCAGAAGAAACTCGAGGAAAGTAGAAGTGAATTCTCACTAAGCCTTCAGAAGGGAGAAGACTTCATAAGATAGGAAGTATAGAAAAACAAATCAGATAAACGAAAACTTGAATTTTTGTACATGAAATATTTGAAATAAAAAAAAACTTCTAAAAATATTTGCAGCAAGTACAACAAAAGGTAACTGTTTCTAGCACGTAAAGGGCTTGTTCAGGTGAACTCAGATCACAGGGTATGAGGGTTAGTGTAGCAAGAGCCCGCCATGGTGTCGACTTAGAGATTTTGGAGAAGAGCTCCCTCCCTGCTGCCGGTGAGAGGACAACAGGTGCGCCGACAGCCGCGGAGGCGCCGTGGCCTCATAACCACTCTTAGGAAATGAGCAGGGAATTTCCTAAGTAGGGAAAAAGGGTTAGTCTCGGTGGTTCATTCATCCAGATGTTGAGCAAACAAATGGTTGTTAAGCTCAGATTCTAGACGACCCTGCGCGAGTCGGGAGGCGGGAGTGGGGAGCAACACAGACCCGGGCCGTGTGTCAGGTGTAAACAGAGCCAGGAGTCAGACCCGGGTGGCGCGTCTGGAGGACAGGCGGAGGGGCTCGGTCGGGCTGATGGTTTCCGCGGCAGCTGGAGGCAGGCCAGGCGGGAGGGGCATCTGCAGCGAGGTGGGTGCGGATCAGACATTAAAGACCTTCACGGGGAGCACAGAGGTGGACCTGGGCGCACCTGTGCAGGCCGGACCAGCGGCGTTTGGGCAGGAGGTGGAACTCTGCTACTTTTTTCTTTCCTTTATACTTTTTTGTGTTCCCTTTTTTTTTTTTAAGATTTTATTTATTTATTTGACCAAGAGATCACAGGCAGAGAGGGAGGCAGCAGAGAGCCCGATGTGGGACTCGATCCCAGGACCCTGAGATCCTGAGCCGAAGGCAGAGGCTTAACCCACTGAGCCACCCAGGCGCCCCACTTTTTTGTATTTCTTTAGTCCTGAGGAAAAGCATCCTGCTTTCCATAACGGGGACTGTAAAGATACACACCCCGTGTGCACGGCTCACAGCATCCCGGAAGCGCTCAGAGAAGCAGCAGTGTCTTTACCGGGCGTCTGTGTAGATAATTGTCTCGGATTGCTTGGCAGGGCCCCTACCTGCTGCACGAGGGGCTCTGACCTTGTTGGGGGGCCGCCGGCCCACACTCCCTCCAGGGCGTGACCGTGTCCTCTGCTCTGGTCCCCTCCAGCCCCTGGACTCGCTGCCGACCAGGAAGCTGCCGCCCACCGAGGAGCTCGGCGTGCCCGTTTCCAGAAACGGCTCCGTGTCGGGTCTGAAGTCTCAGAATGGACACGCTCCTCCAAAGCCGCCCGTGGGGACCCCTTCCCCCCGCCTCTCCAAAACCCCCCTGCACACACCAACGACTCTGAATGAGCCTGGAAAGAAAGTCAAGAAGCCAGCTCCCCTGCGGCACCTCTCCCCGTCACGCACAGCTTCTCAGGGGTTCCACGGGACCGGCAACGGGAGCGGCAGCAGGAGTGAGAGCCGCGGGCCGGGCTCCTGGGACGGCAGGGGCGCCGCCCTCTCTACCTCACCGAGGCTCCCGGCCGGAGTGACTGCCAACGGGCACGGGCCCGAGGCGGGTGGCGAGAGCCCCGAGCCCGATGTGGGGGATTCCAGCAGCTCCAGCCCGGAGCACTCTGCCAGCAGTGACCCTGCCAGGGCCCCCCAGACACCCGAGAGCGGAGCCGCCCACGTGGGGGATTCTCAGGGAACACGGTCCAGAGCGCTGCCGGACGGAGATGACTCCAGGGTGGCGAAGCCCAAGTCCCCCGTCCTGAGCGGCACCGCCACTGAGCCCGCAAACATCATGTCTCCTCCACCCGCCAAAAAACTGGCCCTTTCTGCCAAGAAGGTGGGTGTGTGGGAGTCTGCCCGCAGGAAGTGTGTCTCTGGGGCTCCCGGAGCAGGTTTGCTTTCAGTCTGGGGGGGGGGCGTTGTGTCACGGCCTTCGGCTCCTGGTCCGAGGAACGGAGGTGTCGTGGGCATTTGCAGGTGACACAGGGCCGTCCTGGGGCCACGGTGGGGCTTTGGGGGCCGATGCGACCTGTACTCCACATGGCCGCGGGGCTGGGGAGGGGGCAGGTCCCGTGTGTGTCCGTGGGCAGAACCCGAGGGGAAGACGGGGGCGTCCGGGACACGGGCTGGCTCGCACCTCTGTGTGTAGCACAAAGCTTGATGACGTAATCGTGCTGAGAGTTTTGTTTAAATTTCCTTCCTTTTGTCCTTTTTGTTTCTAACCAAAAACACTTCTGGTTCTTCTACCATTCCCCTCCCCTACCCCCCCTTGTTTTCCTCCTCTGTCCCTTCATCCTCCTTTCTGGGCTCTTTCATTTTTATTTTTTATTTTTATTTGTTTGTTTATTTTTATTTTCCCTCTTCACTCACGGCAACCTCTTTTAGACCACCAAGTTTTTATTTATGTCAATGACTGCAGGCCAGCACCCTGCGGAGGGCAGCCGGCAATGACCTCCGTCCACCCCTCTCACCACTGTCCGACCTCACCTACCCCAGGAAAACCACTCACCCCGTCGCCGCCTCCTCCTGGCCTGTCTGTGCAACCAGGTGAGCCGTGGGCACAGGCCCCGGGCCGCCGCTCCTCCCCTGTGCTTAGCGCGTGCTTGGCTACGGAAGACGCGCGTGGTCTCCAGCCTTGCGGGATGGACGGTAGGCGCCGCTGCACAGGTACAGGGCGGGTCCTGCACCGACTGCTTCCCGTTTCCTCGCCCTCCGTGTGGCAGAGGGGCTCCGGCCGGTCAGAGGCAGCCTGGTCTCTGCAGTCCTCATCTTTTCACTTCGCCTTCGTTTTCCATCTGCCTGCTGTGTCCGCGTGGGGATGCGGTTGTGCCCTGGGGTCCCTCCCCAGCCTCGATGTGGGACCCCAGAGTGGAAGAGGAAGGCAGGAGTCCCAGGAGGACCCTGCGTGAGTTTGAGTCCCGTGCGCCCGCTGAGGGCTGTCTTCTTAATGCCAGGATTGCTCTTTATCTCCCACCGGCGCTCCCCGGGGTCCCCTCTGCCCCCCCAGCGTGGGCTTCCCTGGCTGTCCCCTCACACTGGCTTCCGGAGCTTCGGGTGGACGTCCAGAGCGGGGAGCTGTGGTTCTCCGGGGACTGTGCTCAGGCTCCCCAACTGATGCCCCTCTGGTCCCGTCACACGCGGGGTGCTCGGACCCTCAGGGTGTGCGTGTGCCCTGGGCGCTGGTGGGCCCTCCCGCCGTCCGGCCGCTCTGGGCTGGGTGCTGCACCCCCGGCCCTAACCCCAGGCCGGGTTACCTGGCCTCTCCCGCCCTCACACTCAGGCCGGCCCCGGCCCGGTGTCTTTACACGTGCTGGGTCCTAAGTGTGTGAGGTATTTACTGTGGGTCTTTTTTCTCTTTTTCAACGTAGTCTTTTTTTCAAACTTCCCAGAAAACAGTATAAACAGAGAAGTCGTGCAGTTTATCTGGGCATCTGTCTTAGTTGAGGTCACGACAGTCCTGTTTGATTCCATAACCCTTTGATGTCGGCACTGTTGTCGCTCAGTTACGAATGAGAAGCGTGAGGCCTAGAGCAGAAGGTTAAGCCTTGCAAGGCCGACGAGCCTAACCCGACGGAGCACCCAGTCCCGCCCTTGCCTGTCTCACGGTGGGATCGGCTGTGTGATCAGATTCCCCGATTTTCCGGAGCCCCCGAGTTAGAGGGCAATCTAGTGCATGATATACAGGCCTGTGCTGGCCCTTCTTACGGGGCTGGTGTCATGGGTGTCTGATGGTCCAAATTAGAGAAGTTTCTTCTAACACACTTGTGTTGGAAATAAATGAGTTAGGGGCGCCTGGGTGGCACAGTTGGGCGGCCGACTCGTGGTTTCAGCTGAGGTCACCAGCTCAGGGCTGTGAGATCGAGTCCCGCCTCGGGCTCCGGGCTCAGTAGGGAGTCACAGACGCTCTCTGCTTCTCCCCCTGCCCCTTCCGCACTGTTCAGGTGCGTGCTCCCTCCCTTACTCTCTTTTTTAGATCTTTTAAAAAAGAAAACCAGTAACACAAATTTGGAGAAATATTTTTAATTACTTGGTGACAGGAAACTAAGAGATAAGGCTCTGATCTTTGTTAACTTTGATCTTTAGTAAATTGGATTGTGAAGTTTTTCTCTTTTCTAAGTCAGTGTAATTTGCATGTATGTGAGAGTCACACAGCGGGTGGGGGGGACTATTGGAAATCCTCACCTGGACGGACGGGGGGCCGTGGGGGGGCGGGGGGGGGGGGCTGCCTGTGCGTCAGACCAGTGTGTCCCCACAGGGCGCTTTCACCTGCTCCCAGACCATCCAGCCACCTGAAGCTCCCCGTCGGTCCCCACTCTGCGTCACTGTCCAGTAGCCCCCGACCTCTTGGGACGTCAGACCCACAGAGCTGCTCCTCTGCCCCTGCTCCCCCGCCTCAGGTCAATGGGGGCTTCCCGCTCCCTCCACACCAGCTGCCAGAGGCCAGCAAGTTCCCCCAGAGCCTCTGTAAGAAGAGGAAAAGGAATCGCAGGGGAGAGAGCCAGGGGCAGGGCTCAGAGACGTGTGCGGCAGCAGCAGCCTCTCCGGGGAAGAGGAGAAGGAAGAAGAGGAAGCGCACAGAGGCCGTGGACGCCTCCCCCCTGCAGGAGGGGCAGCCCCAGGGGCAGCCCCAGAGGCAGCCCCAGAGCCTCGAGGGCAGGAAGGAGGCCCGGGCAGAGGGGCCCCCCGCCAGGCTGGAGGACAAAGGCGGCCGGCAGCAAGAGCACAGCCAGCGAATGGGGAGCATGACCGACAGCCACCCCGTGAGCAGCAGGAAGAGGAGATGGGGGGACGCAGAGGGCCTCAGTGCGGAAGACCGCCTCCAGCGGGACCCACCATGGCACAGGTGAGTGAGGGAGCCAGGTGGCCTGGCACCCCCGCCAGCGGCACGGTCCGTCCCAGGCAGGTGGTCTGGAAACCCAGCGTGCCGGCCGGGCTTCCAGGACGGGCCGTGAGCGTCCGTGCAGCCGGTCGCGTGCCCCCAGGTCGGCAGGCGCTGCGGCTGCGTCCTCTGGCCCGGAGGGCTCGCCTGGGTTAGGTGCGGTTGTGGGCTTCTGTCTTGGACGTCTCTTGGGCTTGCTGGCGGCGCCTGGACCGCAGGCGTGCTTTGTCCTGCTCGCATCTGCGGGGTTGAGGCTGTGCCAGTTGGGAGTTCCGGGGTAGCGACCCAAACCTCACTCACCCTCAGTTTGCCCAGAGCCGACTGTTGCCTCTGACCCCCCCCAGGAGCTGTTCTCCCTCGGACGGCATTGAGCTGGAGGCCACCGTAGCGTCTCCAAGGAAAAAGAAAAAGAAAAAAAGACAGCAGGAGTCACGGCAGGAAGTAGAAGAGAACGAGCACCCCGAAGCCTGCAGGGGCGAGAGGCAGAGGGGCTCTACTCTCTCTGGGAGCCCACCCTCCCTGCCCCTGAACAGCAGGCGTCCCGGGGATAGGCGTCCCGGGGACGGAGCCGGTATGCACCTGTGATGAGTGGGGGGTGGGGGGACACCCGGGGGGACACCTGTGCCCGGCCCTGCTGTACGGCTGGAGGTGTAGTGCAGCAGAAGGGCCGGAGTGAAGACCTCTCACCTCTGCCCTGCGTCTGTCCCCTTGGGCAAGCCGTCTGCCCTGCGGGTCGCAGCTTCTGTATCTGGCGAAGCATTAAGCTGAAACCACTCCGAGCGAAAAGATAGACATTTAAACTTTTATGTATTCTCGGAATATAGTATGTCTTCTGATTCAAGGCTCTTCCTGCCTAAACTTTCCTATTTGGAGGAGTCCTGGGTCATCCAGCCTGAAGTTTTTCTGTGACTCTTGAACTTGAAAGGTTGGGTTCAGAAATTAACCTTCCTCTGCCTCTTTTTATAGATAGGTTTTTTTTTTATTTTCCTTTTTTTTTTTTTTTTTAAGATTTTATTTATTTGAGAGAAAGTGCAGCAGAGGGAGAGAGAAGCAGGCTCCCCGCCGAGCAGGGAGCCCGATGTGGGACTCAATCCCAGGAGCCTGGGATCATGACCTGAGCTGAAGGCAGACACTTAACCAGCTGAGCCCCCAGGCACCACAAGTTGGGCCTTTCTAAAGACAATGTGGCCTCTTGCTGTTGGGGTTCCCCACGCTTCTGCTGTCCCCCAGGCCTTGGGTGCCCGTAGCTAAGTGACTTCTCATGGTTTGTTTCCGTCAGGGCCCAGGTTCAGCTGGGCTCTCCTGATGCAGTGTGTGCATTAAGCGACAGAGAGAGACGGTCACCCCTGCTTGGGAAGGGACCCAGCATGGCCGCAGATGCTGTGAGGTCTGCTCCGCAGCGTGGGGGTCCGGTCCTGTTAGTGCTTGTGCGGGTGAACAAGCTGCTGGGGGTGGTTTATGTTTGTCAAACTCCTGATAGGTGAGCCTGTGGGCGCCTGGGGGGTGCAGTCGGTTAAGTGTCCAGCTCTTGTTTTTGGCTCGGGCCGTGATCTCGGGGTCCTGGGAGCGAGCCCCACGTCGGGCTCCAGGCTCGGCATGGAGTCTGCTTGGAACGCTCTTTCTCCCTCTCTCTCTGCCCCTCCCACTGGCGCTGTCCCTTTCTCTGTCTCTCAAGTAAATCTTGGGGGGGAAAAAAAGGCTCCTGGGTGGCTCAGTGGGTTAAAAAAAAAAGAAAATCCCAGGACAAAACCCTCCCACTGGGCAACGAGGAGGGCAGCCAGTGTGTCAGAAGAAAGGCTGCTCAGAGGCAGCAGAGCAGGCCTGCGGCGCTCGCGAGACCACGGCGCTCAGTTTGGTGGCACGTCAGCCGCGTGCAGATGCTGCCCAGGCCTCAGGGCCCGCTGCCTGGTGCAGGGGCTGGGGCTGCGGGGGCCCGGCCCCTCCTCTGCTCTCCGTCCTGAAGAGCGGAAGAGTTGGCCCCGCTGGGAAGGGCATTGGCAGCCAAGAGACAGAGAGAGCCACGTGTGACCGCTAGGCCAGCCTGGGGAGGACAGCAGGGGCTGGCGCAGGGGGCCTCGCACGGGGCACTCTGGGTGCAAAGGGCATGGGGTCACTGATGAGTTGGAGATGGAGAGAGCGGGGTCAGGCTCACTGAGGGAGGGGAGTCTGTTCTAGCAGTCGTAGGTGGTCAGAGGGGACCAGGCAGGGCTCAGGACCAGGCAGGTGTCAATTCTAGAAACCCAAGGGGGGTGGTCTCTGCTGTCACCGTCCAGCTGTCCATGGTGGCCAGGCTCTTCCAGGACGCGGCTGGAGGACAGCCTCCCGGGAAGCTGTGCTGGCAGTGACACGCTGTCATTCCCCCCCCGGTTCCCACTGTTGTCTCTGGGTGCTTCCCTTGGGAGCGGCGGGCTCCTCCTGGGCCCCCTAATCCCCTTCCTGCACCGGCCGAGGGCCCTCGCTGCTGGTTGCAGCTGTTTAGTCTCGTCTGGGGGGTGGGTTTTCAGTCTTTTCCAAGAGCTGGTTTTACAGTAGCCCCCCCTCCCGTGAGAAGTGATCAAGGATGCCTCTGACAGTAGTCGGAGGCACAGGGACGTGGACGTAAGCATTTCTTTGGTTGCAGGGCAGGCACCGGCTCCTCTGGTGTCCTGGGGCGGAGAGCAGGAGTCCGACGTGCTCCAGGAGCTGCTCAAGTATTCGTCCGATAAAGCTTACGGGAGGAAAGGTACTGGTCTCGAGAACGGACTTCTGTGTTGTGGTTCCTTCACGGGGCAGCTCACAGGTTGAGGTGGACCCACTGTTGCGTGATCCTGGGGTGGGGGCATCCCTGGGCTGTAGGGTCGGGGAGAGGAATGGGCCAAGAACGCCCCTGAGCTGCGGGTGGGTTTGCTGTGGGACGGTCCGGTCCAGAATGCTGCCCTCTGGGGGCATGGGCAGGGGTGAGGAGCGCAGACCCTGAGCCTCTGGGGGTGTGGGCAGGGGGTGAAGAGGGCGGACCCCGAGCCTCTGGGGGCGGGGGCAGGGAGGGTGGACCCTGAGCCCCCTGAGGCTCTGGGGACGTGGGCCAGCTTGGGGAGGGAGCGGGTGGGACTCCCCCAGCTCCGGGCTGTCCATCCTTAGTCTCAGATGAAGAACAGGAGACCTTTGTCTCTCCCATGAGAGCAGGGGTTTGAAAGGAGCTAAACGGGGCTGGTGATACCGAGCTAACGACGTGTGCGCTTAAGGGACAGACCAAGGACTGTCCTGCGCACTGGCGACCATGCTGCCCTCCCTCGTCCTTCTCTGCATGGTCCATTTCGCCAAAAGGCGGCCCTCAGACAGGCTGTGTGTGTCCAGCGTGGGCCAGTCTGGGTCGTAAACCTTCTGGAAGTGAGTTCACAGAGGTGCCAACGCTCCATGTCTGCTTTGTAGTGTTGACGTGGGGCGGCGAGGTGTCGGCTGTCAGTCAGGACGCCATTCAGGACAGCAGATGGGCCCGCACGGCCACCATCATCGACGACTGGGACGAAGAGTTCGATCGAGGGAAGGTACGGGGTGCGCTTGTGGCTGGCGTGATGTGACTGGCACCACTGAGGGCCGGGCAGGGAGGGCTTGACCCTTTGGGGCCATTTGAAGTGGCAGCGGCATTGTAAAGGGGTCAAGGACCACGGGAGGCAGGCTGCTGGGCTCAGATGCCGGCCTGGTCACTGAACGTTGTGTGGCCGTGGGCGAGGCATTTGTCCCTGTGGCTTTGTTCCTTTGTCAACAAGATGGGGACCGTGGGGCACCTCCCTCAGGCCCCACAGAGAGTAAGCCAGTTGGTTTTGTAGCAAATTGAGACTCGTGTCCCTCACCCAACAAGCCTCTGCAAGGAGCTGTGGGACCCGGGGAGAGCCCTTTTTGGGAATTGTGACCCCTGGGATTTTTTTATGTAGGAAAAGAAAGTGAAAAAGTTCAAAAGAGAGAAGAAAAGAACCTACAATGCCTTCCAGAAACTTCAGAGTAGACGGAACTTTTGGTCTGTGACTCATCCAGCCAAGGCCGCGAGCCTCAGCTACCGCCGCTGACCTTGCTGCTGTCGAGATGGGTTAGTGTGCGGGGTGGGGGGGGGGGTGTCCAGTGCGTGGGGGTGTTGGCGTGTGGTACGTGTTGAGGCACTAGTGGCGCACGCGTGCTGACGTGTACGCGAGCGTGGGGTGCGTGTGGGGTGTGCAGCGTGTAAGGCAGGACTGGGTGTGTTCAGAGCGCCGTCTGGTGTTGTGTGTCGTCCCCCGCGGACGCGCCCTCCGGGGGTGTGGGCGGGACCCCGGGGTCTCCGTCGCTCCTCGGCAGCCGTGTCGTGTGCCCCACAGCCTCTGGAGACCAGGCGTCCCGCTGGGCCTGTCCGTCCGGACCGAAGAGCGGCCTCGTCGAGGAGCCTGCTGTGCGAGGAGGGCCGCGCGCTGGGCTTCGTGGGGTCGGGACCTCTGGCGTCACAGCTCACGCCGTGGGGCCCTCGGCGACGCGTAGAGCAGGTGGCGGCACACTGGCCGGGAGCCTGGACGGCGCTGCGTGGGGTCCCCGGGCAGGAGCAGGGGACGGGGACGGCAGCCGTCCGGTCCTGCCCTCCCCACCCCCGCGGGCCAGGACCCTGTCTATGCCTTACGTGGCCCCCGAGAGGCAGCCGCAGACCGCCCCACGCTGCGCCTCTCCCTTTTCTGGCCTCGGGGCGGCCCTGCCCTGCGAGAGACTCGTGTGCGGGGAGCAGAAGGCTCTCCCGGGGCGGGGCTTGAGGCGGTTCAGAGGCCGCTTCGCCATTGCTTCCCCTGCAGCCGCGGCGACCGCGGGGCTCATCCAGGTGGTGGTCTTGGGGTAGGATCCCTGTAGTTTACTACTCAGTAGAGACGTGTATTCTGACCAGGTCTGTGGCTTCCATTAGCAATATAGTTCCTTTCTCTGAGATGCAATACTGGCTTTATTTGCTCAATTTTGTGAGTGCTTTTGAATTTAGATGATTGTATGACTCAAGAAGATCACTTTTTGTATCTTGCTCAAGCTGTGCGTGCGAACTTGGAATTGAATAAATATGGGAAACCCTCAGTTACGGTGACATTTTCCAGAGAACAGACACGTGACCTAGTCGTAGAGGGTGTAGAGGTCAGTCCGAAAGTGACTGTGGATGGACGTCTCCGTGTCCTCTTCTCCAGAACGTCCTGTGCGGAGACGGACAGACGGCCATCCTCCACAGTGGTTCTTTGGGGCCTGAGCCCCCCCCCCCCCATGGCCTGGTGTGGCACCGCCCGTGCCGCCTAAGCCTTGCCGCTTGCTTGGGGCCCGAGGGGAGGGAAGGGATCAGAAAAAAGTGTTACTTTTCATGGGGCGGGGGTGGGGCGATGTTAATTTTTTCACGTTGGTAGTTCTTTTTGATTTTCTTCCTGTTCTTACATTTCTCTTTGAAAAAGGTGGGGGAGACTGATGAAGCCCGAGGCCCGAGCTGGGGCTGCCTCGGGGCCCAGCAGGAAGGGAGCAGGATGCTGGCCACGTACGCCAGTCTCGGAGTCTTTTGCTCTCTTCTCAGAGGATGGATTTCTCTGCGTTAACCACACCTTATTCAAAGATGAGGGTCATCCCCCCGCCCCCCAACCCCTAGTGCCCTGTGGCTTTCTTATCTGCCGCTTCTTTGGGGGAGGCACGCGCCGTTATGGGCAGGGCATTGTTTTTTTTTTCCTTTTTCAGTATTGACGTCCACTCCGGTATGGCCCTGTCTTTCTGTAATGTTCTCTGGTCGGAAAGGGAGGTTATTGTTTGCCGCACAGAGTCGATCTCTTTTCTCGCTCCCTCTTCAAACCAGGCTCTTCCCTTGTCCGCTATGTAATGATGAAACCTTTTCCTGAGTAAACCTGCCCGTTGTGTCTTGGGCGGTGCTGAGCACCGGCCTGTCTGCAGCATTTATCACTGTTCCGTAGGGGCGAGCCCTCCCCTCCCACCCACGATCGTCAGCCAAGCTGGGGGGGGGGGAGAGCCAGAAAATCAGCCCAAACTCTAGGGGACGTGTAAATATATAAATATATATGAATAACTAAAGCTTTTATAATAGCGGTCACTTGGGTGACTTAGAACGTGGGTTTAATTTAACTTTGTGTTGGAGGGGGCTCGCCTCCCCTGCTGGTCCCGTGGGGCCTCATTCACCTGCCTTTTCCCGGTGGACTCCGTCCGCCACGTCCCCCTGCGCTGTGCCTCCGCTCCAGGGGCTCAGGTGCCCCCGATGTTGCCAAGATCCTGGTGCAATAAACAGAGTTTTTGTGAGCCCTGCCTGTGTCTTTGTGGTTTTTTTTATTTTTAAGAGTCAACATCCTGGGGC
>CM053619.1:44868059-44915741 GCA_028646535.1 Procyon lotor
TAGCACTAAAGGTGGTTATGAGGTTACCGAGGTGAGAGCAGGCTGCAGCTGCTGGAAACAGGACTGAACAGGAATCCTCTCCATCACCTCTGCCTGCAACTCACTACCTTTCAACTCAAGCATCCCAGCCAGAGCTCAAAGGCAATCTGAGTAACAGAAAAATATGTTCCTGGGGCACCTGGGTGGCTCAGTGGGTTAAACCTCTGCCTTCGGCTCAGGTCATGATCTCAGGGTCCTGGGATTGAGCCCCACGTCGGGCTCTCTGCTCAGCGGGAAGCCTGCTTCCCCTGCTCTGCCTGCTTGTGATCTCTCTCTTTCTCTCTCTCTCTGTCAAACAAATAAATAAAATCTTAAAAAAAAAAAAAAAAGGAAAAGAAAAATTCCTTAAACTGCTCACTCTCATCAGAAAAAGGAGCACTCCCTCAGGTATCTGGCATCCAGCCTGCCACAGGGGACCGATGGGGCAGGAGGATCCTGAAACTCAGTGAAAGGATCTCTTATTAAGCTCCTCAAATTTACCCTTATGGAGTATCTCATTCTCCGTATGGGTCAAATTTCTTTATGTATAATAACTTCAAGGGATAGGGTGGACATTGGAGAGGGTATGTGCTGTTAAGTGCTGTGAAATGTGTAAGCCCGACGATTCACAGACATGTACCCTGGGGCAAATAATACATTATATGTTAATAAAAATTAAAAAAAAAAACAAAAACCAAAAAACTTCAGTTGGGGGGGTAATGCCTGGGAGGCTTAGTCGGTTGAGTGTCTGCCTTCAGCTCAGGTCATGATCTTGGGGTCCTGGAAGGGAGCCCCGCACCGGGCTCCCTGCCCGGTGGGGATCCCACTTCTCCCTCTGCCCGTGGCTCCCCGTACTTGTGCACACCATCTCTTTCTCTCTGCCAAATAAATAAATAAAATCTTTAAAAAAAAAATTTCTGCAGGGGCGCCTGGCTGGCTTGGTCCATACAGCGAGCCCCTCTTGATCTTGGGGCTATAAGTTCAAGCCCGGTGTTGGGTGGAAAGGTTAGTTAAAAATAAAACCTTAAAAAAAAAAACTGCAATGAGTAAAAATGTAAGAAACTTATTTTTTAAAAAGCAAGCGCAAGTTCTTTGATTTGAGGACATAAAAGAACCTTTCCTAAGGGGAATTAACGAAGTGTTCCCACCCACTCAAGAACCGCTGCTGGGCTACAAGCCGGTAACGTGGAGAAACGAAAACCACCCCGAAGCCTCAGCTGGCTCACCTGGGACGTCTGACCTTGGGCGTGTTGCTGCTGCAGCATGGGGTCAGGTTCTGGCCAGACCGGGCAGGTACAGGGCAGGACCCTCCGGTTCACGAGCTCCTTGGCAGCGCCCCGTGAGATCACCAAAGCCGCAAGTCTGTTAATCAGAACAGGCGTCAGAACCTGTGGGGCGAACAGAGCACCACGCGAGGCCGCTCTCTTCCACCATCTGAGCCCCACGGCTCGGACCCAGGGAAGGCTGTCTGCCTGGAAGAGGCGGCATTCAGGCCGAAGGAGTATGGGTGGTGCTGGATCTAGGGAGTCTGGAGAAGTGAACGGAGCTACAAGTTATTACAATGTACGTGATAGGAAAACACTGCCCTAGGCTCCGTATCGTAACTTCCAGGCCCGTGACAAGCCCAGTGAACAAAAGTCTTCAGCGAACTCCAGTCTAAATCACTTTCCAAAGAGAGAGAGGTCCTACTTCTAGATTTTATAAATCAGAATCCCAACAAAAAAAAGAAAGAAAGAAAGAAAGAAAGAGAGAGAGAGAATCGAAGGATCAGTAAGAATTACATTTTCACCTTGCTAAGTGCAGATTTTTTTAACTACCATCCACATTCACTGTAACTACATAAAATTAAAATACTTAAAATTTTTTTGCTGTGAAAACGTTCAAATGTGTACAATGTGGTGGGACCAACACAGGGACCACCACGTTCCCCTTATTCAGCATCAATAATTACTACGTAGGCCCACTCCTGATTCCTCTCCTGTCCCCACATTACTGCCAGCAAATTTCAGATACATCATGCCTCACAGCCATGAATCAAAGCATACCAACACCAAAAGAAAGGGGGAGCATAATGAACACGACCTCAGAATAAAAGCCAATCTGTAAGGTGAAGATTCCAGTTCACAAAAACCTCCTAACAATATCCATCTTAATTGAAACTCAGAGCTCCACGTGGACAAGTGAGGACACAGATAGACACGGTCCAAGGGCAAATGTTCGGGAACCAAACAGCAAGACGATAAAGAGAACTTGGGAGATAATAACCCAATTTATTTCAAGAGAAAAAATTTAAAGAACATCGATCCCACAGGCTAGTCCTCAATGTGGAAGTCAGGGATTTTGAACAATTTTTTCAACTTCGGACAAAGATCAACCTCTTTGCTATCAATTCCACCCAAAACATTAACAATAACCTAAATAAATAAATAAATAAATAAATAAATAATTTCTTTCTGAGGTGTAGGAACGCAAAGAAAAATGTCCTTGAAATCATCAGCAAGTCCTCCGATGCACACATTTGACAACATGCTCTTCAAAAGTGTGGGATGGATGCTCCCTGCACTCCGTGGTCCAGGAACAGCTCAGGTTCCTCCAGGCAAATTTCCACCTCCAAGAGCGGGTAAACAGCATCCGCACAACACCCTTCAAGCATATTCTCTCTCCCTCCTCCCTCTAAATGCACTTTTTCCGGGATGAAAGGTACCCAAGACTCACAGGGTCAACCACGTGCTGGTGGGGGGAGGAGCCCCAGATGGACAGAGCCGGGGGCCTCCCTGGGGCACTTTCACAGGGGCCCTCCAAGCTCTGCAGAGTCCGCAGAGCAGCAGCCTCCAGCCAGGAGAGGGGAAGCAGAGCCTCCCTGTCCTTGGAGGCCTGATTCTAGGCATCTCTTACAGAACGCAGGCTGGCCACGATGCCCTCCTCTCTCATCTCAGTTTTAGAACGCTACTCTATCTAGTTCCTGGTACCTCTCCAGGGGAGACTCAACACTCCCGACTAAAACGGGGGGTACTTTAAAACCCCACAGCTTGTCCCCACCCACCCACATTCACCATAACCGTGACCCTGAAGCTTACCCTCTCTAGGTATAAGTCTTTCCCACATTTCTTACTAAAGGGGAGAGGGTGGAATTCGAGCACTGCCAAACATTAGAGGCTCCTCCAGATTTTGACTTGAGCCATTCCAGAGAAAGTCTGGGTCCTGCATCAGAGGTGCTTCTCTGGGGAACGGCTGTGCTCAAGACCCACCAAGACCGCTGCCTCCCCCGACTCCCCGGGGCTCCAGGCTGGGGCACTCTCTCCTCCACCACCGGCCGGGGCTCCCCGGGAAGAGCAAAGAGCATGCCCTCCGACCCCCTCTGCGGATCCCCTAAGCCCCTCGCGGACCGCGCAGCCCTGGGCCTTCCCGGCGGATCCTGAGCCCCCTCGGACCGCGCGCCCCTGCCCTCCCCGCGGACCCCGGAGCCCCCGCAGGCCGCGCGCCCCTGACCCTCCCCGGGGACCTCTCACGGACAGCACAGCCCCGAGCTCCGCGCTAACGAAGCGGCCCCGGGCCCTCCCCACCGGCCCCGAGCCCCTCGCGGCCGCGCGCCCACGTCCCCCCGCGGCGCCCCGCTGCAGGCCGCACCTTCCCGCACCCGAGGCCCAGCGGAAGCCCTCCACCCGGCCGGACGCGCGGCCTTCCCTCGGCCTGCGCGCCGCCGAGACCCGGCCCCAGCCTACCCGGCCCTCAGCGGGCCCGGCTGCAGGCCCGCGGCGCTGGCGTCTACTGGGCCCGGGCCCCGCACACGCACCATCCGGGCCTCGGGCTCCTCACACACGTGTCACGGCGACGCTTAAAGGCGCCGCGACTCTCGGCCCGCGCTGCCGGACTCGAAAGGTCGAGGCGGCTTTAAGAGACGGGGCTAGAGGCGGCCCCGCTCCCCGGCCCCGCCCACAGCCGGCTACGTAGCCGATACGTCACCCCTGCACCCCGCGGGCCGCGCCAGCCTACGCGATGACGCAAGCACGCAGAGCCCGAGTCGCCCCGCCCCCTTGGCCGGAGCCCGGCGTGTTCCCGGAGAGCACGTGAGGCGTCCGCTTCCGGGTCCGTAGCGCGGGCTGCCTGCGGCGCAGCCTCTTACCGGGCTCTTTGCACGCCCCGCGTGCAGCTGGTGGCGCGGGGCCTGGGCCTCACTCTCCGGAGCCCTTTAGTGACCTGGAGGGGGAGCAATGAGGGCAGCAGGGGGAGGGCTGTTGGCTTGAAGGGTGGGAGAGTAGGGGAGCGGTGGCGTTTGACCTTTGAGATGTCCGGGCTGCGGGGGCGCTTGCAATCCCCCAGCCCCTTGCTGACCTCCAGAAGCACTATCCCGTGACGATTACGTTAAGCCTTTGGTGGAATGCTTGCAAATAACGCACTGCTTTTGCAGTATTTTTAAGAATCCTTGTCGCCTAAATCACTCCTCCCCTTTCTCCTGGGCAGGGGGAGAGGGAGCGGCTCCTAGCCCGAGGGAGGCACTCTCACGGAGGCAGAGGGTGGGAGTAAACGACTCCCCCCTACACCCCCAGAGGACAACCTTGTGCACAAAACGCTACCAGCCTGGTCCTTCTTGGCGGGGAGGTCAGGAGCAGGGCTGGGTGGGTTCCTGGGTGAACCACGTAGGGCAAGTCTCCGTGCCCACCCCGCGCCCCGCACAGTCCTTGCAGTCGGGAATGGGGATGGAGAGTGACAAGAGGTGTTACCTGGGGCAGTATTCACCCTGTAGTTGCTACGTGGGTGCTGGTGTCTTGCAAAAGCAAAGAAAGGGAACCAACACTAGGAGCCCTAGATCAAGCCTGTGAGAATCCTCGAAAGTTTAAGATGGAGATTTGTTCCTGGTGCAATGGGCTCTGTGCCCCATCTTTGAATCAATGAATCATTGAAACAATGATTCAAACAAAGACAGGTCTCACGCCTGACACTATGTATCAGTGGATGATTAAAAGTGCGAGGGCAGGTTGCAAGGGGTGGCAGCTAGCAGGGGACTGAGGAGACTGGGGTTTATCCCAAAGCTGCCCTAATTAGCAGGTTGCTTTGGGCGGTTAACTACTCTCGGCTTCCCTTTCCATCTGTGAATAAAGAGGATCTCCAGCAGGTCCTAAGAGAACTGAAGATATTTGCTTCCATTGCTGAGCCGATACTACATCTCTGATACCCATTTGGCTGCTTTGCCAACATTATATGCTTTAATCCCCATGGCAAGCCTACAAAAAGATATTGTACCCATTTTACAGATGAAAAAACTGAGTGTGCGCCATCCCTACAAAGCAAGCAGTGATGTGAGGGGTTTCAACCCAGGTTTGTCAGCTCCGAGTTCACACGTGTAGCTCAGGCCCTCAGAGGAACCCCACCATTCTGATGAGATGACAGATGAATCGCCTGAAAGGCCTCCATCCTGCCTGGGAACGTAATCTGAGACCTAGAAGTTGGGAGGAGCCTTTGGCCAGCCGCGTTCCCACCCTAACTGCCACTTCAGATTCTCTCAAAGAAGCCCCCGAGAGGAATCTCCCTGAGGTATGTTCACGTGGGCCTTTCCTAAAGTGCTCAATCTCAAATGTTACCAGAGAAATGAGAATTAAAAGCACACCGAGGGCCATTTCACACCCACTGGAAGAGCTAACATTAAAAAGACTGCATGTTGGAGAGAACGGGAAGCAAAGTAGACTTTGTAAGACGGCTCAGAGTATAAATGACGCAAGCATTTTGGAAGGAAAAGTTACATATTTTCTGGAAGTAACGAACACCTACCCGGCGCCCATCCCGGGCTGTGGCCCTCGCGCTCTAACTAGGCCTGTAGTCCCGTAAACTGCTCGTGTGCAGATGTGGACCTCTCTCCCCCGACCTTCGGACTGGTGGGTCCCCGAAGTGCCTGTTGGTCATCTCCCTGCAGGATCCACAGGCACGTCAACTCATCATGCCCAGAAATAGGTGCATCCCCTTCTCCCCCAAGATGCCTCTCTTTTTCTGCCCTGTTGCCCCCTTGGCCTGCTGTGCGGGAGCTCAGACCAGACCCCTGCCCTTTCCCGCCTTCCAGGCTCCCTGGTGTCCGGGAGTATCTGGCCACTGGGGGTCACTGGCGAGACTGGAGGGCAAAGGAAGGAGAAGCAGGACCTTCCTCTCCCTCTCTGCTCCCACCAGAGAGGTGCAGGGTGGTTCCAGCTCCCCCCTCCCCAAACCCTCCCCTCCTGGGCTCTTGCCCGAAGTGCTAACAACTGTGTGTTCTCTAGCTGGCGGCCATCACCATGCAACGAGCCCGTTGTGGCGTTAATCCCCTCTGTTTCAAAGGCTGTACAGAGTGGTTTCCGTGTTCCTGATTGGCCCCGGGTTGATACAGACCCTACTGTCCACCTTCCTGGCCGGCAGAATCCTGGTCTCCTCTCTTTCCTTCACCCCCTGTAAATCATCCAGCAACAAACTGTGCTAATTTTACTTCTCAAATATTCCTCAAACCACTCTGTTCCTTCCATCTAATTGCCCAAACAGAGCACCTCTCCGTCTTCACCTGCATTACTGGAATGGCCGAATCTATCACTCAAAGTGCCAAATAGAATAACATGTTCAGGGGCGCCTGGGGGGCTCAGTCGGTTGAGCATCTGCCTTCGGCTCAGGTCATGATCCCGGGGTCCTGGGATCGAGCCCCACATCGGCCTCTCTGCTCAGCAGGAAGCCTGCTTCTTCCTCTCCCACTTCCCCTGCTTGTGTTCCCTCTCTCGCTATGTCTCTCTGTCAAATAAATAAAATTTAAAAAAATAATATGTTCAAAAGGCCTACCTGAAAACACCGTGTACCTGTCTGAATCCTTTCCCATCCCTTGAAGCTGATGAGAAAGTCAGGCTCTCCTTAGCATGGTCTCTAATGGCCCCTGGAGGCTGGCTCCTTGCCTACTTTTTCTTCCTCATCACCCCAGCCATTCCTTGCCCCGGATCCTTTAGCAGAGCTAAATCCAAATGCCCCCCCAGGCCCTAATCAGGTTATCTCTGCTCCAGGCTCATGCTGGTCTTTGGCCTAAATTCCCTTTCCCACTTGCCCTTCACAACCTCCTCAGGTATTACCTCCTCCAGGAAGTCTTCCTGGATTTCCTCCATCCCTGCCATTAGGTTGGTATTGCCTTGGCCCTTCTGCACATTCCATTTACACATTCAACTGGAATGTTCTCTCGACTTCTTCCTCCCCTTGATGACCGGTAAAGCTCTCACGGTATGTCACTCATCTCAGTGCTTTGCAGGTACACTGTGCATGACTGTCTATGAAACCCAACCAAACAGAAAATGAAATGCCTGAGATGAGACAACGGAATAATCTCTGAATCCTGAAGGAGTAAAGTAGAGAAACACTGAAAATAAAAGAACAAAGTAGTCTCAAAAAGAAAAACAAAAAACCAAAAAAGCTATAACCAAAATGAATTAAATGAGAATTCACTTTAAGAAATAACATACATTAACAGGTTAACGGTATTGTTGCCCAGAAGTCACCTGTGGCTGGCCAAAGACGTGTGCTAAATTCTGGAGCGACCTACCTTGCATCTCTAACGGTAAATTAATAATCCTGACTTTTGCATCCGTTGTTGTGAATCCAGGTTCCTAAGAGTTGTTCCGGCTGGGCCTACACAACTCTAACAATGTCCCTGTTTCGAAACGCTGCCGAATTAAGATCCACACCCTTCTCTGGCTGCGTTCACCAAGGAAAAGCCACACGGCAGATTCCCGGAGCTGTTTTAGACCTTCTCTCCTTGGACTATAGACGGCCTGCAGTTGGATTTGGCCCATGAAGGAAGATCTTTTTCGTGAATGTGTTTGGTGTTTTGGCCAAAAAGTAGCCAACAGGCCTTACGTCCCCGGGCCCGTCGCTGGTCTGCTTCCTCCTTCCCTCCCAAGACAGTTTTCTCTCTAAAAAAGCAAACAAACGAGCGAAGCCAGCATCAGCGTGCCGGTGTGCGCTTTCTCTGTGTGCAACTGCTCACACCGAAATCCTGCTTGAATCTTCACTGTTCCCATTCGTGTCCCACGGTCCTCACAAGGCCTCCCCCTCCTCGCCACAAACCCATCTCCCTCCCCGCAAATTCACCCCTGCGGCCTCTCATTTCATTCTTTTCCGTTTCATTCCCTTCCTTGGGTCCCACGGGGTGTTCTCTGAAACACAATGTTACTTTGCACAGCGCTGTTACTGTTCTTTTTGAAGCAAGGCATGTATCCATGTTTGGCTCAGGACTGGGTCATATACATTTTTTCAAGAGAGTTCAAGACCTCTTTTAAATCCCAGCACCACCTTGCACTGGGCCCTCCGAGCTCCACCGCCCCCACGGTGGGCCAGAGCAGGCTCTCTTGGACTGTTCCTTGCCGGGTGTGGGCCTGCCTGGGAAGGAGTGGGTCCAGGCCCAGGGGGCCCAGGCCAGAAGCTGCCTGTGGTGAGTTCAAGAGTGACTAATTCTCTCCGGAGTCTGGAAGAGGAAGTGACAAGTGTCACTCCTAAGCCAGAGGCTGAGAATCTGTCAGGCATCCCTCCCTCCTCTTTCTGGCTGAAAAGGAAGGACTCTGAGGCTTCAGAAGGTGGTAGGGACACAGAGGGAAAGAGCCCAGGTCCCTGACTCGCCCGTGGAAGGTCACCCAGCAAACATCCCCACTGGTCTTGGCAAGAAATGCCCTGAGATGCTGGCTTTATTCGCTACGGCACCCGGCATATCCGTGGCTGGCATACTTCTGCTCCCAGATCATAGGAAATCAGGAGAAGTCTTTCGGGCCCCAGGTGTCGTGGGCTGGTGCGTCGGGTGCCAAGCCCTAGCATCTGGGACCACAGTGGCGAGTGGGGGGCGGTTTGACACCTGGTGTGCCCAGGGAAGGTGCCCTACAATGACAGGGGCCACCACACCCCGGTTTGCTCGGGGAGTCCTGCTTTATACCTATTGACCCCACTCGCTGACAGCACCGTCCTTCTCTCTCTCAAGTGTTCCTGTTCGATCCCAGCCCCAGTGCTTACTGACCGGGGGCCCAGGAAACTGACCTCTCCGGGCCTCAGACTCCTTATGGACCAACGAAGAGAGATGAGGGCACAGACTTTGCAGAGTCGGCAAGGGTCACCCAGGATAATGGATATGAAGCCCGTGGTGCCGGTCCTGGCATGGACTAAACGTGAGCTTTGCCTGGGGTTACTGTCGGCTACTATCATTAAAATGATTTGCTAAGCAGTCGCCCATAGGGGTTTAGCATCGGAGTCTCCCGAGCCCGGGGAGAGGTCGTGAACAGGAAAGGGGCAGGGCATGTGTGCAGGGGTCCCACCGCAGGCCTGGGACTGCTCTCCTGCAGGAGGCCTACGTCCGGGGCTGGTGTCCGGGAACTTGGATTTCGGGAGGGTTCCATTCTCTGGTAAGAACGGATCCGGGGTACCAGCCCGGTTCAGTCAGTGGAGTGTGTACCTCTTGATCTCGGGGTTGTGAATTCGAACCCCATGTTGGGTGTGGAGCCTTCTTAAGAAAGCAGAAATGACAACAACTCTGGGAGGCTGGAATCCTGCTACACAGCGGGCGGGGGGGTCCCTGCTTGACTAGCAGCCAGTGAAACCCCCAGGAACAGGTCTCTGTTGAGACTTCCCGGCTGGAATCTTACAGCTGGAGCTCCCCTCCCCCCGCCCCCCTACAAACTGCTTGAAGGAGTAAAGCAAAACCTCCTGAGTGGACCAAAAATAAACATTAAGCTTTCAGCTTTCTTTCCGGGTCCCGTGTCCAGCATCGCCTCTGCACCCCATCTTGGATCCCATCGTCAAACCCTCTTTAGCACTCGACCTTTCTCTGCTATTGGCCCCCACCCGACACCCCACCATTTGGCAGACTCGGATTTGGATTTGCCTCCCTTTTTAAGTGTTTCACTTCATCGGAAAGGAATATTCTTCCCGGTCGTTATGGAACGAAGATGGATAGAATCGTGTTTCTAAATGCCTTTTTTCTTTCCCAATTTGTTTCCCGAAAGAGATCTGCTCGCGTAGCTGATGGTTCCCCCAAATCAAAGGGCTGCCTTTCATGGCGAATGAGTCACAGCAACGGAGCAGGGCAAAGCGAGCTGTGGGTCAGCTCTGAGCTCAGACCCGAAGCTAAAGATAGAACCTGTTCATATAGCAGTTTCAAATCTGTGGTTAACGGCAAGCTGTCCATAATAAAACTGACCCCAATAAAATATCTGTAGCCCCACTGTTTTGTTGTCGAGTTGGATCGGGAAAAGCTAGTGCTCCTGAAGCTTCCAAAGGTTTTAACCAGGCCTGGTGGCCGGCCCCAGGACCCTTCACATTGGATCCTGCAGGGTCTGTTGGGGGTTCGGACCCGAGTCCCCATGCACGTTCCTTTCACAGGACGAGCGAGGCTGAGGGGGGAAGAGCAGTGTCTGGAGGGTCCCTAATGGTCTGCTCACCCCGTATGTGGGTCCTCAAACCGACTCAAAATTGCGAAGACGGAGAAAGTCTGTAAAACAACCGGGTCATGGGAGCACAAAGGTTGTCAGATCATTCTCCGCATTTTAAAAAATATATTTGAACATTTCCATAATGAAAAGTGTTTTGCAGAAGTCACATTTGACCTAAATTATGTAACAGAAAGGACATGGGTAGCTGTCGTCTGGTGGGTTGTTGGCTAAGACCCCATGGGACCTGCAGGTTCCGGGGCGGGGAGGGGCACGAAAGTCAGGGAAGGTCATTTGCACGACACATTCAAGTTTAAATTGTGATGGGGTCATCATTCTCAGCTTAAGAGGAAGCTGAGGAGGTTGGGGAGGGGAGGAAAACCCGCAGACAAAAGAGCCTTGAGAGTCACTGTCATGTATAGACCTCATGAGGATCCTGATCCAAGCCAGTGGACCATAAAAAAGCATCGAAGAGATCATGAAAAATGTCTGAACACTGACTAGATACCAACGGATCCCTCAAAGCACTCGGGCCTCTCTTTCTCTTGGGGACACACGTCCACCTCCATGGGACGGGCTCCTTTGGAGATGTTTGGTTCTTGGGCTAGGAAGCAGCAGCTCTGAGCGCTGGACACAACCACGGAGACAGAGCCAACGTTCTCGATAATACTGTTTATTGTCCATTGACCGAGCGATCACTCAAGAATGATACAAAGCATCGGAGACATGCACAGTCTGCTTGTCAACGTTCAACAGCTCTCACGTGTTCCCAGCACAGGAAGGTCTCAGACTTCATATTCCAGCAAAAACACATTGCCCAAAAGTTAAAAAAAAAAAAAACAAAACAAAACCCAAAAACAACAACAACAAATAAAACAAACCCAAGCAAAAACAAACACAATCAAACAAAGCTTTAAATTATGGCAGCGAATCCGATATTTCTTAATACTTATCAAGCAAAGGTTTGAAAATAACTACAATGTAAACTTCATTTTAAATATTTTGAGTTGCTTGCATGAAGACAAAAATGGAAGGAGGAATGAGCAGTGTGTAGAACATAACATAAATTACACGATGCCGAATGGAGAGCTTTCTTCAACTACATGCACGTTGTAATTGTTCGCTCTGATGGTATTTGAGTGGCTTTGTCTCTCGGCTGCCACCGGGCACTTCCTCTTGGATTTTTTGTTTCTGTTTTTGTTTTCTGCTCAGCAGGGCTAGAAGACCAATGTGTGTGGACTGAGAATAAAACCCATCTGCTAGAACCAACCAACCCAAAGATTCTTTACTCTGTAATGATTTGAACCAGAGAACAAAAGGCTAGCAGAT
Organism: Procyon lotor; assembly: GCA_028646535.1. Classification (NCBI taxonomy): domain Eukaryota; kingdom Metazoa; phylum Chordata; class Mammalia; order Carnivora; family Procyonidae; genus Procyon; species Procyon lotor. The sequence goes on from CM053619.1 coordinate 44,879,807, forward strand.
GGAAAAAAAGCAACCATACTCAAAGAAGGAAAGAAAAGAGCTGAAGGAATCCACCATCATAGGCTAGCTACCATGCCATGCTTTCCATTCTGGATCAAAAACTTCCACGATGCAGAAACCTTAAAAAAAAAAAAAAGTGCAAGGCTAACACCTACCAAGGGTAATAAAAAACACAGCACAGGAATGATTACAACTGATGTCAGAAACAAACCAAAACATTTAAAAAATCAGCAGAAACAGGAGTAAATGTTACACCATATATGATAACACCATATAGGAAGCAAACGGGGGGGGGGGTGTTATATTGATTGGAGGGGTCTGGTGTTCTTGTATATACTGAATCACATGGACTGGTCCGTTATGACATCTTACGAACTTTCTCTCACTGTACAGCATGAACGCGCCCTTGACTCGGGGGCTGACTCCTGGCTATTCCCCTAGTCTGCCCTGGAAAGGGAAGTCATCAAAAATCTATGCTGACCGGGTCCCCGCAGGCATGGGGGGGCTACACGCCACGTGGGGGTCAGGGGTCTTACAGGTGGTTTGGGGTCACCACGGAGTAGAGCAACGCTTAGAACGTGGTGACTCGAAGCATTCTGCAGGACTGTGCACAGGCGGACACACTTGGGTTTCTGTGTGCTTGTGGTCGCACACGTGCTCGCGTCCATGTATGTTTGCCTAATTTGCGTGAAAAACTCACAACGGTTTATACCGCGTACAAGTAGGAAAAAACAGATGACTTTTTGCTGAGATTTCTGCCTGCATTAACCCCCAATTTACCGGCAGTAGAAAGCCGTGCTTGGGGAACAGTTTCTCTAGTCCCCTAGGACGTTTTTTTTTCCCCCCTTGGATTTTTTTTTTTGTTTTTTTTTTTAACTGAGAGATGGAGTATGACAAATCCAAGTGGCGGCTGGTACAGCTGGAATTTGGGTTCACAGATCATCAGAGAATTCATCTTTAGAAAAATGAGATGTTAGCCACAGTATCCGGGAGGCCCGGAAAGAGATTCACCGAACCCCGCCTACCCCCCCAATCTCTCCCTTCCTGGGTAAGGCTTCACAATACGCCCAGCTACCTTCACTCCCAGAAATCCACGCCCAGCACAGTGACTGTCCATCTTTGCGGGGGGAGGGGGGGTCACGGCAAAGCTGTGGCACCAGCTCAGGAAGGGCTCCGAGGTGTGTTGGGGGGCACAGCGCGGCCCCGTTTTCGATGTCCTCGAGACGTGCAAAGAGAGCACAGCCAGCCCGTGCCAGCGGCCACGCGCAACCCCTTGCAAAGCTGGCGTGTGCAACTCGGCTGGGTGCCCGATGCCCGGAGGAGGAAGAGGGAGCCAGACTGACTTCAGAAGCCCGGGGATAAAGGGCAAGGGGAGCCAAGTGTCCCCTCAAACGTCTGCCCTCAGGGCAGAATGCCACGGACTCCCCCAGAGTTGGGGTGTGTGTGTGGGGGCTACTGAAAAGGACTTGGATGAGGCTGAAGCTGGTTGCCTACATCGTACAAGGCCCTGGAGCCTGGCTCCCGCTGCGGATTCATGGGATTAACTGGGGCTCCTTCCAGAGCGAGCCACTGGTCCAGGGCTTCTGTATTTACAGGAGTCACAGGTGCTGGGAGTCCGTGATGGGCACAGACGAGACAGGGGCACTTGCAAGGGGCGGGGACTGCCACCCTAGGGCCAGAGGTGTGGAAGCTGCAGGAAACGAGGGACATGCCCCTCTCGAGATGAAAGGGACCTGGTAGGCCTGCTACACAGTCTCGCAACGACCCTCAGGAGTTTCTGCAAAATGCACATTTCCAGGCTCTGCCCTGACCAGGCCTGGGGGACTCCTACGTACGAGCCGCCCGCTCAGTGTTTGTGACGGTGTCAGGGCTGGGGCTGGGCCCGTGCATCCCACCCCTGCCCGCACCCAAGGATGCCCAGCGGGCGGATGGGGTGTGGGACCACAACCACATTTAAAAGGGAGATGGGTGGGAGGAGACTCACACTAATTTAGACCCACTTGGATGACTGTTTTATTCATGCTGTTTCCGGGAAGGGATGTCAGAGCTGGACCAGTCTAAACTCTTGGAGGCTTTTCCGTTGGCCAGAGGGATGCTGATGGCCTGCTTACGGGTCCTCGATATCGAGAAACTCCTGCTTGGGGGGCGCCGCCCCGCGGTACCACGCACAGGAGCCGTCACTTCTCTTGATGCAGGCAAAGAACTTGGCCTGATGCCCGTTGATGTTCTTCTCCGTGACCCAGTCCATCCAGAGGCACTCGTCCGGAGACGAGATGTAGCACGGGATCATGGGGCAGCGCGTGATCTAGGGAGAGGGACACGGAAGCGGACCCGGTCAGGGACCGGGGCCACGCAAGGGGGCATCTCCAGAACCCAGCCACGTGCCCAGCAAAGACGTTCGAGGGCGGTTTGTCGAATGAATGACCGCATGAGCACAGCGGCGGGGAGGAGACGGGGGCTCCGGGCAAACCTGCTCCATCAGCAGCCTTTCCTGAGCTCCCTCTACTGTCTAAACGGCAGCAGGCAGCCTGCCGGGGCAGGGGGGCTGGGGGGACCCCCGTGCACTGCCCCTGCTCCCCCTGCCTCTGCTTTGGGCCGTCTGGTCTACCAGCTCCGAGCGCGCCACAAAGGCCTCAGTGTAGCGCCACCCTCCTGGGAGGAGAAAGACAACCACCGAGGTCTCAAATTGCTGGGAGCTAGGTTCCAGTCAAATAAAAAGGACGCTGCCTCACTCAGAAGCATGCATGGGCTTTGAGGGGATCGGCAGGTGAGCAGCATTGTGGTGGAGGAACGTCAGTCCACAGGAGGGAAAGGGAAGGGCTCCGTTTTGTTTTGTATTTGTGAACTTAAATTCAACTAATTAACATACGGTGTAGTATTAGTTTCAGAGGCAGAGGTCAGTGACCCATCAGCCCTTATGTAGCACCCAGAGCTCATTCCACCACGGGCCCCCCTTAATGCCCAGCACCCAGGTACCCCATCCCTCAACCCCCTGCCCTCCAGCAACCCTCAGTTTCTTTCCTGTGGTTAAGAGCCTCTCATGGTTCGTCTCCCTCTCGGGTTTCATCTGGTTCTGTGTTTCCTTCCCTTCTCCTACGCGCCTCTGTTTTGTTTCTTAAGTTCCACATAGCAGTGAAATCCCATGATAATTGTCTTTCTCTGATTGACTTATTTCACGGAGCGTGACTCCCTCGAGTTCCATCCACATCGCAGCAAGTGGCAAGGCTGCATTTGTTTTGATGCTAAAGAACTCAGTTTTGAGTTCACGTTGGGCATGGAACCACCTGCTCCACGCACATGGAGCTGTAGGTCAGGAGTCACACCTGGAAGGAGCTAAGGGACTGGCCGGCGATGATGTAGCGACACATGCAAGAGCACTTGTCGGCAAAAGCCAAGCCCTGCAGCCTTCTGGCCCCGGCCCCACTTCTGGCGGTAGAGGGGCCCTGGCCCCTGGCGGGGCTTCCTGCGCTGGGGCAGAGGGCAGCGGGAGGGGGAGGACCCAGGCCTGGGGCCGTGGAGGTCGCACTGTCTACGGCAGCACTTAACGTGAGCCCTGCTCCAGCTGCGCCTAGCCCACCTCTACGTTGCTGCTTCTTCTTCTTCTTTTTAATATTTTATTTATTTACTTGGGGGCGGGCATGGGCGGGGGGGGGCAGGGGCAGAGGGAGAGGGACAGACTCCTTCCTAAGCAGGGAGCCCCACATAGGCCTCGATCCCAGGACCCCGAGATCATGACCTGAGCTAAAGGCAGATGCTTAAGGAGCTGAGATACCCAGGCGCCCCTCTGGGCTGCTTTTCAGAAGGGAGTGGGGTGTCGGGGTTCTCCGTGGCCCCAGCACAGGGAAACGGCTGGGACGTTCTTTCCCAGGCATGCCAGTCTTTGCACTGGTCCATCCCTGGAAAGTACTCGTGGCATCCTGTTCTCCCCACAGAATTCCTCACCGGGAGGCTCTCCTTCCCAGAAGCTACAGGCCGCATGGCTAGACTGCACGGACTTCCCAAATATCCCTCTGCAGGGGGCATGCCTCGGGCCCTGTCCCTGAGCAGGCAGCCTCCCTGGTGGAGAGGCCATACCTCCCCAGAGCCCTGTCCTAAGGGCCTCGTGGATGCAGAGGTCCTGGCAAGCCAGGGATCAAAGCCTGGCGGTCTCCCTGGAGACGGAGGCGATGACATAAAGCCCAGAAGGAGGCGGCAGCGGCTTACCTTGCACTCACAGCCCATCTGGTACCTGTGGTTCAGGCTCTTCTTCTGGGTGGTGCTCAGGGTGTCCCAGGGCACGATGAAGTCACACAGGGTGATGTGCATCTTGCCGTTTCCCTCGGCCTTTCCTGAGGAGACAGAGGTCACCAAGCTCAGGACAGGCTACGGGTCCTCCTCCTCCTGCCGACCCTCACGCCCGCGTGCGGCTGGGGTGTGTGCAGCCTCCCTTTCACGAGGTGATTAAGTTCAGTGAGATCACATGGGGGGGCCACGTCCAATAAGAACGGGGTCCTCATAAGACGAGATCAGGACCCAGACAGGCACAGAGGGACAAGCCCTGAGGCCACGGGGAGGAGACAGCTGTCGGCGAGCCCAGGAAAGAGGCTCCAGGAGAACCAGGCCTGCCCACACCGGACGCCGGACCCCCAGCCCCCAGGCCTGCCTGAATCAATCCCCAGTCCGTGGTGCGAGCTGACGGATACGCCGTGGATCATCTGTGATCCAACGCCCTAGAGCACTTGGCACACCCAGCAAAGGACACAGGAGAGAAATAAAAACCTCCCGTTTTCATTAGAGCGAACACTCATGTGTGTTTCCTTCCGATACTCTTGCACACACGTGTATTCACACGGAAGAGATCACACTATGTAGATCACGTTGTTTGCCATCTTTTTTCACACGCATGCCCTCCATTTGATGTTGAACTTGTCTGAGTTTTTCCACCAAGCAAAAACTTGGAATTCTATAAAATTGGAAATCGGCCCTGAATTCCCTTCACGGCGGGGGGGGGGGGGGGGGGGGGGGGGGGGGGGGACACGACTGGTTGTCTTTTTGACCTCAGGCTCCTGATTCTGCTCCCTCCTTGCCTCCACCGAAGCGTACGTGCTGGTGACAGCCTTGACACTAGCCAGGCAGGACACAAAGATGGCATGAGGGCCGGAGGGGTCATGTCTACTCCCAGCCATCCAGCTGCGATGGTACCTTGTCCATCGGGGTGACGAGCAGCAGAGGCCAGCAGGGCGGCGGGAGGCTCCCCGAGGGGCAGAGAGGAGCCTCGGGCTGCACCCCAGGCTCTCCACTCGACACAGCACGGGGACATCCAACTTCATGATCTCAGGCACAGCACGGCCGTGGAGAATCCACTAATAAAAATACAGTTCAGCGAATAATGCCGCTTGTATGCTAATAATGCACCGTGGCAAAGAAATCACACCACGATCTCTGCCCAGATCTCTGTCCAGGGAAAACGCGGGTCGGCCGGCCCGGGGCTGCAAGCTGGGAGGTCACAGGATGCGCTCCCAGGATGTAATTTTGATGCTGTCTCTTTGGTTTTAATGGTTTCCCTTACTTTTGAGAGCTCTGTTTTCCTTGTAGCTGTTTGGACCTGGATGACATTCCAGGTGAAGAAAAGGATCAAGGAACAGGATTGCTACTATAGCATTTATTCTGAATCCTAAGAGCTAATGAAAGAATGTTGCGGTGGCTCTAAGTACTTTGGAAATAGATATTTGGTGTTTTTGATTTTTTTTTTTTTGAAGACCTGTATAGCCATTTTCTAGGAGTTTAGAGAAGCTGAGGAGGAGGAAAATGGACAGATGACGAGTAACTCATTCCTGTCTCCTTCCTTCTGGAATGTGGAAGGTGCACTGGCAAGGCTTGGCAGAGGGGCGTGGCCTGTACTGGCTCCGCCCCCCCAGCCCCCTACAGTGACTTCTGCTGCCGCTGTCATCCCCGTCTTTGCCTTTCTTATGCCTCCTTCTCCTTGGACAAATCGTAAGCGTGAAGGGTAAAAGTTCAGTGTGAATCCTTTTTAATGCACAGTTCCTCACACATAGGAATTGCTCAGTAAAAATCCACTGAGAATGACATAGGTATTTGTTCTAATAGTTTGCTTCCTTATCTGCCCTTTTTTGCCGTCTTCCCTGTTGACCTTTTGGCCACCAATCCAAGCTCCCGCCGAGAGCAGGATGTGGAAGGACACGGAGACGGAGACGCAATGCAAACTGACTGAATGTCTTGCATGGCCCTGGCTACGGAGCCCCCGTTTACTTTGGGAGTCACGTATAAATGACGCAGCCTCTCAGAACATTCAAAGGACACCCTTTCCGCACAGGTACAGTTATTAAGACCTGGTTGGACACACACGATGTGAACATCTGTCACAATATCCTGCTACGTCTGCCTTGGAAAAACACACAGTCTTTCTTGGAGAGAAAAACAGGAATTAATTAAAATTTGTAACTGAGGGCTGTAGGTTTCTTTTTCCTCTTGGAAGAGAAGACTGCAGAAGAAAATTATAGGGCCAATTCTGCTATAGTTCCTGAACATGAGCGTCTCCTGGTGCCCAGCTCGACATGTGAACTTGAGTCATCAGCCCAAGAGGAGGTGGGCTGCCTCAGGCCATGCGGTCACCCCTGGGGCCGCTGCCAGCCTGGCTGAGTGGTTTACTGTGCCCCGTGATTTCTGGGTGGCCCATCCTGACTCCGGGACAAGATGGAGAGCGTGTGCTCAGAAAGTAAACATCGGATTTGACCCAGAGCCATCTGACCAAGCTGGGGAAGAAGTCAACTCAGCAAGGTCCCCTGTACGCCGGCCCCTGCTGGATGTGCCTTTTATGGATCCACATAAACCATCCTTGTGCTCCAAGGCCAATTAGGAAACCGAGATGTGCCCCATGTCGCTTGCTTGCTCCCAGTATTAAATGTGGAACAGTGGAAGTTGGTAAGACACACAGTTACAAACAGGTGTATCTTCAAACAAAATGTATCTTCTTCATTTTTATTACAAGTTGAGCTACAGTTTGAACGGTTTCCGCTGTAGGGAGCCTGGGGACGTGGGCTCAGTTACTCCAACTGTGTCCTTGCTCAGACCGGGGACAGTTTAACGGACCCGTGTGCGGGAGCTGCCCAGGACACACAGAGGTTACGGGATAAGTAACGTCTGATGGCAAATATGAATGAGTGAGCTTCTGCCGGAGAACGTCAATGTCAGTGGAGTAACTGAGACTGTCAGGCTCTCTGCTTCCGACTCACGACGCCTCATTTGGACACAGAAACCTCTTCCTTCCAGAAAAGAGGCTGAGCAAAATAGATAAAGAGATTCTCCAACCACGTCCCCTGAAATAACACAAGCAACCGCTCGCAAGAGAATCGCCACCAGGCTGCCGCGTGCAGCCTCTACCCTGGGCTCTCGTTCCGGACCCACGCTCTCTAAGCAGCCACGTGACTTCCTCACGTGCCTCGTGGTCAGTGGGACAGGGATGGGACGTGAGCCACATACTCAGCAGAGACCCTGCACCCCGGGGCTCCCGGCTGCTGGACATAATCCAGCTTCTGGGCCATCTCCCCGGCAGTCCAGATGGTCCATCTCATGCAATAAAGGGCAATGCCAAGGTCCCCAGGATCTCTGGGCAACAGGCAGGACTGTCTGACCACGAAAGGCCCAGGAGATGACAATGCTCCCCAGGGTTACCTCTGTAAGGGAGGTGACTGACCTCGCCTGCTGGGGCTCAGCCCTGCTTTGTGTGTGCCGACCCGCCACTCGGCACCTCTGTGATGAAAGGTCTGCCTCTGACCCAATGCCAGCTCTCAGCACTGGCCATCCACTGGATTCTCCGGGGGGGGGGGGGGGGGGGTTTCAGAAATGCTGATGCCCAGGCCACCGCACCCCGGAGAGTTTGCTTGGAATTGCACTACGGTGCCACCTGGGATTCAAGACTTCTAGCAGACTCCCCGAGAAAGTCCAACAGGCCGTGAAGGCAGAGGGCTGCCGGCTCGGATGCTGGGGCAGCGAGACAGCTAAAACCTGGACCACACGAGCGAAGAAGCAGAGTGTCACAGACCTGGGAGTCAGGAAGACATGCCCAGCAGCGCGGCCCAGGCACGGGCGTGCTGAGAAATGCCTAGCCACCAGCTGTCCCCTGGGAGAAAGAGCTCCAATGCCCGGCACCTGCCAAAGTCTGCGTCAGATGCTCGTGCCCTGAGCATCACACTACCGAGACATTAACCCGAATTTTTAACAAATGGCGTGGGAAAGTGGGTTCCAGCACACACCACCGGACCTGGGGCACACTGTTCATCTCTCCACTCCTGTTTTCCCCATCTGTAAAATGGGGACCATGTAACAGTGCCTTCATTGTAAGAGATTGTAAGGATCGAAGGGAATCCCCACGGGAAGCTTTCAGAGGCCGTCAGCCCTAGAAGAGAGTGATCCTAGTGCTATTAACAGGGAGACAGCGAAGTCTGGGGCACGAACCCAGACCTGGGTCACCCTCCCTCCCAGGAGCCCACCCCAAGAGGACCCGGGCCGCCCGCCTTGCGGGCAGGCTTCTGCAGCTCTGCAGTCTGGTCGGCTGCCTCTCGAGGGTGGTGTGAGGAGCCGGAGACGGAGGGCCAGGTGCCCCTTTTGAACCAGCACACACCCTGGAGCTGAAAACCAGAAGCCATCGATTTCTTAGGGCACCAAGTTCCCTGAACCAGGGGAGGTCTCGTCCCCTTTCCCTTCTCTCCACCGCTTATCTTCCTGGCCATCAAAGCAATGGATGTCATTTGCAAAATTTTTGCAAATACAGGGAAGTATTGAAATGAGATAAAACCGAGGCTGCCCGTCCGGGGCTCGTGCGGACCTAGTCGTCTCACAGTCCTCCCCGGGTGCCCGCTCCCCGCACCCCGTGTTGTGTGCACCTGCCCACCTCACCCTCCCCCGGTGTCACGGTGACAGCACCGTCAGGAAGGTCCCTGTTTCGTGATTCTGTCCCCATACCTGTCTCTCTGGTTGACTTTGTTTTTTTTCTATAAAAATAGTAGATACTGCCAATGTAAAATGCTGCAGCTGCTTTGGAAAACAGTCTGGCAGTTCCTCAAGTGATTAAACATAGTCACCATATGCCCTGAGATTCTACTCCTACACATCGGCCCGAGAGGGTGAAAACACAGCCACGCAAACACTTGGTGACGGCCCTGACAGGAGTGCTGTGCATACGAACCCCAAGGTGGAAACCACCCCAGTGTCCATCAGATGCCAGATGGAGGGACACGCTGCGGTCTGTCCAGTCCAAGACATAGTATTTGGCCGTAAAAAGGAGAGACGTTCTGATTCACGCTACAACGTGGATGAACTTTAAAAAACGTCATGCCGAACACGGTGTTGAGTGAGGGACACCAGATAGGACCATAGAGCCTACGATTCCATTCACAGGACTCCGAAATAGGGAAACCCATGGAACCAAGGAGGAAAGAGCCCGGAAGGTGCTGGAGCTGGGAAGGGGAGAGGGGTGGGGGAGGCAGAACAGCAGAAGGGTCCGGAGTTCTCCGACTGTAGCCGTGGCTGCAACCCGCACGGATTGCCCAAACGACTGAATGACGCCCTTTAAAGGGGTGAATGGTATGCTGTGTTATAGTCAATAAAACTTAAAAAATCATGGATGCTCCTAAGAAAACATCTAGAAAGGTCAGAAGTGCTCGTAAAAGAAGAAAATAAGTCCCATCATCCCCAAGGAGAGGGACAGAAGTCTTGAAGGAGCGATGAACCAGGGACCCAGACGCCGGGCATGAGCATGTTAAGAGGGGGCTGTTACCCAAGGGAGAGGTGACAGCCGTGTCCTCTGCCCCACTCACTTCCCATTGCATGTCCCCCCAGCAGGGACCCCCACGTGTGTGGCACTGCGGGGGTCAGTGCCAAATCTTCCGGATCCTTGGATCTTTGCACCTGCCACCCGAGAGGGTCTCTTCCTCTTGAGCGTCCGCTCGCTGCTCACAGGACCCCCTCCCAAAAAAACCCCGGTCTTATTTTCTCTAGTTTCTTCTGCCCCTGCAGGGGGACCGTGTGTGCATGTCCCTCCGGGAGATGCCCTCCTGAACTCCCATCACACCGGGCGGAGGGCGGGCACCTAGTGGGCACCTGCGAAGTATGTGTTGTTTTTTTAAAATATTCTCAGTGGATGGGAGGAAAGTACAAATAACCCAAACAGAAGAAAATCCCCCAAATCACAGAGAATCGGCTTCAGAGTGTATTTTTATGATTATATTCGGATTGTATAACAAAATATAATGTCAGACTAGGGGTGCTGTTCCCTCCGCTCCCCCAGCTCCTCACAAGCTGTGAGCCCATCAATGCCTGCTTCCCTAGGACGCATTTCCTGCATCTGGCTCGGGCCTCCCTTTCTGGAATAAAATGCAAAAATTTTCACCTCTTGGTGCCCACCCGACCTCCCGTCTCCCGTGGATCCTGGTTTACCGTGTTTCCCTATCAAGTCACGCTGGTTCCACTGTTGGGGGGCGGCGGCGGGCAGGCGAGAACACAGCAGAAAGCCTCGGACGGGAAGAGGCGAGGGAGCCCCGAGGCTTCCGAACAGCCTCACGGGGTCAGGGCTCCCCCTGAGCCGCAGCCCTGGAGGCCAATCCCTACGAACGTGTCCCCGTGCCTAGTGACATACACACCTGCAATGAGATATTCCTTCTTTCCTCCGACGTCCAGCGAGACCCCGCACACGGCGGAGGAAGGGGCCGTGTAGATAAACTCTATATCCTTGTCAGGGCCTTTGAACATCTGGAAATATGAGGGTGAGATGTGAGCAGAGCGGGCCTGCACCGCTAATGAACATCCCGGGGGGCAGCCCCACCTGCACCCGTGGCCTCCCAGCATGGAGAAGGGGGACGGAAGCAACGGAGGGGACCATTCCCACTGCAGAGGGATTCTCTGGAGACATTTGTCACGTAGTGCGGCAGCTGTCAGCGGGCTGGGCACCACAGGGTCACCTGGAGGAACCCATCTCCGACAACACTCGGGCTCTCCCTGCCCCTGACAAGGTCCTATCAGAGTCTCTACGAGAGGTCTGTGTATCTCGGGGCGACCGTGACCATCGTGGAGGACCTCCGCCTTTGTGGAATGCCAGGAACTCCAATCGAGCATCGGCTGCTTGAGGGGGGTGGCGCCCTTGCCTTGGTGGCCATGGATAGGACTCCCCGGGCCAATGGGGCCTGATGTCCCGGCGGCCGATCTACGGGGGACACGCCGGCCGCCCGGGTCGGGACGTGCAGCATTCCAAGAGCCTGGCAGGAAGTGGGGCTGCTGCAGCCAGGGGTTCCTGCTGTCCCACGGGTGGGGACAGTGACAGGTAGGGATGTGAGTGTGTGCGGAGGCTGGCCCTCCACCCCCGCTGTGGGGTGCGGCCCAGCGGAATCCGGGGGTGCCGGGGGAGGGAGGCGGCGGGAAGGGGAAAGAACACACATGCCCCGGGAACACACAACACAGGACCCAGAACACAGGTGCCCTCGGGCTTCGTGTGTCTGCTGGAACCTCTTGGGGATTTTTGCTGTGCCTAAGCCAAGGCCAAGGCCACTAGCGTGGGCTTTGAGGCACAGGGAGTTGTTCCAATAAGCAGACCCCGATGCAATGACGTCATCTCAGTGTCACAATAAGGCACCTTTGCAAGAGGCTCAGTCCAACCCCACCCCCGGAGACGTGAGGCCGACGGTGACGACAACGGGCTCTGCTAAACGACGTCTCCCGCTGAGGGCAAAACCGCTTCCCTGGTGTTAACTCCGGCCTGTTCCCGACGCCTCGATGAGGTCGGAAGACCAGAGACGTTCTCCCCCTGCTCACAGACTCAGGCCCCGGGAGAGCAGGTCACCCCCTCCAACGGCACAGAGGCAACGAATAAGCGTTTCCTCGACCTTCTGATAACATTTGCTGCCTGCTGCTTATTTTTGCAACAAAATTGAACACAGACAGCGACAACTCCTGCCTTCACAAAGCTGTCTCTCCAGCCAGAATCTAGGACTTCCCTGCCTCCTGCAGACCAACTTAGTGACCGTTGACAATGATCACTTTCCTCCAGGGCTGGTCCCGTCCTTCCTACCTCCCCTTCCCCGTCTCCTCGCAAACACGGGCTCCTTGCCACAGGCCCTTGAACACGTTCTGAGAAAACAGACCCCACCACCTGCCACTCAGACAGCAGTCTCCGCGCCTGCCCACCCCTCTCCCCCCTGGGGGACCCCCGTCTCCGCCGCTGCCCAGGCCGTGGTCTCCGAGTCTCCGGCGTGCTCTTTGGGGAAGCCGGCCCCACCACACCTGCCCACGGGACTCCTTCCTCTTAGAATTTCAGGCTGACCAGGCAAGATTAGAGCCCCCAGCACAGGCTGGGGGAGTGAGGGCTCCAGGACGCAGCGGCCAAGCTCCCTTGGCTTCGCGAACCTCGCACTACGGACGGGCCCCCGCGGAACGTCCGTCCCACAGCAGCCCTGGTCGGCTCCATGAGGACACGGGTGCTCTGCCACACACTAACTACCAACCAAAATGAAGAGGATGCATTTCTGAAATAGTCTATCAATGAGACCACAGGGCGCCCGCCCAACTTTCCAGGCATTTACAGATTAAGGAAAATCGGGTTGACTTGCATCTGCCCCGGGATGGCGGCCCGGGATTCCTCGAGAAGGCAGGACACCCCCCCGGCGTCTCCGGCCTCTGTGGGACCCCCTGCCCCGGTCTCCCGACCCTCCCGCGGCTCTGCCCAGCGGGGCAACCCTGCGATGGCCCCCATTACCTTTATCTGCTTGATCTCATACTGAATCCGTTTGATGGGGTTGCCGTAGATGTCGTTCCCGGAATCCACCTCCTTCTCACTGACCGCTTTCGCCCTGATCACTGCGGACAAAGACACAGAGGTCAGCAGAGCCCCCACAGTGCCGTCCTGGCTCCAAGCGGGGACAAGATGAGCAAGCAAGTCGCCCGCTGCCGGCACGGGGAGGGGGCAAGAGGTGAAGCTCCGAGACCCCATCGGGTCCCAGGATTCTTCCACGAGGACGCTGACGGGGGCCTACGGCAGAAACCTGGTGTCTTATCAGGCAGTCACTGATAAAGCTCTTTGTTGATGCCATGCTTGAGGGCCTGGGGGCTTTTTAAAATTCTCTCCAGTGTGGTTTTCGTTGGGGCTGGGAAAGCAGATAAGCGAATTAACTGGACCGCGATCATCATCCTGTAAGGAAGGCTGGTGAGAGTCCCACCACCGAGCCTCTGTCCACAGCCGGCTGGCAAACAGACTTTTCCAGGCTGAGGGCGGAGGGCTAACGGGAGGCCCCGTTGTATCTGGGTCTGGGGGTCTTACGTCTGAAGGGTCTAGCCTGCTATGCCTAATCTGTCCTAAAAGTGACCCTAAAGAACGTCCTGTGGGTGATTCTTTATAATAATAACAACCCGTTCTATTGAGGGCAGGACAGAGGAAGGGTCAGAGCGCTCTGCCCCCCACCCCCCCCCAAGGAGACCTTCCCGGGCCCCACCGGCAGACCCACGGGACAGGTGCCTGGGAAGGACGCCAAACGGAAAGAAAATGATCCCAGACCATGACACAAGATGAAGGAGAGAGGAAGAGGTCGGGCTGGGAAGGTTCTGGAATGTTGGCCGGAGCCTGAGGCTGCTTGTGGGCTGCGCACCACCGGGCGTCCTCCCAGCAATGAAGCCAGGCCCAGGCCCCGGCCCCAGCCTGCACCCTGATGACGGAGGGGCGACTGCTCACATGTCCCTGGGGCCGAGCCCCCCCACCCTTGTTTCCCCTGGAGGCTTATGGGCTAGTGACATGACCCGTTTTAATGGCTTTAAAAGCTTTGCCCTCCACGGCTCAGGGGTGCGGGGTCACTCGGGAGGGAGTTATGCTAAAGTGGATGACAGAGCAGTAAGGGACAGAGCCGGGCACAGAGGTGCCTCCGTGCTCCAGCCCCAGGCGGGCAGCGCGCGTCTTGGAGCCCCCTGGCTGGGGCTATCTTCCCCAGGGAGCAGGGAGGCCCAGGCCTCCCCTCTGTGCCCATCCCCCGGACCCCAACCTGGCACCAGAGGCCAGCCCGCTTCCGTCAGCCCTGCCCAGGCCCCAACCCCATTCTTAGGTCTTCTTCTGTTGGCGCTGAGTCACGAAGGGCAGGTTCCTGTTTCCCCGGCTAAGCCAGGCCCCAACCTGCAGAGCCACATCTAGGAAATGCCATCCAGTGGGCCACACACAACAGAGGGCTCTGCCCTTGGGAGTGGGTCAACCTGTTTCCAGTGGTTCTTCCTGCTCCCACCCTTCTCCACCCCCAGCGCCAGCAGACTTTTTATAGCTGCGTCCCTCCGGGCTCAAACGTCCTCAGCCGCCCACTGCCCTCATCTAAAATAGGACACCCTCTGCAACCTGGTGCCAGCCAGCAGGGCTCTCCGTGACCCCAGCTGCTCTTATCCTGCTGTCCAGTCCATAGGGTCCATAGGGGTCCCTGACTCAAACCTGACTAGAGGTGCCCCCACCTCTGGACAGACAAGTCTCTTCTGCCCCGAAGGCCATCTACTCCTCCCTGCCAGTAAAACTTCTATGCATTCTTCAAAACCCAGGTAAAATTGCCCCTTCCTGTCTTGCTCTGGGAGATCCTGACCCGCTGCAGCCCTTGGCATGTTCCACATCTCTCCTCCAACCCGCCATAAACACCTACATCCCTGTGGGCTCAGGAAGCTTCTACCAGGCAGAGGCTACATTCTGACCACAGTCGGCTAGGTCCTGTCCCTGAGACATCTGGGCAGCCCAGGTGAGCCCTGTGAGACATCTGGGCAGCCCAGGTGAGCCCACCTGTGGTCTCTCTCACTACCTGCCTCATCCATACCTTTTGGGCTGCCGCACAGGGAAGTGTTGATGCACATTACGAGCCGTCCCGGATTAACGCCCCAGATTGATGCCCCCGGTGTCTCTGGGGCGTTAGCATTGTCACTGGCTGGTGGTACCAGATGAACCAGGACATCTGAGGGAGACCACAGTTCTAGGAGGAGCACGGCTGCTGGATTTTACTAGGGCACGCCCAGCTCTGCATGCCTTTTAGAACTGCTTTTCCGAGGTCCGCTACCCCCCGCGACACATCACCCGCAACAGGTCCTCCACAAACACCCCCGCAGCAACAAGAAAGCCTCAGAGGACAGGTTCCATTCCATTCCCTGCACTCAGATCCGTGCATGTTCCTCCTGGAGCAGCCCCCAAGGCTCCCAGGCAATCCAACTCCTTATTCAAGATGGGCAGCACCAGGCTAGACCCTGCTCTAATCCCCTGCCCGCCGTGTAGGGTCATGGATGTTCCCTTCCCCTCCCCCCCAGAGCCACAGCAGCTCACAGCTGATGCCGAGCCACCACCAGCAGCCCCCCCACGCTCCTCCAGGCTGCGGTGACGAGTAGGGGCCACGGGACACGCCGTGCCTGGCACACATTTTCCTATTCCCGCGGGTGAGAGGCTGGGAGAGCCGCATTGCACCGGCTGCTCGAGTCCGGACGGCACCCCCTGGTCCGCACGAACCCCAGGCTCTGGGTTGGACGCCGCTTCCTGACTCGCTGGCTTCGCTTTAGGGCCAGAGATGACACGCTTTCCTTTTTTAAATTATCGGAAAGAAGGGACTGGTTGAATCCAGGATCCAGGGAAGACTCGTGGGTCGAGAGCAGCTTGGGAACGGACTCCCAGGCTGCCCGCGGCTTGCAGGGACAAGGGGGTGGGGGCCAGGAGGAACCGCAGCTGGGCTTGTCCACGTAAGACAAGAACTCGAGATTCCTCGGGGTCGCTGAATGCGGCACGGGAACCTCCTCTCCACTTT
This sequence comes from Procyon lotor, assembly GCA_028646535.1. Taxonomy (NCBI): domain Eukaryota; kingdom Metazoa; phylum Chordata; class Mammalia; order Carnivora; family Procyonidae; genus Procyon; species Procyon lotor. Next base: position 44,895,592 of record CM053619.1, read on the forward strand.
GCAAAACAGGAGATAACGTGAAGGAAATAAAGAGAATCAAGACAGGCAAAGAAAGACCAGCTCCTAGGCAATCTTCCGAAAACATCGACACCGTTGGACACGAAGGAGGGACGCCACGGCCCCAGCACTCTGGGCGGGGAAGGGTACGGGCTGAGCGTTAGCAAATAAATTCATCAAAGCCGGAGGATTCCACCGGCAAGCTAATGGCAGGAGACCTGGGGAAACAGTCAGAGGAGCCCCACAGGGATGGAGGCCCGGGGCGGCCGCATGGGGGACCCCAGCCAGCTCTGGCTGTGGACATTCTGACCCTTATTCCTTAGCAGCCAGACTCAGAGCTTGGGGTTCAGGTGCTTTTCAGGTAAAATCCTAAAGCGTGGGCCTCCTGCTGCCCGTGGGAGAAGGGGGTGAGATGCGAGAGGGTCTTCGGTAACAGAGATGGCCTTCAAGGAGCATCTGACCCAGGCAAGAAGTCAGACCAGTGGAGGAGGGAACAGGGAAGCACAAGGTTTCCAACCCGAGTGGTAGACTGGGGAGGAGGCAGAGAGCTCTCCAGAAACGCATTTCCAACACCCCAGGGGATAGGCATCCCCCTGCTCTGGGATGGAGGCCGTGCTGAGTAAAGGATGGGCCCCTCTCGGTCCCAGACCATTTAAAGGCCAGGACTGGGGAAAAGCAAAGAGACGCCCAGGACACACGTTTGCTGAACACCTACTATGTGCTGGGCCCGGCGTCTGGCCCTGGGGTGGGCGGCCAGCCCACATGCTGTCCACCCCCACCCCCCACCCACCCCCCCGGCAGGGAGCGGCTCTGCTCCACAGGCCTACCCCTGGTTGTAGGAACCAGACGCAGCGGCGGGAGCGAGAGGCTTTATAAAGATCCCTGTTTTAACTGCTTTGTGCTCAAAAATGATGGCCTCTCCCCGAGCTGCTCTGGTTTTGTTTTTTCTTCTTCCCCTTCTGCCGTTAACACAACATCTGGGTTTGAGATTGAGGGTGATACACTGGCTGATGAATTCACCGCCAGATGTTGGCTACTGGAATGCACAACCGTCGACTTAATTCAAAGCACACGCAACCGCAGGGCCCCTGCCCCCACCCCTTGGGCCGCGGACATCACATGATGTCACTTCCCCCGCTAGCAGCCTGCAAAAACAATCCCTAGTCCACCCAGCCAGATTTGGGATGGAAAAGAGCTGGGTGGGTGGAGAGTCAAGGTCGGGGACCATGATCCAAAGAACACAGGCTACATTCAGACTATGAGAGAGGACGCCCGCCCAGAGGGAGCCCGGGGAGGCCAGACTGTCCCACTTGCTGCCCCGGGCGGGGGTGGGGTGGGGTGAGAACAGCAGGGGCTTTCGGGAAACCTAGAGTGTCCTCAGCACACAACATGGCCTGGGCCGGCCCGAGGTCGGGGGCCTGGGGGAGGCATGCTTGGCCAGCCCAGGGCAGAGATCCAAATCGTCCCCCCCACCCCCAGCACCCCACCGACATCTCCTGTGTCCCACTGTATCTGTGGACATTCCTGGGGAAGCGACGGAGAATAGTGAGGCATCCCCATAATCTGTGGGGGAGCCAGACCCAGAAAAGAGATCTGCCTCTGAGTTCATTTATTTCACACCCACTGAGTTGTCTCCACTATCTTGCGTGAGCCCCGCCGCTCCGGAGGAATCCCGTCTGCTGCATGTATGAATGCGCCCCAACGGGACCTTCCCCATGGGGCCGCTCTGTGGGGCACTGACTCCCAGTTCCAGAGCCAGGTAAAGCTGTGGCTGTTAAAACGTGACTTTTCCGCCTCCGTGGCCTTGTTTCGATGCCCTCGGCTCGCGCTAAGTCCCAGGGCCCGGGTATCGGCTGACGCCGAGCTTCTGGCTTCGGGAAGAGTCATGCCCTTGCCCAGAGATGTGGGCATCTCTGGGGTTCGGAAAAAACATTTGTCTAAATACAAGGTCAAAATCCAGCCCCGGCTCATCTGAGTCTCACCAGTGCCCTGACTCAGTGGTAGGGATGGCTGTCAGCAGAGGCCGCGTCCCCACGTCCTCGCTCAGCCCAGCCCACGGACCGCAGCCACCAGCGGGATCCTGGGAGGGTCGCCCCGGGAGACCGCTGCCCGCAGGGACAGCGCCGCTCTGCTCTTCCATCCTGGTCCTGGGGTCCCTCCGCTGGGGGCCTGCTCCCAGTGCCACCCGTGTAGGGGAAGGAAGAGACGGGGCCCCCGACTCAGCCAGCACATCTGCCAAAGACCCTCCTGTCCCGTCCCCGATTGAGGGGGGTCACCCCGCACGGTGACGGGAGTGAAGCTGCGCCAAGCCCCCACAGGACCGGGGTTTGAGAGGCGAGTGTGTGGAAAGGCACGTCTTAGCTGGAAACTAAAGGGGCCACTGTGTTGCCCGGGCTCAAACACCCTCCGGGACTCACTCGGTCCCCTCACTCCCTTGTCTTCACGCAGAATTACCTGCCAACCTTTTCGGAGGAAACCCAGCTGCCCCTTACTCTACGTAGCTTCCACTCCGCTGGGGGGCTTGGGGACAGCTGCAGGGTCCCTCGCTTTCGGCCACGCTCTCCAGAGAACGGGGCGCCCGCGTCTGGACACGTACACCCTCCTCCAAGCACAGATCCACCACGTTCCCACTAACACCTGAAACACATCCTGCGGCTGCCATCCGGGAGGGGAGTTTCTTGTCCCTTTTGGGTGGACCGGTGACGCTGCATGGCTCGTCGACCTGGCTGAGGTCCCTGGGAGTTCTGGTGAGCTTGTCCGAAGCCTGGCTGAGGGCAGCCGGGGGGCACCCCCGGCCCACCCACACACCAGCCCTCGGGGTCAGATGCGGGAAAGCGAGGGGGCGTCCCACGGGCCCCGGTCGTACCCACACACCCCCGGCGGTAGCAGCAGCAGCTTTGCCCTATAAAAGGTCGAACGAAAGGAGCACGTTTTCGGGGCCCTGCCCCCCACCACTGTGGGGTCCCTGACTGCTCCAGGGGGCATCGTAAGGATGATTTTGAACCTCTCCAATGGGACTGCATCCGGCTCGTAAGCAGGGTGGGCGACCTTCCCAGCTGGGGGGCAGGGAAGGGGGCTCCCAGGGACCCCAGGCCCGCGCAGACCCCCTGGGTCTCAAGGCCACACCCCTCCCCACAGAACCGCACGTGGAAACGGGGTGCGGTCCAACAGCCTGGGAGATGTCCCGAGGAATGCATGGCGTCAGCGCTGGCTCGGCACCCAGACGTCCATGGGAGCGTCCAGCTCCAGCTGCCCCCGGCCTTGCTGTCTGGCCACGCCCCACCCTTGCAGGTGCCCCTCGGTGGCCACGGGGCGGGGAGGGGGCTTTCCCGGGGCACCTGGCTCTGCCTTCCCCGGTGTCAGGGCCTGGCTGCTTTCAGTCAGCCATGGGGCCGACTTCCTCCGATTCACTTCTTTTAAGGAACTGAGAAACAGAAGGGGGTGGGGGGAGGCATCATTTCCTAATTAAAACCTTCCTGTGGTGGTAGGAGGCCGCCAGCGGCTCCCTCCGTCCGAGCGGCAGCCTCGACAGATCTGATGCCACCTTCGGGGCCCTGCGAGCCTCCTCACCCCGGGGAGCCGACCGACGTCCCCAGCTCTGGGGCAGGGCTGCGCCTGTACAGGCTGAGGGCAAGGCTGGCCGGTGGGGCTCAGGCCGGGTGGGCAATGCCTGCGTTCACCACCCCTGGGGGCCCATGTGTCTGTGGGGGCCAAAGGGGGGGCCAGGAGGGTGCACGAGGGAGGACAGCAAACAGCAGTGTGGACCCGGCCCTGGGCCTTCGGAGATTCTAGCACGTTCCCAGGAGCTGCTGTCCACGGGATGCCCCGTCTCCATGGAGACCAGCCTTCCCACCTCCACTTCCTGTCCCCCCCAGCTCAGGCCCCCCAGGGAGCCCGAGGGAACCATCCCTAAGAGCTCCTCAGCTGTGCAGAGAAAAACTGGGGTGCTCGCTGCTCAGCCGCCCGCCCCAGCCCCCCAGGACCCTGGCAGGCCCCCGGCTCACAGCCCGCCACCCTTCCTTCTCCCCCGGGAGCCCAGCGGGATCTCACGCCAGAGGCCTTGGTCACGGTTCCCGAAGCCCTGGGCTCAGGCCCTTCCCATTCACGTGCTGCTGAATCACTTGAAAAAAATGCACCCCGATCCTGGGAGGATTTGCTGAGAACAGTGCGGCTTTGTGGAAGGAACTGCTGCTCTGCACTTTCTCCGCCAAGACCCCGAGGAGCAGCCAAGCTCGGCCCTGCAAAACCCCAAGCCTGCAGCCCGCAGCGGGGGCAGCAGCTGGGTGGCACAGGGCGGGAGGCAGAGGGAGCCTACAGGGGCGCCGAGGGACCATCCGGCCACCCCCCTGCAATCCTTGCCCATCCACCGGCTGGGGAAGGGGCACAGGGAAGCCGGCTGGGCCTGTCCTCACGCTGCCGCCAGCAGTGACCCCAGGGCAAGTCTGTGCCCCTCTCTGGGCTGCCCCACGTGCAGGGGTGAGAGCGGGAGGACCAGGCCCACGGCTCGGACCGGGCAGCCGCCCTGCCCCTCGTGTAGGACTGAGGCGTGCAGTTTGTGGGCTGACCCCAAGCTGCTGCCTCTCTCGGGCAGACACACAGACGTAAAGGATCCCAGGGCCCACACTCCGGCTTCCAACGTGGGGAGGACCTGAAACTCAGGTTCAGCCGAGCAAACAAGGCTGGTGTCAACCCAGCACTCCCTCCCTAGCCTGCGGCCCGGCCCGGACTGTTCCAGGGCCCGCGGAGGCAGGGCACGTGTCCACATCAACCCCCCACCGTGTTACAGAGGGAGGAGGGGGCAGGAGGCCGTCCACATCTCGAGGCCGTCCTCTGCTCCCCAGAAGAACCGCTGCAGGTCTGAGGGGGGGTTCTGCGCCCCAATCCTAAAAACCTTCGTTCCCCATTATTTTACATTTCTGAGGGTCTAGATACCATCGTAAACCCTATGACCATGCACCTGGCTGGGTGGCGGAGGAGACAGACACGAGGACCCTCGGACCGGAGAGTAAAGGTTCTAATAAATTCAGAATGAGATGGAAGCAGGGAAGCTGCCCCCGAGTGTGTGAGTAGAAGCATGAAACTCATGGAAAGTTCTGGAAGATACAGTGTTCGGAGAGGGAGGACCCATAGGGGAGGATGCGGGAAGTGCACACAGCCATGATGTTGGGAGTCCTCGCTGTCACCTGGCCGTGCCCCGGGGGAACCTACCAGGAGCCCCCACACTTGCAGGTGGCCCTGTCCCAGGGTCCCGGGGCCTCTGGCGCCGCCGTCCAGGTGCGTCCTGGACACGCAGGGAGCAAAGACAGGGTCTGCCGGGCCCCCGGCCTGCTCTCTGGGGACCACGGAGATGGAAGATGCCCACAACCTCCCCAGAGGGAATCAGGGGCGGGCTGGAGGGCAATATTATTTTCAGCACCAGCAGGCCTGGGCAAAGGCACCGCAGCCCCCAGCCTTCTGCAGTCCCGGTGGGAAAGCACAGGGCGTCTCCTCGCTGTCCATCTCCTACGTCTACTTTTAGCTCAGGTGTGGCTGGGATGGGGCATTTCCTCGCCTAGGACACTCGGGCCACAACTACTACCTTGGAAAGTAGAAACAAAAATAACCCGCGCAAAGGCAGGCTCGTCCATTCATCAGACCGCGGGCTGCAGGCGGCCAGTGTTTGGGTCCCCTCCCAGCCATGGCTTTAAACCCGGTGACCCCACGGTGCCCTCTGGGACCAAGGTGACCCTTCAGCAGCAGCAGGCAGGAGCCCCAGGTGACCCTGTACCCTGCAGCCACAGGCCGGCCTCCCCTCAGCTGATCCTCATTAGGCTTGGGAGTCTCAGAGCCCTCCGGGCCCCCCAGGGCTTTGTGCTCGCTCACGTCCGGCTCAGATCAGACTGTCGGGGTGGCTTTGCAGCCCAGACCCGTGACATGCTAGCGGCAGAGGACGGGACGGAAATGGGCTGGGATCAAACATTTTCTCTGCCTAACGTGGAAAAGCCAGATAGACAACGGAGCTCAGGGGGATGATTAAAAACGAGAGACCGCAAAAGCTCCCTCACCCCAGCTACTGGGGATTTGAAAAGCACCCAAAATACTTACAGGGCGCTTTTCCTGCCTCGTCTGAGTGGCATGTGTGGGGGTTCCGTGAGCCTGACGCACCCCAGGGAGGCCCGGCTCGCATTTCTCATGCGACTGGGTCACCCCACATCTACCTGTGCACCCCGCAGGGACAAACCTCATTTGGCAGGTGTGTAGCTAAGGAGGAATAGGACAGGAAAGGGGCACACAGGTAGAAGCTGGCTCTGAGCAAGGGTTCTAGACCTTGGGTTTGGATGATGGGCTCACCGTTGTTCATCACGTTATCCAGGAAATATACACTAAGGGACAGAAAGCGCTTCACAGACCAATGATAGAAATGCCTCAGGACCGAAGACAGATGATCCAACTGAATGCATCTGAGGTCCTGGGGAGCGAGAGAGGGAGGGAGGCCACCATACCCTCCGTACGCCAGTCCAGGGGTCACCTAACTGTGGCTTGAGGTCTGCACCCAGACACCACCCCGCTATTTGTGTAAATAGAGTCTTTCCGGAACCTGGCCCTGCCCTGTTCACTCATGTCTTGTCTAGGGCGGCGTTCAAGGTGCCGCGGCAGGGGTGGGTCGTGGCCGCAGAGACCGGGGGGCTGGCAAAGCCTAAAATGTTTATTATCTGGTTCCCTGCAGAAGAAGTGTATCCATCCCTGTTCCTGTCTCTAAGTACCTGTGACTGACTGAAGAGCCCCCCCGGCCCCCCGGCCCCCCGGCCCCCCGGCCCCCCGGCCCAGGCAGAGGCAGCTGGCAGGCCTCATTGCTGGGGACCATTCCCCTTTCTTCTCTGGGGCTCCGTCTTCTCTTTCCGTGCTTCCTCCTGCCTCTCCTCTGCCTCTCTCTCACTGTCTCACTTCCCGACTTTAAAGCGACGAGAATACCCTAAGCCGGGCCCCACGAAATGAGCTTGGTTTTGGCGGCTTGCAAGACTAAAGAGACTTCAGCGCAATCTCCCCTCTCCTGTCCCAGCCAATCGCCAAGGAACAAATGATGTATCTTTTGAAACTGGGCCCACCTGACCTTGGACGCCCCTGAAAGTCCAGTGTTTATTTGGCTCAAACATCTGGACTCCGTCCCTCACCTGCACCTCGGGCTGCGCTCACGGCCGGCGCGAGCGGCCTCGGCCCCGGGACCCGCCTCTGCGCCCCGTGGGCCAGGTTCCCCGGGGTCGTGCCGGGGACCCTTCCAGGACGGGACTTGGGTAGAAGGCGCGCAGGGGGGCGGGGGTGCGGGGGGACAGGAGGCCCGCCGTGTGGTGAAGAAGGGGCCCGCCGGGGTCTGACGGGGAGGGGGACGCGCACACAGACTCGGGTACCATTTCCGGCCTCACGCCCGTTATCAGTGATGTATTTTTATCATGGGTGGGACGCTCGCTCTTATCATATCCTCTGAAACTCTTGCAAGCGCTTCCTGGCGTCTTCAAGAAATTGCTTGTGCAACTTGTTTTGCTCTTCGATTTGCTGCTGAAGGTCACGGATCATCTGACTGTGGCTGTCGTCGTCGATGAAGCCGGAGGCCCAGGGGGAAGCGGTGTCGCACTCACAAGCCCCTTCCTCCTCGTAGTCCAGGGAGGAGTAAGACTTCAGGCGGGCCAGGCACACCCTTCTCTGTTCTCTCTGTCCTTCCAGCCCCGCGTGGACGCGGGCTTCCCAGCTCAGCCCGGGGGGCTCCGTCCGGTGCAGCAGCCCCGGCTGCCCACCTGGTCTCTGCCACAGGGCTGCGAGGCCAGCTCCGCTGGCCTGTTCTTGCGGACACCGGTGCCGGGGGCCCTCCGCCAGCGGGTCGGGTCTGGCCGGCGCTTCCCCGGGCTCCGGGCCGCCCAGGAGCCCGTTCTCTTCACTGATAAATAGCCCTGCCTTGGGAGACAACGGCTCACTCATGGTCTTAGATGGGAACTTGGTCAGCCTGAGATATTTTTGGTTCTTGAGCTTGCTCAGGAACTCCTCCAAGCTGTTTTGGGACTCGGTCTGGTGGGCCTCGGCCTGCACTGGCCCCGTGGGCTCCCCGCCGGGCTCCACGTCCACTTCTGTGCCCACCGCTGTCTTGTGGCTCTGGGACTCGCTTCTCCGTTCCTGCGCGCTGTGGGGGCCGAGCCCGTCCCAGGCGCCCTGATCCGCCGTGGGCCCCGGGGCGAGGTGTAGGGTCAAGTGCTTCTTCAGCTCTCTGTTGGTGTTGAACAGCTCCTGGAAGGCAAATTCGAGCTCCCTGTGCCACCGGCCCTTGTCCCCGCGCCGGCACGGAGACGCCAGGGGCGCGGCCCCCTCGCTGCTGGTCCAGCCAATGGGCCACGGCTGTTCTAGGTCTTCTGTGCCTCCCTCGGGACTCTGATCCACACAGTCCTGTTTCAGACCTTGACCAGGAGGAGCACCCCCCTTTCCCGGCCGCCGCCTCCTGTCCCGGGCTCCTTCTTTCTCCCTTTTCTCCAGATGCTCCAACGCCCCCCCGAACTCTTCTCTCTCCACCCCTCTGCTGCCCCGGGGGTTGGCGGAACGGCGGCCGCGGTAGGTCTTCATCAAAGGCGCTCGCTTGCCCTTGTTCTTCTCACGGGGGCAGAGGGGGCGACGGGTGAGGCCTGCGGCTCTGGGAGCCCCTGGCTTCTCCGCTTTCCTCTGGGGCTTGGTGAGCCCGGGCTCCCGCCCGACCAGCTCTTCCTTTCGACTCTTCTCTTCTCTGATGGCCACTCTGTGCTTCTCCCGGGCCCTCAGCGGCCGGGCGGCTCCTCGCTGGGCGGGCCTCTCCGAGTCAGGCTGGTGCTCCCTGGCCTGTCCTCCCCCAGCACCTAACTGACGGGCTAAATACAGCTGCTCCAGGCCCCGGACTGGCTGGCTGGGGGCCTCCTGCCACCCTGTCTTCAGCTCCTCGGCCAGGCGCGGGGGCTGCGGGCTCTTCTGCTGCGGGAGGTCTTGTCTCTGCAGGGCGAGGGCTCCTTTCTCACGGACCTGTAGTAATCTGTGCTTCTGCCTCAAGCTCGGGGCCTCGTGCTGGGGGCTGTGGCCCAGCCGAACAGCTCTGCCTGCATTTCTTTTCATGTCGGTGACCTGTGCGGACATGGCTTCAGAGCGACGGTGGTGGGAACCAAGAGCAGGAGTCGAGGTGCCAGGGGCCGAGGAGCCACAGTTGCCACGGCTGGCCCACGCCCAGCCCACACGACCAGGACACGCTCTGCTGCCCGGAGCGATCCGAGAAGAGCAAGCCCCTGGAGACAAGGCACACGCAGCTCTGAATGCAGGACGAGATCTGAAACGGGTCTCTCCGGGTCACTTAGCCCGAGACCCACCCACCAGGGCCCGAGCTCGGGTCCCCATTTGTCTGGTACACCTTTAACGGGACCCTGGGGGGCAGGTGTTCTCGGCAGGGTGGGGTTGTGCTCTCTGGGGGATATGCAGCCACGTCTGGGGGCAATTTTTGTTGTCAGAACTGGGGGGAGGGGCGGTACCTAGTACACGCGGGCCAGGGACGCTGCTCGATGCCCCGCGCTGCCCGGGACAGTCCCCACAGTGGACAGCGGCTCAGCCCCCCGTGTCAACAGTGCCAAGGCTGAGACCCCCACCTTAGGAGCCGCGTTAGGACTCAGGCGGGGGTGGAGGAGTGCAAGTGCTCTGCAGGGGGAGCTGCTTACACATGGGGGGATGAAGAGGTGGTGCGGGAGCCTCCTAGGCAGGGTGTGTGTGCAGGTGTGTGGGGGTATGTGTGCAAGCGTGTGCACGTGTGTGCAAGTGTGAGCGGATGTGCATACATGTGTATGTGCGTGCACGTGTGCAGGTGTGTGCGTGGATGTGTGCGCACATGTGTGCAGGTGCATGTGCACGTGTGGGTGTGTTTTGTGGTACGAGAATAAACTGCAAACCAATCATGGAGGCTTAAGCTTCTTTTTTCAGAACTCACAGCCCTTCTCTTGTGGGATTATCGGAAGGGGACACTTTGGCATCAGGAAGGGACCCGTGTTCTGCAGGCCCTCCTAGAAAAGGAGGGGCATTTACACCAACAAAGCGTGGACTCACCCTGTGGCCACCTGCAGCCAATGCCCAGACCAGCCAGACCGGTGGGCTAACGGAGCCCCTCCCTGGGCAGCTGCAGGCCGTGCTGAGGGCCCCTCCACCACCCTTCCCTGCTTCCATGTCAGTCTGTGTGCGGCCGGGCCGAGCCAGGCCGGCCCAGGGGCATGGCGGGAGTCGGAAGACGACACCGTGTCCGTGGAACACAGAGTAGTTACAGGTATCTGCTCATCTTCCTTACGATAACCCCATGGGGTAAGGAGCCACCAGCCCCCCTGGTTCACAGGTGGGGAAACTGAGGCAGGGCCCGATTAAGAAACTTCACCCAGATCACACAGCTGGTGAGTGGCCGAGCCGGGCCTGGGCCGCTCTCGTGGACCCTGGTGCCTCTGACCGACTGAGGTTGCTCACACGGCCACCGGCTTTTAAATCTGATCATCCGGTTAGACCCTCAGAACAGCGGCTGGCATTCCATGCAGCCACTCTGCCAACCACCATGATGAGCGAGAGGAGGGCGGAGAGAAAGAGCCAGGGCGCCGATGTGAGTGGTGGGGATTCGGCAGAGGAGCCCCGGGAACTTGATGGGGGAAGGGACAGTCTGGGGGTTTTCGCGACAGATCGTGGCTGCCTGCAAAATCACACACCACCTATAGAAACAAACTCAAAACGGAGCACAGACCTTAACGTAAGGCTTCAAGCGACAGCCTCAGCAGGAGACACAAGTGCATCCTCACGACCTCAGGTTAGGCCAAGATGTCTCAGATACGACCCCCAAAGCACAACCAACAGAAGAAACCGAGGAGATGGCAGGATCGATATTAAACACCTTTGCCCGCCGAGGGACATCATTCGTACACGAGAACAAAAGGCACAGACTGGCAGGAAGGACCTGTGAATCATACACGAAGCAGAAGGCTTAAATCCCGGTTATATAAACCCCTCAAGGTAATAAGACAAATAATCCAATCTCTAAATGGGCCAAAAAAAAAAAAAAAGCAAAACAGACATTTGATTAAAGAGGAGGCACATGGCTCACAAAGCGTGAGGCTTTAGCATCGCCCGTCATCGGGAGGGGGGTGCACGCGGAAGCAACAAGAGGGACCACTCGCGCCCACCGGGAGGGCGGTAATGAGACAGACGGACTCTAACAAGTGCTGGTGAGGACTTGGAGCCGCCGGCTTCCTCCCACGCCGCTGGCGGAACGCAAAACAGTGCAGCCGTTTTGGAAAACAGTTCGGTTGATTTTTTAAAAGGTAAACGCAGATTTGCCATATGTCCCAGCAACTGCACGGCGAAGAGTACGCCCAAGAGAAAGGCAAGCGCGGGCCCCGACCTAAGCCGTGGGAACAGAGAGGGGCTGGCCGACCTTCCCAGCTCAAGGGGAAGATGGGGGTTTGGGTCCCAGTCTTAAATGCCAAAGACTGGACCTTTTCCGCCCTGCGAACGGCCACAGTGGGGTCCGGATAGGTGGGGAGAGCTGGGAATGCCCCCCACCCCCCGGTCTGCTCACCTGCAGAGAAGGGAGAGCACACCCCCCTCCTCCCGCCGTCCAGCGGTCCCCTGGCTCACCTTCTGTAAACCGGCGATGGTTAGTAGCACCCAGACATGTCCCTCCTGCTCAGGAGCACCCCAACCCGCTCAGTCACCCTGACCCAGACCCCGGAGGTGGGCACCCCAATACCACGGAGCTGGCTTTCCAGGACACGTGTGAATGGATGAAAACCAAAAACGTCTGGACAGACCTCTTGGGGACCAAGTGCAGAAATTATAGTCAGCTCCCAATGCAGGAACTGAACACCCGTGACGCCCAGCGGACGGCGGCTTGCCCTCCGCCCACACCCCCAGCTCCTCCGAGCTGCCGCCTCCTGGCCCGGCCCCGCGGGCTGACTCGGGGTTCTGCCTCTGGTCCTGTGCTCCTGCTCCCCCTGAGCTGGACAGCTGCCTGCAACCCCTCAGGGAAACCACAGCCCCCACCCCGACACAAGCCCCACTCAGAGCAGCAGACGGACGGCGAGGTGGACACCGCCTGGCCCCCCTGCCAAGTGGACACTGGGCCCATTCTCTCGCACCCCGTGCCCCCAGCGCGGCGGCCACCCCTCAGGCAGTCGCTCCAATTGCCTCGCAGTAGAGATGGGCCCCTGCCAGGCCACTGGGGAGACCTGCTTGCGGCCGGCCGGCCGGCGCCAGGCCCAGAGCATACTCCAGGCCCCTCAGGTCCGCGAGCAGCAACAGCAACAGTGTCACCATTGGAGGCCGGGGGGGGGTGGGGGTGGGGGGCAGACCCGGGGCTCCACGCCAGGTCCCGTGGCTCTGTCCCACGTACGAAGGGCACAAGGCGGCCTGCACAAGGCCATAGAAGGAGGGGCGACAGGTGGGAAGCTGCGCGCGTGCCGAGGACCCACTGAGGCCTGTCCTCACAGGTGGGCTCAGAGCCCGCAGAGGGCCCAGCCCGCGTGCGGTGGACGGTCACATGGCTGATCCGTGGCAGTTGGTTGGGACAGACCCCCTCCCCCGCAGGCCTCCAAGTGTTGGCGGCTGTTGCAACAGCCCTGTAGACGCTAGTGGGGCCCCAGGGCCCCCAGAATGATGCCTGTGGTCATCACACCCATCAGGGAACACGGGGCGTCCGCCTACTTCGAACACACCCTATTCTCAGCTGGAACCACAACGTGACCCGAGGGCTCATCTGGGCCACGGGGCTGCATGCGAGTTCACATTTAACCGAATGAGCTAACGTGCAAGAAGAAAACGGTAAAACGGAGTTGGACTTGTGGACGGGACACCGATGACCACGTAGACGTCACTGACGGCAGACTGTGTGGCCCAGGCCATCCCTCTCGCTCGGTCTCACTGCAGCAGGGGAGCTCCTGCCCCATCCCCGCTTTCCGATGGGGAAACAGACTCAGAGAGGTTAAGCAACTTGCCTAAGGCCGCACAGCTCATAAGCAGGACAGCAAGGGTTCAGGCCCGAGCAGGCTGACCCCCCATCTGAGTCACCTACCCTGCATCTGCGGAAGCCCAGAGCTGGGAGCCAGGACTCTGACCTCCCACGATCACGAGGGGCTACGGGACAGGCCTTAGTGTTTCCTGCGTGTTTTTATCAGAGTTCAGCACACGAAGCACCCTCCCCTCTCCCACTCAAGTATTTTTCTTAACCATGGAAAGGCGAGAGCGGGCGCCGTGCCTCCCGCCGACTTCTGTTAGGAGCTGGATTTTGATCCAACAGGTCTGGGGTGAGGCCGACAGTCGGACTTGTAAGGAGCTCCCGGGGACGCGATCCTTGGGTCTGCGGACCCCACTCTGAGTAAGGTGACCCTAGCAAGCGGCTCTACCCAGTATGTGTGCCTCCATCCACCTCCTCCCAGCCTCCTCCCCACCTGAGTCCCTCCTACAAGACTCCTGATCAAGCTCTCTGCCTCCCCCTCCCCCCCGCCGTCCTGAGCCTGACCCGGACCCCTCAAGCTCAGCCACAGCCACCGTCCTAACAGCCCGTGGCATCTGCACCCACGCCAACAGGTGTCCCAGCACCTGCAGCACGGTCCGCTGAGCTGCCAGCTAAAATGCAGATTCCCAGGCCCTATGTCTGCAGGGAGGGGCCCAGACCCCAACTGGTTCATCAGCTCCCCGGCAATTCCTAACAAGGTCAACGATCCCGGGCCGTGGGCCCAAGGCTGAGCGGGCAGCTCAGAACCCAGGTCCCCTCCCCCACTGCGCTCCTTGATGCCCCCCCACCCCCACCCCAGGTCTGGGGCCAGAATGGCACTCGAGTGGGATCTTCTTCCTCAACCCTACGCACATTTCCCCCAGCTTGGTCTCGTCCCTCCTCCCTCCAAGGACGTCCCCCAACCTCTGTAGCAACGAGAGAAATGCTCCTGCCTTTCTCCAAAGGCCTACAGGCTGGGCCCGCTGGGTGACACGGTTTAGCACTTCTTCTTTGAAACATAAAAATAGGCACAGAAAGGCCCCCATTAGCTGGCATGGCCGGAGAACATTTCCCTATAACGAACGCTTACTCTTTCATGTGCCAAGTTCATCGTTTCTGTCTTCTGAGAGTCCACAGATCGAGTTCGACCTTTTCTGGAACACGGCCGAAAAGCTTTTGGACTAAAACATAAGGAATCCCTTTAGGGCTTTTAAAATGCAGAGGACCAAAAAAATAAAGAAAAGAAAGAAAAAAAATATATGTAGGACACGGGGCCTCTACATGAACCGACCCCAGAATATATATAATCTGGGCTCTATAAGTTGATCTTTTTTTTTTTTTTTTTAAGATTTTATTTATTTATTTGACGCACAGAGAGAGATCACAAGTAGGCAGAGAGGCAGGCAGAGAGAGAGGGGGAAGCAGGCTCCCTGCTGAGCAGAGAGCCCGATGTGCGGCTGGATTCCAGGACCCTGAGATCATGACCCGAGCCAAAGGCAGACCCTTAACTGACTGAGCCCCCCAGGTGCCCCAGCTAAGAAGATTTTTTTTTTTAAAGATTTTATTTATTTAACAGAGAGAAACACAGCGAGAGAGGGAACACAAGCAGAGGGAATGGCAGCGGGAGAAGCAGGCTTCCTGCGGAGCAGAGAGCCGGATGCGGGGCTCGATCTCAGGACCCTGGGACCATGACCTGAGCCGAAGGCAGAGACTTAACCCACTGAGCCACCCAGGCGCCCCAGCTAAGAAGATTTTTAACGGGCTTGAATACCTTGCCAGATCTAGCAAGGCACCATGCACTGGGAAGACATTTATAACTCGCGCGCAGGCCCCCAAATCTGACCGCATGAGTGCACAGCGGGAACCGGTCAGCAGAGATGCGTGGCCAACAGAGGCTGTGTGACCTTTGCCTGCGGGGACAGAGGGACCTGGAACAAGCAGGGCAGTGGTCCAGCCCGGCGATGCCCGGGTCGGATCCCAGCTGGGCATTCCCACCCTGGTGTGCCAAACTGGAGGGCACGTGGAAGAGGCGGGCTGACGCCCGAGGAGCCCACCCTGCTCCCCACGCATGGGCTGTCCGGATCAAGCGAGGTGGCCCGTGAGGCTCTGCAAACAGCCCGCGGCTCACAGGAAGGCTCAGTGAACGTCTGAGCACCACAGAGCTGTAAAGACGGGGGACAGAGCCCATGCGCACTCGGCCAGCAGACGAGTCTCAAAAACCGTAAAGAGGGGTGGATGGCTCACAAGTCTACTTCACAACGTCGGGGGCGGGGGACGTTTCATAATCAAAGTGGGACTATTGAAATGCTTACGAATTCGCCTAATCAAGAAACAGATGCCAAAGGACAATCGTGCAACTTCACCAAATAAGGAGAAAACTAAGTAACAGAGGGACTGGGCTTCCCAGAAAGAATTCAGAAAAACTAGAGAGTGTTCGACAAGCGGGGCAGAGGCCGTGGCCTGAGTTCAGGAGGAGAAGCAAAAACCTGTCCCAGGAAGAAAAAGCCCCAAGGAACCAAGGATGCTTGGAGTGGAGCTCGTAGGTGACAGAAAAGTCTAGAACAGCACAGTGTGGTGGCGAAGAGCATTAACTGTGTGACCCGGTGCAAGTTTCCTAACTCGGGATGCCTCAGTTTGCTCCTTTGTGAAATGGTGGTAATAAGGGCACTCATCACCGTTAGAAACACCCAAATGCTCAGTACCCTGTTTGAGGAGGAGGATGGTACTTACTGTGCACGTCTCCAGATGACTGAGCTAGACCAAGAACACATTACAGGGAGGCAGACACTGGGCAGGTGGAAAGAAGCACTTCCTACAGGATTGTCTTGAAATCATTGGGCTGACTTTGTAGGTAGTGAGACACCCATCACTGAAGGCATCCAAGTCAGGCCCGGATAAAACAAACATCAAAAACATTTTAAACTCCCGTTTCTCTGAGTTCTAGCCTCTAAACATACACTCGGTGACACAGGTCCGTGTCACCCAGAGCCTCGAGGTTTGCCCACTTCCTGACTCTCGGGCAGGTTCCAGAGTGGTGGTTCCCAACGCCAGCTGGGTTTTGGCCTGGCTGCATCAGAATTATTGGGGGCCCAGGGGGAGTCACAGTGGACAGGAGCCTGGGCCAGGCCCCACGGCAGGTTTTTGCACTGAAATTCTGCAGTGGGGGCTCATAAACCTGTACGTTTAACCATCCATCACCCTGATGTACAGCCTGCTGGGGACAGTTCTAGAAGACCAAGATGGCCAGGCGGCCAGGCAGCCAGGCCCCGAGAGAACTGCGCGGGCTCACCACGTCTCCACTGTCGCCTCGACCAGTTTCAGACTCAGAACAAGGCCCAGACTCCCGGCTGATCCAGCCGGTGGCTTACTAAATGTCCCTCGACAAGGCCAGTCATCGGGGTCCCCTCCACCTCAGACTCCAGGGACGCGGTGCAGGTCAGGGGTCCCCGTGACCAACAGCTGCCCTGCTGCACGATGACCTCTCCCTACTCCCCCATACAACCATGTCTCTCCCCAACCCCGTCCCGCCCCCCACCCTCCCACCCAACTCTCCAGGGAAAGCCCCACAGGACAGGACTTTCAAAATTAGCCTTCTGGGCATGCGGCCGGGCCACCCTGACCTGCCCACTTCCCAAGGCCCCAGACGGCTGGGCCCGCACAGGACCCACCCCACCACAGATAAGGGGCGGGCACCGCGGGACTTTGGGGGGCCCGCACTGGGGTCTCCGGGGCCCACTGACCAAAGCAGGCTGGAATCACAGCTCCCCACCTCCACCAGCAGCCTGGCGTCTGCCCCAGCTGGTGAACCATGGCAGGCTGCTGCCGCGGGAACGACAGAGCTGCTGTCCTGTGACATCAGCGCAGGGGTGAAGTCAGGGAAAGTGACAAGCCAGCCGGAGGGCAAGCGCCTGGCAGGACAGCTGTTGTGGGTCCAGCAAGCACAAAGGGCTCCGGACAGCTGGGGTGACGAGCAGCGGGGGGAGGGGGGGCGGCCGCGCGCAGGGGCATCACGGAGGTCTGGCCCGTGTGCCCTTCTGGTGTTCAAGGGAGGGCTCTGGGTGAGAAGACCCCTTCCTCCCCAGCCTGGCAGCACACCGAGCTGTCCCACATCAAAGGCAGGGATCCCCACAATGTCTGCCAACCCTCCCCCCACAGGGAGAGCGTCCCTTCCCCTGCAGGTGGGGGACGCCTACTGCTCTGGGGGGGGTCACTGCTGAGCGGGACTCATCGGGGGCTCCCAGCCCAGACCCCCTTGGGCCGCCCAGCCACCCACCCACCCAAAGTAAGAAATCGGACATGCCTGACCTCGTTTCGAGGGCTAGGGGCTCCCTCCACGAATCTCACAACTAAGAAATTCAGTTGGGGGAATAGGACTTAGGCCCTGAGAAGTCAAAGCCACGGATCTCGGGGGTTGGTTTCTCGAGAGGAGAAAGTTGTAACAGGCACTTGGCTGAAGCGTGGGAATCTGGGGACAAAAGCCTTTGTCTGGGGCTGGAAGGGTCCTCGGAGGAAATCTTCCCATGGGAAGTGCTCAACCACAACCCACTCCTCCACCCACTTTTGTTGGGGTCCCTCTTCTTAGGCTGTAGACGGAGCCTCCTCCCTCCGCAGTGAATACCCTCCAACCCCTCAGCCTCACAGTGTGGACGGTGTACCCCACCCCAGCAAGGGACAAGATCGGGGCGGGGAGGGGGGTGGATAAACACGGCGTCCACGCGCGAGAGCTCAGAGGGCCTCTGCTGGCCTTCCAGAACGTTCCAGCCACCGCCACCATCCTCTCCGTGCTGCTTCCGGACTGAGGACGTTTCTCCCACGCCCCGTCCCCTTAATGCTCCCTCAGCTCCCAACCCTCCCCCTCCTCTCCGGCTCTCCCGCTGGCGTGGGGGCCCCCCAGCTCAGAAAACCCGGGCCCCCCCGGGGCTACTGCGCCCCGCGGTTAGACCCTCAGTTTCGTGAGCTGCAGCTTTCCAAGCGACGCGTATCCCCCACCCTCATCGTGGGAACACGAGAAAACACACGCTTGTGAAAGAAAGTCTAACCCCCCTCCCCCCAGCTGAACGTGTTACGGTAAAAAAAAAATTGTACACCATTTGGTCCCGCGGAGCGTCCGAAGCTGTGATTTATTTAACGCTCCCCCTGCTGCCGCGCATGTAGGTGTTTCTGATGCTTCCCTAAGACGAACAAGACGGAGATGAATATCCTCCTGCCTAAATGCCAGTGTGTGTCCCCGATCATTGCCTGGACACCCAGGGCCGCCTGAGCAGAGGGGAGACTTTTGTTTCAAGCCCTCCAGCCGCGCCGCCAACAGGCGCCTCCTGGCCTCTCGAGCGCTCCGGTGAAGACGCGGCACACGTGCCTCGTCAAGCTCTTCCAAGGACAACAAGCCCCGGAGCCAGATGAACCAAGCAATGGGAAGTCCAGCACCGTGATATCCAGGCCCGTTTCCCGAGACGCGTGCCAGGACCGGGCTCCCTCGGCTCCCGGCAGGAGCCCTCGGCAGCACGACCTTGGGCGAGTCATCCAACCACCCCCCATCCTCATGGGAGGGGACACGGGCCTCACCTGCCTCACCGAGGCCTCACAAGTCGGGAGAGGGATGGGGAGACCTTCTGCGCTGGAAAGGGGGAGACAGGCGAGGTTTGGATCTAGGAGACGTACGACTGGGGATGATGTGTCTCGTGCTTTCCATCCCTGCCTTCCAGAACTCGGCGCGCAGAACAAAGGCCACCATAGACTCATTCCTTCAGACTGGCCTCCTGAAATGCCAGGCTGGTCCTTTTCCCCAGAGACATCGAAGGACGGAAGGTTCAAGGCTAGACAAGAGCCCCTAGGAGAGGACTGTGCGCACATGTCCAACCAACCACCCTTTGCCCAAAAAGCAGGGTGCCTCTTGCAGGGCCCCCCCAACCCACCCTGTCGCAGAGTCAAATCATCCTCGTGAAGTGGATTCTGTCCCCTGAACAGAACAGTCCACTGCGGACCTAAAGCCCGCAGGTGGCCAGTCTTCTCTCCCCAGCTGGGGACCAAGAGAATGCCATCGCTTGAAAGCACCTGGACCAGCGACCAGCTAGGGTTGCAGCGGGTACACTGTAGGCTTGTGACCACGGGCAAAGGTCCAGGTAACCACCCTTGGTGTTGCAGCGCCTGGTCCCTGTGAGCACAGACCCCGCTGGGTACGAGTGTGTGAGACGTGCCACCCAACGGGCTTGTCCCACATCTCTGCCTGCAACACATTCCCAACTCTCTTCGGCCTCCCGCTCTTGCTTTCCACTCTCCCACACGTCACGGGACCCCGGGGAGGCCACGGTGGCCCGGGGAGGGTCAGCCGGAGTGACCAGGCAGAGGGGCGCGGCCAAGGTGGGGTCGCACACCCCCCCCACCCCCCGAGGGTACGATTTCTCTCTGGTGCTGTGAGCCGGTATGATGGTGAGGAAGCCCACGGCCTTCCTCCATCCACGGGCCTCAAACTCCGCACCCAGCCGGGAGCAAGGAGGCGGCAGGAGCGAGCGGGACACAAGCTGGGCTTCCGTGCTGAGAGCTGGCCGGGAATGGAGAGGGGAGGCTTATTTTCCTGTGCCACCTGGGGCCGCCTTCTTACAGAGCCGCAGCGCGGGGCGCTGAGCATCCCGGGTGCACTAGGGGGGCTGACGGCGGTGCCCCCCCCCACCCCAGCATCCGCTCTAGGCTCACTCAGCAGAGATTTCCTCACACCTTCGGGGCCAGGATCCCGAGGAGTTTCATCCTGCTTGAACAGAAGAGGGAAAGGAACCTCAGGCACGGAGTCGGGGCTCAAAACCGGTTCCGGCTGGCTTTTCTCCTAATGCTTTCCACTTTGCCTTTTTCCTCTAAAATGTCAGTCCGTTTCCTCATTCTGCCATCGGTAAGGCAGCAGCCGGGGGTCTATAACCGGGGCCCCGGAGTACAGGCAGGGGCTGTGGCCAGAGCGTGCGGCAGGACCCCGCACCGCGCCGGGTGTGTGTCCGGGCCCCCGGCGACAATGGGACTGCCGGGGACGCCCGGCCAAGGCCGCCCGACTACAGATCAGAAGGGGACCAATAAAGCCTCAACGCCAGCCAGGCCCCGTGAGTGAGCTCAACACCCCCAGTTTGTGCACCTTGACCAGGAGAGCAGGACGCAAACGACACCTCAGTGAAGCCAACAGCAG
>CM053619.1:44916241-44941232 GCA_028646535.1 Procyon lotor
GCCCTCCCTCTCCCCCTCCCCCCCTCGGGCGGGTCCCCCCTGCCACCACCCCCCGGTCTAGCTTTGGATGGATGTCCACATACCCCAGCCTAGGATCCTTCCTTACAAAGATTACACCTCAGTTTGCTTTTTAGACTGAACACCTGTCTAGTCCGCCTTGCTGGGGTCCCCCGAAGCCTAACCCGGGATACTATTCAGACTCAGCTGACCCGGGGAGCAGGACGGTCTTGTCAGCTACAAGATGGGATTCCTCTGGGTCTCTGCGCATCGCCCCCCTCCCCTGAGTCGCACACCCACAAGACGATGTTGGCACCAAAGGATCCCAGCATTCCAGCCAGTTTGAGCCCCAGGGGTCCGGGGGAGTGGGTCCCGGGAGCTCCCAGCTCCAAACAGGGGAGGCAGCTTCATCCCTCCTGCCCTCTGAGACACCGCCCCTGACCATCCCTCGGTCTGGAAGACTTCCTCCACCACCTCCCTCAGCCACCTCGCCTCCCGAATTCTAGGACCTTCTTACCCCTGGTCCTCACTGTCCACATGTGCACAGACCATCCAGCACCGAGACAGAAGCCTGGCCCAGCAGCCTCAACACCTATCTGTCCATTTAAAATTTTGTACAAGTGTGGCTGTCGATGTCTATGCTAAAAACCTAGAACATTCTTTTCTCAAACCATAAAGTGTCCGGGGTACTCTGTGCAAACCTTGGCGGGCATCAGGATCACCTGGACCGTCTTAGAAACACCAGTGCCCATGACCTGGACCCTGAGGCTCTAACTCGGGACACGAGTTCAAACACCTGCCTTTTAGCCCACTTCCCAGGCCGTCCGCCGTCACCCACAGGTGCACGCCTTCCACGGCTCGCCTCGGGGCCTTGGGAGGGGACAGAGACGGCATGTGACAAGCCAGAGTGGTGTCTTCGGCCCCTCACCCTCCTCTCTGGCCTCACCTGCACCCAGAACACTCTCTCAGCTTCGACTGGACAAGCGGTCCCTCTGCTCGGCCCATCCCCACGCAGCTACCACCGACGAGGTACTTCACTGTGCCTGGCTGTGTCCCCAAGCTCTCGGAGTGAGAGCTCACACTCTCCAACCCTGACGTCCCAGCCCTCTCTTCTCCCCGGAACACCACCCCAGCTACAGGTCCGGCTGCCTGGGTCCCTTGTGCGTGTGTGTGGAGGGGAGAGGGAGCATCCCGGGCAGGGCAGAAGCGCTGACCCCGCCCAGCACGCTGTTCTCCCTCCTCTGGTCTCCTCCAGGCTTTTTCTTTCTCCTGCTGTGTTTTCCATCCTTCCAGGCTCCTCCAAGCACATCTCTCGGCCAGTACGGAATCTAAGGGGTTCGCCCACACCCGCAGGCCCTCGGGCGTCGGGTCAGGGGCTCTGCCCCTGGACTAGGGTGGCTGCGTGTCCCTCCCGACCCTGTAAGCCTGGGGGCTGTCTAGATCCTCATTCTCAATGCGCTCGAGCGCTGCTGATGGATCGGGACCAAGCACCCTGCACGGGGTCCACCTGGCGACCCGGTCGAGGTATCAGGGAGGACAGGCAGGTAGCCGCGCTGGTCTGTCACTCACGGACCCCAGGCCACGACCACCAGTTCCTGAGGGCGGAGAGGGTCCTGGCTGGAGGCTAGCAGCCCGCCCTGAGATAGGAGGCAGGTACCACGGTGGGGGGAGAGCTCTCCGCAGCCACCGGCCACGCCCCGGCACGGCGTCCACGCCCGAGTCCGGGCACATCTCTTCCTCTGTCTCCCAACCCCAGGAACCGCCAGCAGCTCCGTTTCTAGTCACTCCTCCCAGAGGACGCAGCCCTCCGGGGCCGCTGTCCGAAATGGGGCCCGAGGCCCCCCCGACGGCCCCCTCCCTTCTAAAATCTCCATCTCCAGACTTCGAAAATGCATTTCCTCCTTGCACATGATGACTTCACTTATCATTTGCCCAAAGCCCCTTGAGTCTGTCTGACTTTACGCCACAGCCTGGCCGTCGGGGAAGGGGTCTGCAGGGCTGTGCCCACCTGCCGCACACAGTTCTAAACCCACGTCCACACGGCCTGGCACCGGTGTCTCGCGAGGACAGGACCAGGGCTCACCTCCCGTGGGGCGGAGCCGGCCACTCTGCAGCCATTTGCAGAAACCCATCCTGACGGGAAAGCAAGGCTGTTGGGAAGGTGGATCACTCAGGCGCTCTGCAGGAGGACCGCCACCCCCACCTGGTCCCTGGGCGCCGAAGGCCTGATTCAACTCACAGGAACCTCGTCGCCCTGCTCCTCCCCAGCACGCGCCTCTGCAGAAGACACACAATCTCTGAATGCTCGGCGCTCGCTTTCTGCGGGTGGCCGCTGTCGGACCCCCATCAGTGCACGCGGCTGGTCCCCTCGCCCTGGCAACCAGCACGTGATCTTCAGTGTGGGCCCTTCTCCACCTGGTGCCGGAGACCACCCGGGGGTTTGCGGGGAGCCCTGTCCGGAGACGGCAACCCCCCCCCCGAGAAAGATGCCATTGTGGGCACTCCTGCGGAGCGGCCTTGGGCTCTGCCCCCCAGGCCAGAGGCGAGATTTTAGATTTTATCCCTCACCCCACCCCCACTGCCCTGGAGTTTACGGGGCATCTGGATTTACCCATGACTCCAGAAACTGGCCCAAAGGGCCCAGATCGGCCAAGCTGCTCAGCGGGCAGAGTGCCTCCAGGCTCCCTCCATGGGGGTGCCGCCAAAGAGCGAGCCCAAAGCAGTCTCTGGCCAGTTCCAGGTACCGGGCAGGACTGCCGTCCACGGCCACACACTCCATTAGGTGGTCGGAGTCGGGCCAGCAGCACATGGAGCAACGCTCGGAGTCAGGAAACGTGTCCCGCTCGTCCTTGCTTTCCTGGAAAGGACAGGGGACAGGGCCTTCCAGGAGGGACCCCGATCACCTCTTACCTACCTACCTACCGCGCCCTTCTCCGAAATTTCACGACCTCATCATGAACCCCTTTTGCCGACCACACTTCCGGGCCTATTGGCTTCCAGAAATCCTCACACAGGCAGACAGAAATCCGATGGTTTCTTAAGCCAACGGCCTCTTGTAGACACCGAGCAGGTTAACAAGCCTGCACCCAGCCAACAAATAAAGGGGCCACCACACCACACTGGAGGCTGCTTGAAGGGTCCCCAACGTGCACCCGGCTGTCACCCTCCTTGGGCCCCTTGGGCCACAGCCCCCTGCAACCCAAGGTCACCTGTGGGTCTTTAAAAACTGCAAGAGCAGAGGTCCAGAGGCCTGGGCCAGACTGTCTGTATTTACAAAGCAACCCAGACTTGAGTGATCTTTACGAGAGCCCCAGGCAATTCTGTCCTCAGCCGGAGCCTGGGATCACTGCAAGAAAGTCATGAACAAGTGACTTAAAGGAGAAGCAAACCCAGGAAGGCCATGGCCTTCCCTGGGAGGTGGACTCCACAGCGAGCCGGGGCCGCCCCGAGGGTGTCTCCGCTCTGCATCTCACGCTGACTGGGCACAGAAGGGCCAACTGGGGCAGCCGGGCTCAAGGAGCTCTCCCCGAAAATCTGTGTCCCCCCAGACCTGTATCTGGGACTGTATTGGGAAAGAGGGTCTTTGTAGACGTGATCAAGTTAAGATGAGGTCATGCTGGACGAGGGTGGGCCCTGAAGCCAGGGACCGGGGTCCTTCTCCTGAGAGAGGGACTTGGACGGACACTGAGAAACCTGCTTAAAAACAGTGCAGCGGCTGCAGTGACGTGTCCACACGCTGAGGGGTGCCAAGGACTGCGGGCAGCCAGCAGCAGCTGGGAGAGAGACAGCTGGAGCACAGGCTGCCTCGGACTCTCTAGGAGCCAACCCTGTCCACACCTTGATTTTGGACTTCAGGACCCCCAACTGTGACCGAAGCAACTCCTGCTGTTTTGAGCCCTCCAGTCGGAGGATTCGCTTCGGTGGCCCCAGGAACCTCACGGACTGGGGCTTTGCAGTGCAAGTCCTTGGCAGCCTGACGGGGCCCCCCGAGCTGGGACAGGGTAAAAGTTTATAGGCTCTTGGTGATTCTGATGCAAAGAAACAGGACACACATGCTAAGAGATCCAGGTGGAGGAGAGAGGAACACATAAAGCAAGAAAGAACCTTAAGGCTCGACCCTGACCCTTTGCTGCCTCGGCTTACTGGGCAGGCCGGGAAGGGGCTGGAAATCCTTCCCATGCAGCTGAAGAGTGTGAGGTGGTCCCAAGGCCCAGCCCTTGCCTGCTTGGCTCCTGGGAACCAAGCCCAAGTGCTTACAAGACTCACTTCCTTCTGGAGTCCAGGGACCATCCTGCCCTCCTGTGTGATGGTCAGAAGGACGACCTCGCACTTAGCAAAGGGGTCTGAGCGACCAGCGGACCTCCCAGAGGAAGGCTAGTGTGCCTCGCCCTGCAATCCTCCTGGGCACCAAGGCCAAATCGGGGAGTCAGCCTTGTGCCCCCCGGCTCAGGCTTTCCGTGGAACTACTCTGCGAGCACACACACACACCATGCTCCCCACCAAGGTGGCCGAGCCACGTGAAACCTGTGGGTGAGAACATCTACGGACCCCCTGGGCTAGGCGGCAGGTCCCAGGGCCCACTCGGGTGTGGCCGGGAGCCCTGCGGGTGTGGGCAGACCAGGGGGCCAAGGCTGACAAGAGGAGAAACCCCGAGACACGGGCTCCGGGTCTGCACAGGTGAGGGCGGCCAGCCTCACCACGTCTGGCCTGGCAACCAGATGCTCCAACGGCTGAGACAAGCTGAGCCTGAACCTCTTGAGAAGCCGGGGTGGGGGGCTTGGAGGGAGAGGACAGGGGCCTGCACCTGCTACGCACGTGCCCTTCTGGCTAAACTGAACTCAGCCCAGGAAGTCCTGGCTGACCCTCACCAGGGCGGCTGGAGGCCGGGATGGAAACCTCTGGGGCCCAGCGGGTTCCTCCCATTTCTGCTACTCCCTACTGGTCTCCGGCCCCTACGTGGATCAGAACAAATACCGGGCTGCTCCTCCTTCCCTTGCTTGCTCCCACCTTTAAGGGGCGAGGAATTTTCTGAGAATTCTACGCAGCCACACAGCCCCCCTTGCCCCAAAGTCTCCGGTCTTTGTGGATGTCCTGCGAGGAACCGGCAGCCAAGCACTCAAGGACCCTCCTCCCCAACCAGCCCTGTGTGCGGTGCCTCCGGGGGAACAGAGCAAGGAGCTGCCTTGGGGCTCTACCTGCCTTTCCCCGCCACCCCTCTGTGCCCAGGGAACCTGGCCGGAGGAGGGAAGCCTCCATTCTGCCCCAGCTTTATCCAGTGAGCCCCCAAACGGAGCCGGTGGGAGAGGGCCAGGGAGAGAAGCCCTTCCCCACCCAGCCTCGGGCCAGAGAAGCCCAGCTCCATCTCGTCTGGGAAAGTTTCTCCCGGGGGTCCCCAGCCCTCCAGCCCCCCGGGGCCGGAACTCTCCCCGCCCCCCGCGCTGGCATCCCAGGGCCCTCCGCCTGCCAAACCCAATCCGTTCCCTGGCTCCCTTTTCTGGGGCTGGAGCTGCGGAGGAATTTCGGTGGAATTTTGAGGTCGAGAAGCATCTCGGCGGAGAGGCAAAGAAAGGGAGACGTAAGGAGAAAAAGAAAGTGCGATTTTGGCGTCCTCGCAGGATTCTAGAAGGCCCGAGGGCCGGCGTCCGGGCGTGGGCCCCTCGGCGAGATGCGGGCGGGCGGGGCGCCCGCGGACCCTCGGGGAGGCGGGCACCGGGCCGGGGCGGGGTCGCCGTCCTTACCTACGTCTGCATTGCAAAACGCCTGTTGCGGGTGCACCGGGGAGCAGCTGCAGGCGTCGGCCGGGCGCAGCAGCGTCCCCAGCAGCAGGAGGCCGAGCGCCAGCCGCAGGCTGCGGGCCGCGGCGCCCATGGCGGGCGGGGGCGCGGGGCGCGGGGCGCGGGGCGCGGGCGCGGGGCTCCGCCGCCGCCGCGGCTGTGCGGGCGCTGGCCTCTGGGCGCGCCGGGGCCGCGCGGGGCTCGCTGCGCTCCGCGGGCGCGCCCTCCGCACCTGGCCCGCGCTCGCCCGCGCAAACTTTCCCGGGTCTTTGTCGCGGGCCGGAGAGGGGGCGCGGGGCGCGGCGGCGGGCAGGCGGGTGGGGGCGGCGAGGGAGCGAGGGAGCGCGCGCGACCGGCCGCCAGCGGCTTCCACTGCCTTCTATGGATGCGTGCGCTGCGGGCGCGGGCCGAGCCGGCCTTTTATTGCGCTCCGAGGCGTGCCGGCTCCGCCCCCCGGTGGCGGGCGGCCAATGCGGCGCCGGGAGCTCCCGGCCGCCCCCTCCCCGCGCGCCTCCCGCGCCTCCCCGCCCTCGCCCGAACGGGGCTTTGTTGTGCCCGGGCCCGCAGACACGTCTGGGGGCCCACAGCTGCGCACCTGGCCCCGGGCCGCGCCCCGCAGCCCCCCACGGCTCCCCAGCCGCCCCTCCCCCCAGATCGACCGAGGTCGGGGTGGCAGCTGCGGGGCGGGCGGCGCCCGGGGGGGCCCTGACTCAGCACTTGGGACCCGCAGCCCACCCCTCAAGGGCACCAGGCGCCCGCCCACCGCCCCTTCCCCTCCAGGTTGGCACGGAAGGCGTGCACTGCCCGATTCCCTTCCACCCCTGGGGTCCCTGAGCTAGGGATTGAGCGAAAGGGAGGTGCGCTTTGGAGCAGGGGTCATTCCCCGCAACCCCTTGCTCGCGCCCCCAGCGGTAGGTGGCCTGGGGAAGCTTACTGAAGATTCCTTTTACAAATGGAGATCTTAGAATTTTAAGTGCGCTTGGCCAGTTGAGATGGAGGGGGAGGGGGAGTGGTTACTATGAACAAAACAGGATTTTATATAAACTGGCCATATTTTTGACCAGCCAACAAGAGCCAGAGGGGTGGGCCTAGGACACCAAGAGCTAGGATTGGAGGAAAGCATTTGCTGGGCTCTGCTCATAGTTCCCTCCCTTCGCCCACAAATGTGGGACTGAAGGTCTTTCCCCCAAACAGTTCTCTGTTCCAGGAAAGGCTGGGATCCTGGAGGTGTGAAGAAGCATGTGAAGTGTGGCCCCCAGGGTCCCTGTGTGCCTGCCACCGAGTCTGCCCGGAGCCCCTCTGTGGTGGGCTGTCACAGGCCGGCCCTCGCTCTTGCCCACAGGACGGCTGTCATCTAGCCGGAGGGCTGGAAAAGGAGGAGTGATTGCCCACTAAACTGTGTGGTGCCGACTTGCCGTAGGAGACTGGAAAGTACTGGAAGGCTGGAAAAAACGATTTCTTTCTGTTTATGTGTCTTTGCAGCAAACAGTGGGAGCAGAGTTAAAGAGGCGGAGTGGTTATTTTTAGCACCCTGACAAATCCAAAGTCACTTTTCCTACTTTTGTTCCCGTAAAGTAGATTTGTGTCATTTTGAAACGATGTAGGGTGCTAACTTTTTAGCTATTCATTCAAAAGCTGTAACATGATGGCTGTCTAGGGCCTTTGCCTCCCCTGCCCTTTTTTCTTTATTACAAGTGGGAAAAAATGCAGTTGAACTTTACAGAATCCAAAGTCGATTTGTTAGTTTATGAGAGAAACAGAAAACCTAAGGACACCGTGTCCTTTAGGCAGGATACACGCATTAGCTATTGGGTACAAGTGAGGCAGGTTTGATGGGGGGCGAGTGGGAGGGGGCAGGCCATTGCTTGGGGCTGGAAATAAGGGACCTGGCGTGCCTGCCTCCCTCCTTTCCATCCTTCCGTCAACAGTGCTTATCGGAGAGTCTACAGTGGTCACTGTCCCAAGAGTAGGGTATTCGAAATCCACTGGACGGATGCAGTCCCAGGGGCAGCGGCTGTAAAGACCCCTGAGCTGGCGAAGGATGAGGAAAGTGAGGGAAAGGAGCCAGTTAGGACCCACTTGTCAGAAGGGCTGGGGGCGGGGGGGATACACCTTTGATTTTGAGTGAGTTGGGAGCTTTTGGAGGGTTTTGAGCAGAGGGGCAACGCAGGTCCCTCTGTAAGGATGGAGTGGGGGCCGAGGACGCCAGCACGACCCAGACACGGCAGCCCGGCCGCCTCGCTAGCCCCGTCCACACGATGGTGATTAAACCACCTCCTAGTGGGCTGCTCTGAATGGCGGACCCCATCCCTAGAATCTGGTGCTGCTGTCGGCTGTTACCATTAGGCGCCCCGAGTCACGTGACACTCACGAGCCACAGCAGGGGAAAGGACAGAGCAGTCCCTGGCACCCGGGTCCCCTCCTCCAGTTCCGTGTCCCCCACCCCGGCCATCTGACTGCCCCCGGCAGCCTCGGCTCCCGTGGACCTCCCTGTCCCTCTTCTACCTCAGGACCAAGGAGATCAGAATGTGGCCACTGCCGGCAATGAGATGTCCTTCCGCGCACTCTCCGCTCCGGGCCAAGAGGGCTGGACCGATGCCGGATGACCTCAGGGCAAGGGCTGCGCTCTGAATCCCCACCCCCGAGAAGGAGGACGGGGCCAGCCAGCCCAAACCCCAGGCAGAGGAGACCCCAGGAAGAGACCTGGGGGCTGGTAGCTCCCTCTGCTGCCCTAGCTGCTAACCAGCCTCCTCCCCTGGATATTGGGGAGTGGGCCAGGAGGGGAGCCCTGCAGGAGATCCCGGCCCCGTCCCCAAGATCCCTTCTGATTACAGCCTGCTGGAGCTGACCCCTGGGAGAGACAGGAGGGGCACCTGCCAAGACAGCCCGGGACGGGGGTGGGGGTGGGGTGGGGGTTGTGTGTCACTCCCGGGCCCACAGCTGCCCACCAGGAACCTTCACCTGGCCCCTGCCTCCCCCACCGGGAGAGGTTTCCCGAGCAGAGCCCAGCAGAGCTGTCACCCGTCCCACTCACGTCAGGGCACACCCTACAAACACGTCCCGGGCTTGGCTTGCCGGGGTAAACACTGCCCGGGCCCAGGAGGAAACGCCAGCGCCTCCTCCCTCCTGCTTCTGTCGGGTAAACAGAGTCAGAGTGACCTCGCAGGCCTCTGGCCCAAGGCCCTGTCCGCCCAGCACGGGGCGGGGCCCAGAAGTGTGTCTTCTCCATAGACTCACTCTCTCCATTTGGAGGTCCACTGCTTCCTGGGTGCGTGGGGTGTGTTCTCTCCCTGGAGACAGCAGGAGAGGAGCCGAAGCCTCCACGCGCCTTCCGGAAGGTTCCAGACCCAGACGCTCCATGGTGTATCGGCATTCACACTGGCCCCACAGGCCCAGGAAGCTAGATGCGAAAGAGCAGGAGTGTCTTGGGCAGCTCCTGGGGCGGTGGGGAGCCGCTGGCTGTGCGGGGGGCTGGGGGACATCTGTGCCCCCAGCTGTCTGGGCGGCTTCTGGGGCTGGGGGAGGCGTGGCTCTCAGAGAGGGATCAGGATCACAGTAGGTCCCTGTCCAGTCTGGGCATCTGACTCACGGCCACATAGGCAGGTGGTCCCCCGCCCCCTCCACCCACCAGCCCGGATATCTGT
Organism: Procyon lotor; assembly: GCA_028646535.1. Taxonomy (NCBI): domain Eukaryota; kingdom Metazoa; phylum Chordata; class Mammalia; order Carnivora; family Procyonidae; genus Procyon; species Procyon lotor. Next base: position 44,925,657 of record CM053619.1, read on the forward strand.
TCCCCATGTTCCCTGGCCAGGAACATTTCCGATGACAAGAAGGTGAGTCAAGAGAGGCAGGCCCGACCGTGGCCTGGAGATGGGCTGCAGGTCTCTGCACAGTTGGCCCCTTCGTGACCGGGGATGGCCACACGAAGGACCTTCCACATTCATTCATTGCATGAGTGCCCTTATTAACGCCCTTTGTCCAGGCCTGATGTCTCTGCCTCTGACCTCTCGGTCAGAGTGTTCTCTGGTGGGGGGTGCCCTGTGCCCTGTGGGTATTGAGCAACATCGCTGGCCTCCACCCTCTAAATGCCACCCCCCAAGTTGTGACAACCAAACACATTTTCAGACATTGCCTAATGTCCTTGTGGGGGGAGCCAAACCCCCCCAGGTGATAACCACCAGCAAAGGGAAGTTTGATAAAAAATCTCTGGACTTGAGAAAGCGAAATGCAGAGGGAGATAAACCAGGTTCCATTTTTTAGAGCAAACACCGGTGCACAGGGGAGGTCGCGGTGCTGGTGTGTGGCCTGGACAGGGGCACGCAGGACGGCTGACCAGTCTGTCCACGCGGGCTCTCCGGGGAGACGGGGAGGGCAAGGGATGGGATAGTTAGAGAGCTGTTTTGTGCAAGCATCCGTGAGCAAACAGTCCACGTCATATTTCGCTTACAAGAAATTACACAGATGGGGCGCCTGGGTGGCTCAGTCGTTAAGCGTCTGCCTTCGGCCCAGGTCAGATCCCAGGATCCTGGGATCAAGCCCCGCATCGGGCTCTGTGCTCGGCAGGAAGCCTGCTTCTCCCGCTACCGTTCCCTCTGCTTGTGTTCCCTCTCTCGCTGTGTTTCTCTCTGTCAAATAAAAAAAATCTTTAAAAAAAAAAAAAAAAGAAATTACACAGATGCAGGGGGAGAGACGGCTAAGGAACAGGGTGTTGGCCCCCAAGTTCGTGGAGTGCCTCCAGGTGGTGGGGACCTGGGTGACCAGGATGGGCGGCAGGGAAAGCAATTTTCTGGAGAAGCTTCAGCCCTGCAGTGGATGAATCCTGGGGTGGGGGTTGGGGGCGAGGGATCTTTTCTAGACTCTGCGCATGGCGCTGCTGAGGCCTGCCCTGGGCACGGCTCCTCGAGACATTTACCTGGGTGATCCCACCCCCTCACTGCCCTTCGCTCCTGCTCCCTGTGGAGCAGGGGCTTTCCTCGGTCGCATCCCTGGCTCTGTTTTATGCCCTCTCCCCTTGGGGCCTTGGCCTCTGTCTCCGCCCCATCCTCTCCTCGAAGACAGGCACCCCACGGGGAGAGGCTGCGGAGCCCCGGCACCCACCTTGCACGCCCGCCTGCCCGCTCCCCAGAGCGCAGCCTACACAGGCCGGGCAGCCGTCCCAACACCGCCCTCCCACCCGTGTTGCTCTGATCCAGCCTAGAGTAACTGCAGAAAGAGGGCAGGCGGGCGGGAGGCCGGGTGTTGGTGAGCAGGCAGGCCCATGAAGTCACGGGCTGGAAGCTGCCGCCCCATCTGAGCCGTCTGGGAGCGGACGCCACACACACTCCCGCCGGGGAGGCTGGCCGGCGCCACCAGCGCGTCCCCTGGGCCGGAACCTTCGCAGACCTCGTTCCGCCTGGACTCTGAGAACCGCCTTGGCCCTGCTTCTCCCCCCACCGAGGCCTCGTTCGTTCATCTGCCTCCCCTGACACAGAGGGTGTTCCCGACCCACGGGCCCCGACGCGGGGCTCTCCTGGGCGCCCCACCCTTGACTGGGTTCTTGTGAAACCCAGAGGGGCCAGCCCAGCCCAGCCGGCTGCTCACGGCTCTGCTCGGTTCTCCCCGTGCCCAAGCCACCGCCGTTGGCCTCGGGGCATGTGTCATGTGCTTCCTTTCACGGGCGGGTCAGGGAGCGGGGCCAGCGAGCAGAGCCGGGAGCCCAGCGCTCCTCCGTCCGTCCCTGGCCTGCTCCGGGGGCCGCCTCCGCTGGCGACCCGGGGACCAGGTGCCGGCCAGGAGCAGGGCCGACGGCGGGGACTGGCGGGCCAGCTCAGCAGGGGTGTGTTGAGGCTGACTTCTGCCGGTTTCAGGTTCCCCTCCCTGGAAGCCCAGGGGCTGGAGGCTCAGGTTTCCCGCCGCCGTCCTCCTCTTCTTTGGTGCTGGCAGTGACGGGCCCATGGCCATGATGTCATCGCCTAATCCAAACAGAAGGGGGGCTGGTTTGGCAGCGCTGGCTGGCGTCCCGTGCTGAGTGCAGCAGTAAATTTCATTTCAAGGCTATGATTAGGACTGTGCCCAGGAATTTCCTCTCTCTCTCTTTCTTTCTCCTTTCCTCTCCCCATCCTATTTTTCTTCCTATGTTCCTGCCTGGCCTTCTTTCCGCTCCTCTGCCCCGGCTCTCTCTTCTCGGGGATGCTTTGGGTTCTCAGGGTGGCCAGCAGCCACCGCACACCTGGCCTGGGCTCTTGTCACCTTCAGACTCTGGCCCCCCTCCTACCCTCTCTCCATGACCAGCCTTGGCATATATGGAATAGGGCCCAGGCCCTGGACGGCATCCAGGGGAGGACGGAGTGAGGGCGAGGGGGCAGAATTCTTGAAGGAGCTCCTTCAACCTTGAGCTGAAATGTCAGGCGAGAGGAAGAGCAGGTTTGGGAGTGGCTCACGTCACCAGCCAGAAGGTCAGAAGGCCGCAGAGCCCTGACAAAGGCAAGGAGGGAACCGGCTCCTTGGAAAGTGAGTCGTTGGGTCCTTACCACCATTTCCAGCTGGTTTCTGGAGTCTGGGTCAGGCGCATTGGCACCCTCACCCTCTCCCGGCTAGGAGAGCCTGCCCAGCCCCCCACACAGGAGGGGCCCAGAGGCACTTGATCGGTCTGGTGCCTGCATCTCCCTGGCCGGGCCAACCCCTGGGTGCAGGTGGGCCCATGTGAGCAGTATGGCCCCACCCCCTGCTGCTTCCCTGCTCTTCCTGGCCCCGGGAACAAGACCAATAGCCAGCCCCCTCTCGGGGTCCCCTGCTCTCTCCCGCTAGGACTCAGCCACACCCTCACAGGTGTGACCTAGATGCCACTGGGGTCTGGGTGGGGGCTCCTCCCGCAGTAAGGGGGCTGTGGGCACCCGTCACTGTTCCCCATCACATCAGACTGTGGTCTGAGTCCTTGGGGAAGTGAGAGGGTGCCCATGTTCCTTGCCCCCTGGCCCCCTTCAGACCCCGAGCACTCCTTCCCCACCGAGCCTGGATGGGGCCTGAGATCCCTCCTCATCGTGCCCCGGGCAGCCAGCCCACGAAGCTGGAGGTGGCTTGTGAGTGATTTCCATCCGAGGGAGGTGCCCAGCTGCAGACATGCAGACATCGGGATGCCCTAAGGAGGGGCAATGATGGACGCGGCCCCTTCAGAGCCTGTCGCCTGGACTCCTTAGGCTCCTTGCGTTTTCTCTAACAGGTTACTTGCCTTCGTGTCTGGCTTTCCCACGACTCCCTGCTTCTCAAGGCTCATTTGTTCATTCACTCGTCTATTCAAGGAGTCTGGGCTGTGCACCTGCCATCGTCCAGGCCCGTGCAGGTAACGGGGCCTGGGAGGAACAGACACGGCTCCTTTCCTCCTACAGCACAGAGCACTCGATAGCAGAAACACTCGCGGAAAGAATCACCAGCGAGTGTGGGTGCTGGATGGGTCCCTGCGGCGTCAGGGGGTCTGGGGGCGGTTGGGGGGGCTCTCTCTGCCTGGGATAAATGATATCTGGACAGTGATAAGAGTTCTCCCATCAGGGGTGGGGGGCGGTGGGGAGGGCACTGTTCCGGAGGCAAGGAGGGACCTGCGTGAAGGCGCACGGTGTGGGGGCGGGGGTGCTGTGCACTGACCCCGACTGAGCGGCTGTGCGTAGACCCGGGGTGGGAGCCGGGCCGGGCTGTGGTCATGCCGGACCTGAAGGTAAGAGGTGGGAGACAGGCAGAGCTGTCAGGGGTGACTCAGTGCCGAGCAGAATGATTGGAAACACATGTCCCGCCAAGAGAGCGCGCATTTATTACTCAGAGCCGAGGGTTCTTGGACCACAAGGGAGTCAACGGGGAGAGGCGTGGGGAGGGGGAGCGGGGGCCGTGGCCGTGGGGAGGGGCTCACTGCACCAGGAAGCTGTTCTCCACCCTGGCCCTGTTCCTTCTTGATACTTTGTAAAAGATACTTTGTTACCAGAACTCGCAAGCATATTGACACGAGAGAACGAGGTCATGCTCACCCAGCCACGGGTGCCCAGCTTGGGAAACCATCGACCCACCAGCCTGGGCCCCAGCAGGTTATTCAGAAGCAAATCCCGAACTTTGTCATTCTTCCGCCAATTGGGGAACAGCAATTTCTTTGTTTTTTTTTTTTTTTTTTGAAGGTTTATCTATCCTTCCGCTGTCAACTGCTTCATCTTGTGAGGGTTTGTCATACCACAAGACTCTTTTTTCTTCCTTTGGGGCGAAACCAGCTCCCAGAATCAGATAGACCAGGGTTTATCTCCCATCGCCCGCTGCAACACTTGTATGTGACCGCTCCCCCTCCCCCATCTCTGCTCACTGTTGGCAAAACAGTGATCCTGCCCGCAGTGCTGTCTAGGGGAGCTTGTAGGAAGGGGGTCCAGACGTGGCAAGTCCTGGAGGCTGCTGGTATGAAGGGGCCAAGAAACGAAAAAGCAGGTTGCATAAATTGGAAACTGCTAGAGCCAGGATTCAAACCCAAGTCTGTCACACTCTGAAACCTGTTACCTTTTTCCACCAGTCCCAATGCCTAATCAGCATACTTTTTGGGGTCCATGGAACTAGGCTGCCCAGTGACTTTTGCTCATAATCTGGAAAGCCCCTCTGCCCTGAACCATCCCCTGGACACCAGGGTTGGGGGAGATGTCCTGACCCAGGCAAGCACTTTCTTTAAGAACTCGAGGCCCTTGGGAATGAGTAGCAAAAGGGGCCTCCCAGCCAACAGGAGGGACAAGAAGAGGGCTCCCTCCACTTGGAGGTAGATGAAGAAAGCTCTTCCCACCTGGGGGACAGGTGCCCTGAGTGTAACCCATCTGGATCTCTAGGCTCTAAGGAATGAACACCCAGGTGAGACAGTTGAAGTAACACAGGCTTTATTCTGGAGTGGAGTGGGATCTGGCCAGTATGCCATTGGCCCTGGGGAGGTTTGGTCCACAAGAAGGGCCCTGTGGGGCGGTCTCCCAGGTCCTGGGATCTCTCAAAACCTGATGGGGGAAGAAATGTTACTCGAGATGGATGAGGCCCAAACCCTGGCCTTGCCCACGGCCACAGCTCCTGGCAGACATGGAGGGCAGCAGCTGTCCCAGCCTCGGACGTCGCCTGAAAGGCACGTCTGGGGCTGCTGCTCCCTCATCGGCTGCCAAAGAAAATATTTTTTGCAGGTTCCTTGTGAGCTGAGAATGAAAACACAACACCCAGCAGGACGGGTGGGGGTGTGTGCGAAAGGCCTGGCTTTCTCCGAGGGCCCGGCAGATGCTGGGGGATGGCGTCACCCAGGCACAGCTGGGCTGCCAGTCCTGGAGGCCCGGGGAGGGGGGGTGCCAGGTGAGCAGAGTGGCCGAGAGGAGGATGGGGAGGGCCCAGAACGGGGCAGGAAATGGGATCATTGGAAAAGTTGTGTGCTCTCAAAAGGCCAACGCATGGCTCAGGCTGAACCAAGTGCTTCCTGGGAGGAACACACTAGGAAAGACTTCTTGGGGGGGGGGGGGTGGTTCGCAGGAGCTCTGGTTTAAAAGAAGCAGAAGAACAATGACAATTTCTAAAAAGTACAGAATCCAGGCTGAGTTTTCAAAGTTCAGATGGACAGAAAGAAAAAATATATACACAATACTCATGTAATCAGAAGGAACCACTGCTAATGCTTTGGCATCTAGCATCCATTGTTAAAAATCGCATCTGCGTATATATGAATATTTCCATCCGTGCGCGAACACAGGTGTAGCGAGTCATATTGTATGTTCTATCTTGTCACTTGCTTATTTTAGACCCAGGAAGTTATTGTGAACATCTTTCCATGTCATGAAATACTTAGCACTGCCATTCCTAACATCTGCGTGGCATTCTGATGTGGGCTGTCCCCAGGAGGCAGGAGGAAGTCACTAACGGCAGCTCTAGGCTGGATGGTCCTTATAGCTCCCAGTCCCAAAGAGTAAGCAGGTGGCCTCAGCCGTTGCTATGGCAAAAATACCCAAGGAAGGCTCTGATTGGCCAGGCTTGGACCCTGTGCCCGTCCTTGAGCCAATCACGACAGCTGGTGCAATCGAAGGCTTTGATTGGCCAGGCCTGAAGCACGTGCCCATCCCGCAGCCAGGAGGAGAGATGCTGGGCAGACAGAAAGCTCAGAGCCCCCCCCCCCCCCCCCCCCCCCCCCCCCCCCCCCGCCCGACTGCAAACCAACAAGAGCCCTAGGAACACACGTGCAACGAGTGTCCAGCACCGTAGCGGGTCTAAGACTAACGGGCCACGAGACGTGGTCCTTATCCTGAAGACGCTTATAGTTTGGGGAGCCATAAATGCACACAACCCAATGAAAGAAAATGCCAAGTTGCAAGAGGATTTTGTTGCAGGAGAGACCTGTGCCAGCCCCTTCTGTCCACCATGCCCCTGGCCAATCTCCTTAACTGCTCTGGGCTCGAGCTTCCTCGTCCATAACATAGAAACGACAGTGCGTACCACGCTGGTCAGGGCACGATGGGACTCCCATCCGCTGGCAGGAGCAACAGCACTGCCTTCAAGTCTCACCACCTGTTCACTGCGGCCCCCCGCCCCCCACGGCTTTGGTGTTTCCCTGAAAGTGACATTCACTGAGAGAGGACACACAGCCCGGCCTGAGCGTCACCCACCAGATGTCATCTCGTCCCCGTGGGGCACCAGGGTCTTGGCACGGCCCAGTGCCTTCGGCCCCCAGGTCCCCCTCTAGTGTGATGGAACCGTGCCTGTTTTGGGGTCCAGACGGGCTAGCTTCCCTCCTCCCATATGTAAGGGGAACAGAGCATCTTCGTTTTGGGACTTATGGAGGAAAACGGGCAGCCTCTTCTGGACCATTCTACGACCGCCGCTGAGATCTTCCATCCATCCAACCCAGGCGGGAGACAACCAGCCGGGAACCGCGGAGGGCGCCCTCTGCAGGAAGGACTGGCGTCGGGTTTGGGAGCCCCATGGCCCTGAAGTCTCCCTCCGTGTCTGATGGACACTCGGGTTATGAAATAATGCAGTTGCTGTGTTCTCTGTGACTGTGGGGTTTGCTGGGGAGACCCGCGGCTCAAGGGCCGGGCAGTCCTGACATCTCGGGCGACAGGCCACGGGCAGGCGTGTCCCAAAGGCTGGTGCGCGGATGGCCGGTCCCAAGCAGGGTGTGACGGTCTCGGAAAGGCCGAGAGTCCCAGGGCCAGACCAGCACAGCCATCTCAGACCCACGACCCCACAACCGGCCTCCCCAGCACCGCTCAGGAGTGTCGTCAGCTACGTCCAGGCCTACGATGGCCCTTACCTCCACACGCACAGAGCCACACGCAAGAGGAGCAGTGTGTCCTCTTGCACTTGGGGCTCAGATCTAAAGCTCTGCAGATTTCCTCTTGCTCCCTCCCTCCCTCCGACTGGTCACCCCACAAGCTTTGGCTGCCTCTGACCCACCCCTTAAAGGGAACCTCGTGTGTCCCCTGGGTAGAGAGCTCAAAGCCCCTTTTTATTGAAGCACAACCTATGCACAGAGACGTGCACGGATCTGAAGGGTGGAGCTGGGTACGTCCCTGCAGAGCGAGCACGCCACGGGGCCTCCATGCCACGGGCCCGCCGACCAGAACAACAAACGGAGCGTCACCAGCCCCCGGAGCACCGCCTCCTGCGTGGCCCCTCCGGGTGCTCCCCCTGCACAAACCTCAGTCCTGACCACTAGCCATAGGACTCACTCCGCCAGGCCTCTATTTTAGGTCAGACTGGCTCAAACACACAATTTGCCAAAAACCTGTCCAGTCATTTTTACAAAGACGATTTCATTTGCTTAGAAAGTGCGCCGTGCCCGTATAGCTCAGTTTAACTTTTATTATCTGTATTGGGCGACCCTCTCAGAAGAGTCCTGTCTGCCTAAACCTCCCGGCCTCCAGAGGAAGATCCAGAGCTGGGCCATCAGTCCCCTCCCCTTCCTGGGGAAGCACAGGGACCTATAGAGGAAGGCCCCACTGCCCTCAGGACAGCGAGGAAATGTCCAACATCGGGATGTCGCTGAGTAAGGACACCGAGGTCCGTCAGTGACGGGCGTGACTGCACACGCCTGGGGACTCTGACTCTGGGCTCCCAGATGGGTGAGGTTTTTCACACTATTCTTGTCTACACCTGCTGAGTTGGAGATTTCTTTTATGGGCAGACCACACAGGGCCTCAGTGTCACAACAGGTGCCCGGCGGCCCCCACGCCGAGACCGGCCTGAGGACGGGCCCTGGCCGGCTGGGTCTGGGGGAGGCCCTGTGGGCCCAGGGCCCGGCCTTGGACACCTGTGCCCTGGAGGAGGACAGGCTGCAGGAGGAGCTGGCCAGGCTTGCTTTTCTCGAAAATACTCTCAGAACACACAATCTTTTTTTCTGTTATCGTGCTCGGTGCAGCTTTGTGTGCCAAAGCTCCCCGATAGGCCGGGCGGGTGGAAGGAAATCTTCCTTGAGAGAGGTTAGCCTTGAAGACTAGCTTCATGTCCTGGGCTGAAGGCTATTCCAGGAACAAGGCCACGTCTATCACTGTGCATTGAGCTAAGAAGAGAGAAGCACCAGGGCTGGGCTCCTCCCGCCGCACCCCTGCTCCTCACATACTCTCTCCTTGGCCCCGCTGCCCTGGGGAAGACAGGCTCCCCTGCCCTTCTTGGACCAAAGTCACATCTTGAGGGACTCAGTCACAACGTGGGCTCTGTGTTTGGGATTCGAGAACGAGAGGCAGTGACTGAACCTCACCAGGTATGGAAGCAGAGAGGGGAGGGGGTTAGGACAGAAACACCCCCAAATTCTGGAAGAATAGCTCCACCTGCTCTCATTTCTTTTCAAGTCGGTTCAAAAAATGTGCTGTGCTGGGCACTGGGGACAGAGGAATGCCTGAGGCCTGTTCCCTGCTCCTAAGCCACTTGCTGTCTAGTTACACAGACCAACACAGAGACAATCCCACCATGAAATAGGAAAAATATTACAATAGCTTCCTGTACTGCTTAAGATACTCTCAGTTATAAATAACTATGCAACCAAACACATACAGTCTTAAATGGTAAAGTGGGTTTACTGGCTTGCTTACCTGAAGAGTCTCTGGGCATGGCAGGCATTGCCATATTTGGTCAAGGTTCTCCCCCCTCCATGCATCTGCTTCTTTCTCAAACTGAATTGCCTCATGGTTACAAAATGGTTGCCAGTGCAATCAGACTATGTGCTTCCACGTTCAAGTTGCTCTCTTCACCACAGACCCGATGTCTTGAACTTGGCTATGGATGGGGTAGTAGGGTAGACTCAGCACCATGCAGACCTGACCTTGGACTCTGTCTCCACTGTCTTCTGGCCTCGTGCCTCAGTTACCAGTTTCGTGCTGGGCATGTGTCTCAAACTGGTTCATTGAATAGGGAGGAGATGTTCATGAGGGGTTGTGGTGGATCCTATCTTCCAAGATGGCCACGGCTATAGCTCCCACTCCACGTGCTCCTCATCAATGCAACCTCGACACTCCATCAATAAGTGGTGGGATGTGCAGCCCCTCCCCTCTACTCTAGGTAGGACTCTGGGATACCTCAGCCCATGGAGTGCAATGGGGGTCATGTTGCCTGACTTCCGAGGCCCGGTCATAAAAATGCCATGCACTTCAGCCTTGTCTTCTTGGAACCAAGCTCCCGTGCCGTTAGGGAACCTAGGCAGCCCTCCACAAGGAGGAGCCAAGGCCCCCAATCCACAGCCCCGGCTAAGTTCTCAGCCAGCAGTAGCAGCCACTTATCAACCACGTGAGTGAGCCATCTTGAAAAGAACCCTCCAGATGCCAGCTGATCTGCTCCCGCTGATGCCATGTGGAGCAAGGATGAACTTGTTCTTGCTGAGCCCAGATCACAGATTTATGACCAAAATACAAGATTTGGTCACTAGGTTTTGGGGGTGATTTGTTATACAGAAATAGATAACCAGACAGGGGTTCTAAAAAAGAGGTTCATTCTGCCTTTTAAATGTGGCATAGAGCTGGAGCCACTGCAGCCATTTTGGCACCATGAGGAAAGTCATGTGAGGATTAAGTTGCTGCTACAGGAGGCAGACAGGAGCTGTAGCCTTGCTCCAGGCCCTCTGGACGTGGCCGAACTGCTCACTCGGCTAGCCATGAAGCCACCTGGCTTCTGCACATCCCAGTTAATGCTAACAGAATGCCCTCTCCAGAGATTAAGCCTTTCTGAATTAGATTTGTTCTCATAACCCAAAGCATCCTGACTGAAGGAGCTTCTCTCTCTAATAGGAAGCCATCCTCTCAGTCTATGCAGAGAGCAATGTCTCCACGAGGTACTTAGAACAATAAACTTACTGGCTCCATGGCGCTGGGCTGGAGACAGCTGGAAGGCAGGCAGGCCACTCAGGGCATGGCAGCCAAGCGCCCAGGCAAGAAAAGATGGGGGTCAAGGTGATGGGTCTGGAGAAGGGCATTGCCGAGGGACAGTTCACAGGTGCCGTGCTCAGGACGGAGCATCGCAGATCGAGATCCCGAACACGCCCTCTGGTGGATGAAGACTCAGACAACTTAACTGTGGGAGTGGCTTGAAGAAAGTGGCACCAACCTTCCCTCCTGATCCCCTCGGCCCCCACGGGACTGAAATGGTCCCTCCCACTGTCCTGGATGGGGGGGGGGTGTTCGAGATCTCCCAGCAGGGTCTGGGAGAAGACCCCGAGGGCGGTGGAAGCTTCTAGGCCCAGGTGGCTCGGCAGCTTTGCAGCTCGCCTCTGCTCACGGCCCTCGAACAAACGACTCTCCCTGCTTCGGCCCGTTGTCCTCCCTACATTTGTTCTGGGTCGGTCCCCACCCAGACTGACCTCAGCCCATCCCACCCTCCAGCCGGGCTGGGGCGGCCTCCCCGCCCCCCGGCGCCCCCTCACACAGCTGGTAGCTGTTCCTGCAAGCCCTCAGATGTTTACCAAAGGCCTTGCTCTGCATTTTCTCTCCTCTGGCAACGCGGATTCTTAAAGGGGCCCCGCTAGTTTTCCTCCCCTTGGGCCTCAGGGACCCCTCTCCCTCTGGATCCTTCCTGGGGGCGCCCTCTTGACCTCGGGTGGGGAACAGATGCTGGGGTCAGTGCTGGGGCCTGCAGCTAATGGCCCCCTTGGTGGCCAGCACCAAGGGCCGTGACGGCCTGGCCACCCTGGCGGTCGGAGGGGACCCACCTAACTGGCCTCCTTTCCTCTTGGGCTGGGGGGTGCACACCCCACCCCCCAGGAAACCCAGGACAAGCCCCTGAGACCCGCTTCTCCGAGGACACCATGGCCAGGTCCTCCCGGCCTGGCCTTCTCCCTGGGTGAATAAACACGGGCGCCCCAGGCTCTGGGCAGCCCACAGCCCAGAAACACCCCACTGTGCCAAAGTGAAGGAAATCCTTCTTAAAGGAGAAATCCTCGGACCTTGCGTGAGATCAGGCAGGCCGCCCAAGCATGCGTCCAACGGACCCACCAAGGTCCAAGGGAGCTGCCGGGCCCGGCAGGGTGGGCCTTACGGTCAGGGGCCAGTCATCCTCACTCCCCCCCCCAGGCCAGGGGAAGATCAGAGGAGGGCAGATCAGAGCCACACAGGCTGCTGGGGCCCGGCTGCAGCATGGCCTTGGTGCCACGTTGGGGGAGGGGCTGGGGTCTCCAACCTGGGTCTCTAAAGGAGTGAAGACCCCAGGACGGCCTAGCACAGAGCCGGACCTCTGGAAGCATGTGGGAGTGACGAGAGGAGACGCATAAACACGGTGCCACGGACTGAATGTGTCCCCAGACTTCCCACGATGGAGACCAACCCCCGATGTGGGAGCCTCCCTCTGGGAGGTGATCAGGTCGTGAGGATCCAGCTTCATGAATGGGATTAGTGACCTTATAAAAGGGACCCCAGGGCCTCTCGCACCCCTCCTTCCCTGCGAGGACAGTGAAAAGGATGGCTATCGATGGAGAGGGCTCCCACCAGACACCAGAGCTCCGGGCACCTTGACCTCAGACGTCCAGCCTGGCTGTTTATGAGTCACGCGTCTGTGGCCTCCGGCTGGAGCCGCTCAAACACACGACAGGCCCTCGCCACCGTGGTACGGGGGACCGGGACGATGGCAGCCTTCAGGTGCCCTTCCACGTAGTACCAACCACCGCCCCTGAAGGGAGATGGTGGATCCGCACCCCCATTCCAGACTCGGAGCCGAGGCTCAGAGAGGGGACGCCTCCTGCCCCAGGCCACACAGCTGAGACGGGAGGCCAGCCTGGAGGCTGTGTCTCACCTCCTTCTGTGTCTGGCCCGCCTGGAACTCGGAGGTCACCTTGCCTGTCTGCCTGCAGGGGCAGAGGGAGCAGACGGTGTGGCCCAGGGGCCATGTGGTGAGGCGGGTACGGGCCGGGGCTCGGCTTCGGTTCTGGGGCTTTCTGGTGGGCCTCCTCAGTGCCTCCGGGTGAGGCCGGCTTCACTGCCCTCGAAGGCGGGAGGGTGGGCAGGGGGCAGTGAAGGCCGCCCTTGGGGACTGCGTCTCACCACGGACTTGGGCAGGGCCCCAGTGGCAGAGCAGGGAGACGAGAGAGCCACCAGCTCCACGAAATGGCGAAGGTCAAAAGCAGCCCTGGTTCCCAGCGCCACCCTCGAAGTCTTTGTGTTGCCAAGGCAACGCTCCTCCGTGCTACCCATCCCCGCACGGGGTCTGCTGTGCCTGAAGCTCTGGCACGCGGTTCCCCAGAAAGGGCTGGGCTAATGGGGAGCAGCTGCTCTGCGCACCACACACGGGAGGGAGCTGCCCTGGGCCACTGTCCCCTCCCGGCCTTCTGGCCGTCGGCTCCCCACCTGGGAGTGCTCCCCGCCTCCACTGAGCCATGCCACCCAGACGCCGGGCCTGGCTGCCCCTGCCTCTCCCATCCAGCCCCCCCATCCCCCACTGCAGGGCAAAGAAGATGGAACCGAGCCAGAACCTAGCGACCCAACCAGAACGGGGCGGTGGGGCTGCGAGACACTGATGTAAGACAGGTCTGTTAGGTCAGAGGATGGGGGCTGGTCGCCAGAGGAACCAACCATGTGATGAGAGTTGGCACTTTCGGCCCCGCCCCAAGGCCTCCAGGTCGGGGAGAGAGGCCAGAGGTCCAGTCGGTCACGGCAGCCGTGATTTCACCCACGGTGCCTGTGCAATGAAACATCCAGAAAACCCCTAAATGATGGGGTTTGGGGAGTTTCTGGGTGCTGGGAGGGTTGCACACCCACAGAGGGTATGGAAGCCCCACGCTCCTCCCCCCATGCCTTGGCCTGGGCCTCTCGTCCGGTGCTTGTTCTAGGCTCGTAGCCTTTATCGTAAACTGGTAACAGTAAGTGAAATGTTTCCCTGAGCTCTATGGGCTGTTCTAGCAAATGATGGAACCGGAGGAGGGGGTCGTGGGAACTCCCCTGGGGACTTCTGATTGGCATCTGAAGTGGGGGCAGTCTCATGGGACGGAGCCCTTCCCCTGTGGGGTCTGCGCTGACCCCGGGGAGCTGTTGTCTGAGAGCGGGAGCAGGGAGGGGAGGGGGGGTCGGCTAACCCTCCGGGTCAGTGGGTGGGGGTCTCAGCAGCTCTCGGGGTCCCCGGGGGGTCCTCCCTGCAGCCATGGGATCCCTCACTGGTGCAGACCCAGGGCTTTGCATTTAGTGCGCGGGGGTCTCTGGGGGCTCTGGGAGCGCAGGGTGGCGCCCTCCCCCAGGGCTCTGACTCGGGCAGGAGTCTGACTGGGGCAGTCCTGGGAATCTGCACCACTGACAAGTTTCCCAGGCCACGCTGACGCTGCCGATCAGGGACTCCACTCTGAAAACCGCTGGTTTAGATGATCCCGTGTGAAGCTGACCTAAGCCAGCCCGACGTTCCACCGCCCTTGAGACTCGTGCTGTAGGGGTTTGGATTTTTCCCCTCGGGTGCAGATGCGCTGGCGGAGAAGAGGGGGCCAGGTCGGACTGACCATGGCTGTGAACACTCGGGCTGGTTCCTTCATTCACCCCAAGAGTCAGGGGCTGACCGTGTCCCTGCTCTGGGCTGGGCATTCCCAGGATCTGACCGGGGAAGACGAAATCTGGCTCATGGCCAGGCCCCATGGAGGGCTCACCGCAGGGGGTCATATCACGTGTCGCGGGCACAGGGCGGGGTGGCTGACTCAGCGATGGACACAGAGACGTGTGTTCCCAGAGGTCATGTGTCCGAGGGAACTGATGAGTGATGCAGAAGCTCATGCCTCTTTCCGCCGGAGCCTCGAGATCTGAGAGCCCCCCAGACCTGAAGGATGCATGGGAATTCCCTGGTGGAGAGGAAGAGAAAGAACGTTCCAGAAGAAATCCTCAGTGGGCGCTCTGAGAAGGGAAAGAAGTTCTGTTGGCCAGAGCAGGATTGGGGGTGGGTGTTGGCGGTTAGAGAACCTCTTTCCTTGCGAAGGGACCTCAGGGATACTCCTGGCTGCTCTCCACCTTCCGGGGGCCACCAGAGCTCTGGTCCCTGAGGCTGCACACGCGCCGTGGCTCAGCCTGCCCTTAACCGCTCCGGGGGGACGGAGGACCCCTCTCCCTGGTGCGAGCGTGCTGTTGTTTTGCTACAATTCCAGAAAGTCCGCTCGGGCTTCCCTGCGGCACTCGGGAAGCCCTGGAAATGGATGCTGACTGAGCCGTGTCACGGGGAGGCTCCGGAAAGGAGAGGCAGGTCGCCCTGGGCTCAGGGCGGGGACTTGAGACGCGGAAACGAGGCTGAAGGTCTTCAGAAGCCGGCAGGGTCCCCTCCACACAGCGGGAGCCCGGGGGGTGGGGGATGAGGGGCGCCGGTCTGCTCAGCTCTGCAGCTGCGAACTGGGGCTCAGGTCCCCGGCCCCTCCAGCCCAGTCCCACCCAGCAGCCTCCGAGGCTGTCCCCAAGTGCCAGCCGTCGATCCCCGGCCCAGTCTGGTGGTTAAAATGTGCCTCGTCACATTAAACCAAATCCTGTCTCTCAGCGGCTTCCTGGCCTCAGCCCTCGGGTCTTTGAAAGATGTCATGGTCCGCGACCCACCAAAACCCCTCGCCCGTCTCCTGGCTCGCTGATGGTCAGACTCTCCGGCAGTGTTCGAGGGTCAGCTTCTCCGTCACTGGGCCCCAGCTCCTGTGTGCCGAGGTGGCCGAGGCCAGGACACTCACTAGGCATCGGGGTCTCTTTAAGTTGGATGGGAGAGTCCGTGTCTCGGAGAAGCTGAGGCCGGGAAGGGCGAGATGTTCCCGGTCTGAACGTCAGTCCCCCGCCAGCAGGAGGGGAGAGAGCTCTGCACTTTCAAGTGAGGCAGGACATTCTGGAGGCCCCCACCCAGCCCTGGGCACCCAGGGGTGCTGTGGCAGGAGCACAGGAGCGCCCCTCAGCACCACAGGGCTCAGATTAGGGAAGGCACGCAACAGCAGAGCCACCCCT
>CM053619.1:44941732-44957280 GCA_028646535.1 Procyon lotor
GTGAGTGTGCAGGGCTGGTGTGAGTGTGCAGGGCTGGTGTGAACAGGGCTGGTGTGAGTTAGCAGGGCTGGTGTGAGTGAGCAGGACTGATGTGAGTGAGCAGGGCTGGTGTGAGTGTGCAGGGCTGGTGTGAGTGTGCAGGGCTGGTGTGAGTGTGCAGGGCTGGTGTGAACAGGGCTGGTGTGAACAGGGCTGGTGTGAGTGAGCAGGGCTGGTGTGAGTGTGCAGGGCTGGTGAATAAAGCTGGTATGAACAGGGCTGGTGTGAACAGGGCTGGTGTGAGTTAGCAGGGCTGGTGTGAGTGAGCAGGGCTAGTGTGAGTGTGCAGGGCTGGTGTGAGTAAAGCTGGTGTGAGCAGGCCTGGTGTGAGCCTGGGAGCCCTGCTGGGGACCCGCCCTCATTCAGCCCCCTCCCCCACCCCTTTACCATCCTTCCACTCCCTGGTGGCCGGGTTGATGATGCCGAACAGCTCATCACAGGTGACAGCCTTGGGGTCCAGGTCCACGGCCACCGGCTTCCTCTTCATGTTCTGATAGGTCTTGTTAAGAGACTTGAGGACCTGGGATTGGGGGTGCACTTTCACCCGGGGCTCAGAGGCCGCAGCTCCTGGGCCTGCCCCCCAGGGAGGTGACATGCACAGCTCCTGAGGCCTCATGCGAGGCCCGAGCAGAGCTCCTGCCCCCGGTCCGTTCTGCGTCGGTGACACGCGGGTGAGCTTGTGGCCCCCAGCTTGACCCCAGCCCGGTGCCTGGGGGAGGGGAGGGCACGGCAGCCGCCTGTTTGTGGACGGAGGAGCACCCCGTGCCCTGGGACCAGGCTAAGATCAGGAAAAAGTCACCGTAGTTTCCTGATGATAAAGGTGATCAGTGCAGGCTTTTAAGGACACTGGAGGATGTTTCATACACGTGTGTGCAGACATGAGAATACATACATACATACATACATATGTATACACATACATACATATATATACGTATATATATATGTACACACACACACATACTCCTTTTAGAAGATTTGGTTCAAAAGTTTCTGCCTTTAAAAAAATTACTTGCTATGAGCATCCCCATTGTTATTAGTCTTCGGAAATGATCTTGAAAAAGACCACGGAGGTCCATCCTACAGGCTTCCAGCTCAACCCCAGGTGGCTTAGAATATCCCGATGTTACGGCTCTCGGTAGTGGCGGCCCCCACCCTCTGCTTCTCCCCACGCCCAGGTAATGGCAGGGGACCGGGGATAGGAGGCTGGGGGGCTGACGGGGGCAGGTGGGGATAGGAGAGCAGGGGTCTGGTGGAGGGGACAGGTGGGGACAGGAGGGCAGGGGGGTGGAGAGCTGGTGCAGGGGACATGTGGGGACAGGAGGGCGGTGGGGACTGGGGGTCAGGTGGGGACAAGTGGGGACAGGAGGGTAGGGGTGAGGCTGGCCATGGAGCTAGGTGGCTGGTGTTTGGAGGGAAGGAGCAGAAAGAGAGGAGAACCCAGAAGGGCCGCACCCCTGGGACCAGGGCCTGCCCCGGGGGTGTGGGCAGGTGACAGAGGTCGCGCCTCCAGCAGCATCCAGGGCTTCAGGGAGGGAGCAGGACATGCCTGAGATTTGCCACTGCCCGCGTTCCCGATCACAAACACCGAGTGGCGCACTTGCAGCAGCTCCTCGAGCTGCACGACCTTCAGCACGAAGCTGTCTTCCGCCTGCAGCTTGAGCTCCACGATGCTCTGCTTGATGATCTGGGGGGGCGCACACAGGAGGGGGTGCTGGGCACAGGGCGCAAGGACCAGGCAGTCTTGCCAGGAGGGAGGGCTTCGTGGGAGATGCTGTGGGGAACAGTGGCCCCGCTGGCGTGGCCGTGTCGCGTCTGCCCGAAGCCCCCCCACCCCAGCCCCCCGGTTCCTCTGAGACCCCCCTCCCCCCGCCAGCATCCAAAGATGTGCTGGCTGGGGCTGGAAGGTGCTCTGTGGCTTCCCAGCAGGGGAGCCGCGCCGTGTGACTATCACCAGCTCCCTGACACGGCCACCTGCCCGGGGCTTCCCTGGCCACCGAGGCGCCGATCTGACCCGAGGGCCCGGCAGCACCTACCTTTTCAAAATTCATGTCCCGCTTCCGAGGCACGTCCAGGGCAGGGAAAAGGTCCCCGATGAGCCCCATGAACACGGGCAGGTCGTCGGTCACGATCTTGGGGATGTTGAAGTCTCTGAGCGCCCTCATGAGCACCTGGTCCTCGGCCCGGCTGGGGTCGCCTCTCTTCAGTGAGCCGGCCACCACCAGCACAGACTTGATGGCTCGCAAGCCCCAGTCGTAATGATCCTGGGGAGGGGACACATGGGCGAGAGGGCTGGGTTAGGGACAGCCGGGCCGGAGCCGGCCTGCTGCCAGGGGCACACGGAGGGCACCCTCCCACACCGCCCATAGCCCCGGACACACACCTGCTTGGACAGGAGCTCCTTGCACAAGGTATAGAGTGTGATGAACTTCCTGGCCAGCAGACGGGCTTCCAGAAAGCCCTCGGCCACCAGCATGATCTCACATATCAGTTCAAAGTCAGGGACGACCATGGCACAGGGCCTGGAGGAGATCCGCAGGGTCTGCCTTGGGCTTCTCCCCCTTCCTCCCACGGTCCTGCCCCTCATCAGCTGGGCGCACACCTCTCCTGCCAGGGGGCCCATAGCATGAGGATTCCGGGGGTCTGGGGGCGGGCTTCCAGCGTGCCCACCCCTCTCCCCCTCCCCTGCTCCCCCTGCGCCCTCTGTCCTCTGCGTGGGCTAACACCAGGCCCTACACCTTCACTACCGACTCCTCTCTGAAACCCGGTCTTCCGCCCCCAGGAAGGCAGAGCGGGAAGATCGCTGTGCAGGTTTTAAGGAGGCCCCGCCAGTTAGGCCCGCTGACTCCGGATCCTCGTCTCCCTGGCCTCCTTCCCTTGCTCCCGGCTCGCTCTGGCTTAGGGCCCCCTGGGCCCTCCTCTCTGCACACACCTGAATAAGGCCTTTAAGTTCTCGGGCAGCTCGGTGCGTCCTGCATACCCCGGGTTCATGGTGATGAAAAGGCCCACGGTGGGGATGAGACTTATCATCTCTCCCAGGAAATTGAACGTTTTCTTCTTGGCCCGAATTGCATCTTGGACACATTTCACCTAAACGGCACACAGGCATGTCAGTGTGGGGATGACCAGCTCCTGTGGCCACATCTTCACTGGTGTTGAAGCCTGTGGCTACGCATTTGCAGAGGACACTCCTGGACTCGCTTTCTTTTTAGGTAAACTTTTTTTTTTTTTAAAGGTTTTATTTATTTGAAAGAGAGAGAGAAAGTGAGAGAGAGCATGAGAGAGAAGGTCAGAGGGAGAAGCAGACTCCCCGTGGGGCTGGGAGCCCGAAGCGGGACTCAATCCTGGGACTCCAGGATCATGACCTGAGCCAAAGGCAGGTGCCTAACCAACTGAGCCCCCCAGGTGCCCAACTTTTTTTTTTTAAGATTTTATTTATTTATTTGACAGAGAGCACAAGCAGGCAGAGAGGCAGGCAGAGAGAGAGAGGGGGAAGCAGGCTCCCTGCTGAGCAGGGAGCCCGATGCGGGGCTGGATCCCAGGATCCTGAGATCATGACCCCAGCTGAAAGCAGAGGCTCTAACCCACTGAGCCCCCCAAGCGCCCCTAGGTGAACTTAATTTTGAGACAGCGTAGACTCCCACGCAGTTTTAAGAAATAAGGCAGAGAGGACGTGCCCCACCCCCCCACGTGCCCCTCCCCAGCATCCCCTGGCAGTAGCACCTTACACAGCCCCAGGACAGGGTCACAGCCAGGACCTGGGCGCTGCTGTCCCCGTGAGGACCCTTCAACGTCCCCTTCCATAGTCATACCCGCCTCCCCCTGCCCCACCCTCCCCGGGACCCCGGCAACCACTCCTGGAACTCTGCGGCTCGGTGAGTGCGGCTGTGTGGGGGGTGCGGCAGGTCAGCGGGGCTGGGCTTCTGTCCCACCCTCTCCCCCAGCCCCGCGGCGGGCGGCTTCCGTGGGGTGTGGTGTCCCGCCCCTGTGCTGGCGGAGCCCCGTGGGAGCACTCCGCAGCAGCCGGCCCCGTGCCACACAGTCTGAGAACCGGCACTGGGTGAATCCTAACTCTACGGGCCCATGAGCCCCTGGGATCTTCCGCTCCCGCTCAGCGGCTGCAAGCCTGCGCGCCACCACTGGAGGGCGCCCGACGATCGTGGTTAAAACCCTCCAAACGCCCGCCTCAAAGTCAAGGTCTCCTTTTGAGCCAAAGCTCCGCCCCTGGGGCCTGGCCCAGGCACACTGGGCCGCAGAAGGATAGGGCTGGGGCCCCTCCACTCCAGGCTACACCCCGCTGCATGCACACTGGGGATGGGCTGAGCAAAGCCGACAGGAGTGCTGACGAGCCCCCCTGCCCCGCCCCCCGTGACCGCAGACCACGGGCGGGACCCCACCTGCACGGCGATCACAGACAAGACCTCCACTGAGATCCGGTTAAATTCATCGAAGCAGCCCCACGCTCCAGTCTGAGCCAGGCCCTTGTAGATGTTTCCACAGGACTAGGAAGGGGGAGATGGGGAGAGGAGGAGACTCAGAGGGCCGCCCAGATCCTGCCGGGAGCCCCCCACCTGCCCCTTCCTCTGGGACGCAGTCCTGACCGAGGGTCAGGCCGGGGAGCTCTGGGGCCTGGGGGAGGTCAGTAGGCCAGCGCGCACTCCTCGGGAGGGGTTAAGGTGTGGAGGGCTGGTTGCCAGCTAGAGCCCAACCTTGCCCTGTGACCTCCCTGGGGGGGCTTCCCTAGCCCCCAACCTGGATGGCTCAGACAAGAGCAATCGTGTAAAATGCAGCCCTTGTCATTTTTTTCTTGCACTCAGGGGAGGGGGCTTCTGTCTAAGGTGGGAGATGGGCACACGTGTCAGATTTCCTTCTAGACGTTTGTGTCTCTTCAGTCCCCAGCTGGGGGGTAAGGATTCTTCAGGGTCTTCATATGGGATTCTAGGTGAGCGTTAGGGTGCTCCTGGGATGCTTTTCTGAAATCCAGAGGCTGGTGTGCTCTGTGGTGTTGACTGGGAGAGGGACAGCCTCCAGCTCAGGAGGTTGGCCTCGGGGCTCAAATACGGGCGGGGAGGGGACCAGAGGACTCCTTCCGGCCCAGGCTCCCGACACCAGGCCGACCCCAGCCCTCCCACAGAGGCGGCCCTGGTGGGCCTCGGGGAGGCTCCGCTCTCCCTCCGGGCCCGTGGACAACCGATAGTCTGCTGCACACTCTCTAGGGACCACTGTCCCCTGGCCCCCCTCCTCAGCCTGCCCAGACTCGCCTTTACCCTAAAGCCCCACACTGAACCATGATAAGAGGCGCTCAGTCTTTGGGGAGCCCTTAGCCGCCTGGGGAGAGCTTGGAACGGAGGCTGGGAAGAGGTGACCCAGGGCGGGACTTCGGGGTAGCGACCGTCCGCAGCCTGGGAGCCTGGTGCCCCCTCCCTTGGCTTCGGCCTGCAGTGTCCAGACATCTAGAACACGTGTGGGGCCCAGGGGATGCGGTGTGTGGTCCCCAAGGGGCCTCTGTCTCCCTCCAGGCCTGGAGCCCACCTTGTAGTCCATTTGCTCCGAGCAGTTGAAGACGTACACCATGGTGCCCAGGGCCCTGCCCAGATCCTTGGTCGTCTCCGTCTTGCCAGTCCCGGCAGGACCAGCGGGGGCCCCGCCCATGATCAGGTGCAGGGACTGGGTCAAGGTTATGTAGCATCTGCAATAGACCGCATGCGGTGACCGCTGGCCGCCCCCTTCCCTTTCACGGTCACACCAGCTCATGTGTCCAGGTGACACACACTGGGCCCCAGGGAGGCACGAAAGGGACAGGCCCGGGAGGTCTCTGAGGTGGTCATAAAATGACACCCCCACTTTGCAGGCCCTCAGAGGTTGAGCAGCTCCCCGGGGCCACACAGCTTCCGTGGAAGGGACCCGATAAGCACGAGGCCCGAGGCTAGGTGCCCGGCCTGGGGCAGGGGTGAGTGTGGACACAGGCCGAGGCTGCTGGCGCCCCCACCTGTCCGTGAGCGGGGTGATGACCAGCCGGGGCGTGTTGCCCAGGTATTCGTAGGAGTACTGGATTTGCGCGTCACAGATGTTGGCAAAGCAGTGCTTCTTCTCTTCGTCCCAGCGGTGGCGCAGCTGCGACTGCCACGTGAAGGCCTGGGAGCTCTCCACCTGCAGGAGGAGCGGGGGCGTAGGAGCCGGGCCGGGAAGGCCCCCTGTTCCTCCCCCAGGACGCACGTCCAGCGCAGTGCCACCCGCAGCAGGGTCCTGCGGAGGAGCGGGCCCCTCCCCCGGGACGGCCCCGCCCACAGGATGGCCCCGCCCACGGGACGGCTCCTCCCACGGGACGGCTCCTCCCACGGATGGCCCCGCCCACAGGATGGCCCCGCCCACGGGACGCCTCCTCTGCCGGGACGGCTCCTCACACGGATGGCCCCGCCCACAGGATGGCCCCGCCCACGGGCCGGCTCCTCTGCCGGGACGGCCCCTCCCACGGGACGGATCCTCCGCCGGGACGGCCCCGCCCACAGGATGGCCCCGCCCACGGGACGGCTCCTCTGCCGGGACGGCCCCTCCCACGGGACGGCTCCTCCCACGGGATGGCTCCTGGGACCCCTGGGGGGCGGGGGGCGGCTCAGTGAGGGCTGGGAGCGGGGGCGGGGGGCTGGCCGCTGCCAGGAATAGAGCCGCCTCCTCTGGGAAGGGGCGCTAGTGGGGGCAGGAGCCCGGATCCCGACCCGGTCCCGGCCCTTCCCCGGCGCCCGTGCCTTGGTGGTGATCATTTTGGCGACCACGTCCCGGGCGTGCACGTCGATAGTACAGATGGTCATGATCTTCATCCTGTCGCCCGGGCTGAGGTTTCCGATGAGCAGGGTGATGAGCGCGTTCAGCTGGCTGATCTGGGGGAGCAAAGGCCCCTCGGCTGGGACACCGCGTGTGGCCCCGCTCGGGCGGCCCATCGCGCCCTGCCCCCGCCTGCGTGGGTGTCCTGGGGGCTCCCTGCTGGGGAGGGAGGACCACCCTGCTCTTATGGGGCAGAACGGAGCACAGAGGAAGCTCTCAGTGCCCCCCAGCTGGGGGTGGGTGAGCTGCGTTGGGGTACCACGGAGCCCCTGAGAAGGACGCCGTGGGGGGGGCGGCTAGCGCTGCGGGAAGACGGCGGATGTTAAGTACAAATGAGCTTTTTAAAGTCAGGCAGATAGTTTCTACAGTATTGGCTTATAAGCCCATGATGTGCGCACCAACTGAGGATTTGCTGATTTCCAGACAAAAAAAAATGACAGTTGTGTATTTCCAAAGCGGTTACCTTTGGGCAGAACTACGGTGGGGGGGGCGGGCGGGGGGTGGTGTTGGTATGTGTGCCAAGGTTTGGCCGCTTTTGAACGACGACAGCAAGGGCAGGTACGACCCACACGCACCTGCTTTTTGTTGTAATCCTTGATAGCATTCTCATAGCCTTCCTCCAGCCTCGAGAAGGCCAGGCCCACCTCGGTGGTCCACCAGATCTGCGTGCACGTGAGCGCGATCTGCAAGCCCACAGTGAGCATCACCTCCCTCCTCCAGTGGTGCCCGCCCCCACCCAGCCCCCCTACCCCCACCCAGCCCCCCACACCCACTTGGGCCGGGTAATCGAAGATCCACTGCTCCCTCGGCTTTTCCTCGTAGGTGACCACGGCCTCTGGGATTTCGTGTCGCAGAGTGGCGCACATGCGGTCCAGCACTCGGTTCAGCCACACTTCCACCTGGGGACAGGAGCCACACTGACCCAGCAGGCCCTGGGGGTGGCGGGTTCCAAAGACTTGCTTTGTCATTCAAAAAAGAACTGGGCCCTTTGCCATCCTTGTCACCCAAGGGGTGGAAAAGTCAAGGTTTTGTAGAGCAGGGAGAATGACCCACTTAACAAATGCGGTTGGGAATCCCTAGGGCGTCCCCTGCAAGACTTGTTGCACTGGGCCGACCAGGGAGGGGATCCAGAGAAAATCCTAGAAGACAGGCTACATCTGGGCCCCTGAGGCGCTGTTGATGTTGGAAGACGTTGCATCTGTCCTCCCGAGTCCCCCGTGGCTTCTGGCTGCTCCTCGGGGGCCTGGTCTCAGAGTCCAAGATGGTCCCATAGGACAAACTTACTTTGTATTTTATTTGCAGACAAACCTTTGTATCTTAAAACACAAATCCTCCACTGGCCACTACTGGTGGTGGGGGGGATGGGGAAGACCCAAACTGGACAATCAGCTTGTTTTTTTTTTTCCAAACTGTAAATACAGTGCCCTCGGTTGTGTCTGCAAGGAGCTG
Source organism: Procyon lotor (assembly GCA_028646535.1). Taxonomy (NCBI): domain Eukaryota; kingdom Metazoa; phylum Chordata; class Mammalia; order Carnivora; family Procyonidae; genus Procyon; species Procyon lotor. The sequence goes on from CM053619.1 coordinate 44,950,043, forward strand.
GGGGGGGGGGGCAAACACACTGGGCTGATGGGGTCTCACCAGGCCCCCCACAGTCCTGTCCACATAGAGCAGACCCGCCCGGAGCTCTGGGCCCACGTTTCTGAAGCTCTGGTTTTCTTGCGTGAGATATTCCTCTTTTTTCCCCAGCTGATTTCTCTCCAAATTACATTTCACTTAGGAAAATGTCAGAGTCGATTTGGTTGCTGAGTTGGGCGGTGAGATGTGGGGGGAGGGGCCATGGGGACGCTTGGCGTCAGCAGGCAGGAGGAGGCCACCTCGTGGGTGGTGGGGACAGGAACAGGGCCACCCGAGGCGCGGAGACCTCCTCGGTAAGCCAGAGCCCGAAAGCCGATTGTTCTGAACAGGCGTGTGGGGGCCCCTCACGGAGGACAGCTCACCAGCAGCCATAAACCTCTCTCCTCCCCTCCTTCTCTCTCCGGTTTTTCTCGAGAGGCACCCCAGACTACGCGGGTCAGGCTGTGCTGGAAATTCTCCACAGAAGCTGCTGGAGCGCTTGCTGGAGCACAGGACAGTCCTGGGCTGGGTGGCCTGGCGGCCGGTCCACCCTGGACGGGCCCTCGGCACTCACCTGCCCCGAGAGGTCGCACTCTCGGTCGAAGTCGACGTACTCGTCCTCCTTGCTGAACATGCCCAGGCCGAATTTGAGAGGCTTCTCGTCGGCGTCGAGGCGAAACTTGAGCTTACACAGGCTGTCGAAGAGCTTGGCCAGGTGGCGGCTCACCTGGGGTGTGGGGGGTGCAGACATGGGGTCACGGAACCCAGGGCCTCGGAGCGGGCGTGGATGCGGCCAGGTTTTCCTTGGGTGGTTTTAAGGTCTTTTCCGGTTTTGGAATATGCACCCCCGTGTCCGATCAGTGTTAACTAAACACGCTTAGCCAACCAAGGGCCTGGCCCAGCAGCTCCAAGGGGCGCCTTGGAGACCAGCCGGGAATTTAGCCCTCGGAGACAAAGGTCTGTTCCTAAAGGTGACAGGACACTTTTCCTTGACAAGGCTGTCCCCAGGCCCTGGGCCCATTTCCCTGGGCCACCCTGGGCCTCCCTTCTGGTGCGTCCTGCAATTTTAGGATTCAAATAAAATCTAGGGTTTCCCCCTTCACCTAGTTAGTTAAGCCCGCTCTCTTTTCAGAAGAACCTCGAAGAAACACCTCCCGGCTCCTGGGGCCCTGGATCTGTCACCATCAGCCAGGGGCCACCCAGCGAGCGGGCGTGTCTCCCAGAACCAACATCTCGCCAAGCCCCTGGCATCTAACCCATTTTCCAGATGAGGAACACGAGGCAAGGGGGCTGTCTGGCCGTTTCTGGCGTGGGTGACCTCATGGAGGTGGTCCAGGGACCTCCATGCGCACAGGGCCACCCAGACGTGGGGGCGGTCTCAGAGCCGCCCTTGGGATGCCAGGGGCCTGCCTACCTCCACGGGGTCATTTCCATTGGAGAGGATGTCCAGGAGGTCAGCCGAGGACACAAAGTAGAACCTCGGGAAAGCCAGTCTTTTTGTCTCTAAGTATTCCGCCAGGGCCTTTTCGCACACGGCCAAGCTGGGAGGAGGGAGGCCGCGGGTTGTGGGGGCCTTCTGCCGCCCGGCCCCCGAGCCCCCGTCTGTTGTCCGCAGCCCCAGTTAGACTCAGGCCGTGGAAGCCGACCTGCCGTGTGGCTTTCGTGGCACCGTGGGGCTGGGAGTGCCAGCTCCCAGGGAGGAGCAGTTGGCCCTGTCCTGGGCGGCCGGGCGGCTGGCGCAGCCCCTCCCCCCTGGACGCCCCTCCCCCCGACGCCCCTCCCCCGCCCAGGCGCGGGGACCCACCTCTTCTTCAGATTCTCCAGTTTGTCGTAGAGCCCGGGCTTGTTGGTGGCCTCTATCACGTTGGGTGTTTTCACTGCCTCCTCCATCAGGGCCTGGGAGGAGACGGGCCCCGGGGGCGTGAGCGGCCACCCTCTCCGTGTTGCCGCGTCCCAAGGTGCCCTGGGGGAGGCGGAGGGCTGCGCTCACCTTGAACTCGACGTCGATGTCGTCAAAGCGCCTGGAGTCCTCGGGCAGCTGGGTGCGGATGTCCTCGGAGCCAATGAAGATGCTCTCTAGGTGGCTCCAGGTCCTCTGGACCTCGAACCAGATGGAGATGACCGAGTCCGCTGTGGACAGCTTCTGCTGCCAGCTCGTCACCTCCTTCAGGAAGTGGGACAGGTACTTGGAGGTCATCAGGTTCTGCAGCTGCACCTGGTTGTCCTCCAGGGTCTCCACCAGCACCTCGTCTGACTTGAGCATCATGGTGCCCGTGCGTGGGTGCGGCTCGTGCTCGAACTCCATGATGGACCACGTGGCGTCCAGGGCTTTTAGCACCTTTCGGGGGACACGGGGGACACCGTCACTCGGCAGCCGGCAGGAGGGGCCCAGAAGGACCCCGAGTGAAGCCCTGGAATGTTCTAGAATGTTCCTGCCGACGACATTGACAGTAGCCAAAAGGCAGAAACGTCCGTCCGCAGACGAACAGATATGATGGAGAGATCATGAGAACAGCGCTCAGCCCTAAAGAGGAATGAGGCTGCGGCTTAGGGTCCCGCACGGCCAGACCTTGGCGACATCACGCCACGTCCAAGAGGCTGGCCAGACGAGGCCAGATCCCGCATGAGTCCATTCACGTGAAACGTCCAGAGCAGATGAATCCCCAGGGACAGAAAGGGGGTTCGTGGGACGGGGATGTACGGCAAGACGGGGAGTTTCTATTCTGCGGGGAATAGCTTTCTTTCTGAGTTGGTGAAAATGTCCTAACATTGAATAATTCTACCATGTGACGGTTGCTCACATCCGTGAATACGATAAAAGCCACGGAATTGTACACTTTAAGTGGGTGTGAGTAGTATGGTGACCGAATTATAGCTCAATAAAGCTGTTTTTAAAAAAAGGGAAGACGGAGCATCTGGGGGGCTCAGTCGTTAAGCGTCTGCCTTCGGCTCAGGTCATGATCTCGGGGTCCTGGGATCGAGTCCTGCATCGGGCTCCCTGCTCAGCGGGGAGCCTGCTTCCCCCTCTCCCTCTGCCCCTTCCTCTCGATCATGCTCACTCTCTCTCTGTCTCTCTCTGACAAATAAATAAAATCTTAAAAAAAAACAAACAAACACAAAAAAACGGGAAGAAAGCACAAATGTGAAGACTCACACTCACCGAACAGGTGAGCAGAGAGATCTATGTTGCAGCAGCAGCAACCCCCCCAAAACCCCCGGGTTTCCCTGCGTCCTGGGACTGTCCCAGCTGCTGGCTCTTCACCCACCCCGACGGCCAGCCCTCCTTCAGTCTCTTCTCCAAAGTCACAAACAAGGCTGCTCCACAGGAGGAGGGAGCTCAGGGCGGTTTTCAATGCGCGCACGCAGGCGCAGAGCGAGAGCCAAGGGATCCTTTTCCCAGTACGTCCTGGAGATTTTTTAACAAGATTTCCATCGTGGGTTGGTTCAGGGGGAGCCCACCAAACTTTGTGTGTTAAGCCACCAACAGACCCCCCAAGAAGCGAGATGTCTGTAGGCGCTGGGCCGTGCCGGCGTCATCCTATATGGAACACATTTTGCTGTCGAGGAAAAAAGAAAAATACCTTCTCCATCCCAGACTCTTTCACAGCCTTGTCCACGATGTTCCGGACCTCGTCCTCGTACTTGTGGAGGTTCAGCTGCAGCAGATCTGCCAGGGTGGTCTCATCTGACATTTCAAATTTCACCTGGGGGAGAAATAGGCATGTTCCCGCTAAGGTCATTTGTCCCGGACAGACGTCTTTGTCCTTGGTGGGAATGGAGGTCAGTGAGTAATCCGGGGTACGGAGGCGTCGGGGTGGAAGCCCCGGGTCACCATTTCCTGGCTCCGTGACTTGGGGGAGCTTCTGCTCCAAGACTCGCCTTTCCTCCCAGTAACACCACGTAATGGCCGGGCACCCCTGTTCTGAAGTGTTTTTCCCAAGTTCCTGTCCGCCCAGACCTCAGAATAAGACCTTATTTGGAAATAGGGTCTTGGCCGATGCTAGGGATCTTAAGAGGAGACCATCCTGGACTCTCCGTGTGGGACCTCAATGACAGCCGTCCTTCGGAGAGAGAGGAGGGGGGATTTGAAATGCGCAAGGAAGCCACGTGGTGGCAGAGACAGAGATCGGAGGGACGCAGCCACAAGCCAAGGGATGCCGGGGGCCTCCGCAAGCTGGGGACGGGGAAGGACTGTCCCCAGGAGGCTTTGGAGGGCGGCGCCCCTGCCCGCACCTTGACTGCAGGCTTGTAGCCCCAGAGCCCTGAGAGTTTACACGCCTGTGGTCTGAAGCCCCCTGCTTGTGGCTTTTTGTCGCGGCAGCCCCAGGACGCAGATGCACCCGAGCCGTGTCAACAGCCGGCACGGCGGAGTCTGGGCACTGTTGCTGTGCTAGCAGCCGGAGCCCGCACAGCGCCTCCCAGCCCTCACACGGCTTCGACACCCCCCCCACCCCCTCCAGCCTCGCTGTCGCACAGACATGTCCGAGCACGGGTCCTGAGCCCCCGTGGAGACTGGTTTAACCAACGGAGAGAAAGGAGTGTCTCTCCATCACATTTGGGAGAACACCTATCTGCCCGGGGTTCGCTAAGTCCTCGGCTAGGACGATTTAGCTGTTTGTTGATCACCGGCCGGGGGTCTCCCCCGGGGTGCCTGGGGGGGCAAAGCTGTGGTCTCAGCACTCCTGACAGCCCAGCCCTTCTGCCTGGCTTGTGTGTCTCTCTCCGGCCACACTCTGCAGCTCCCGCAGCCTCCTCTGCTCCTCCCTCCCCCGGGAGGTACGGCCTGCCCTACACTTGCCTCCTTCTCCGCGCTTCCCTGACGGCAGAGGCTCTCGGGGCGCTCCCTCCGTACCCTTGGCACCTCCGCCGGGCCTCTCTGCACAGTAGCTCTTGAGGACAGTTTGGTTCCCTGTCTGCTGACGGTGGGGAGTGCTGCTCTCTGCCTCCTGGGGATGTCGGTGCCGGTAACCACCCCCCAACTAGGGGACACCCCGGGAACATTGGGGCACTAGGGCTCTGTGTTCCTGGGGTGCAGGGGGGAAGCCAGGGGAGATGTGCATCCAAGCCAAAATTCCTGACCCCTGTGGACAGTCCACCTACAACCGAAACTGGCTGCGTAATTTACGAGGCCCAGCGCAAAATGAAAATGATGGGGCCCTTTGTTAAAACATTACTAAGAATTGAGGCGCCTGGGGGGCTCTGTCGGTGAAGTGTCTGCCTTCAGCTTCGTCATGATCTCAGGGTGCTGGGGTGGAGCCCCTGCTCAGCAGGGAGCCTGCTTCTCCCTCTCCCTCTGCCTGCCGCTCTGCCTGCTTGGGCTCTCTCTCTGTCGCTCTCTCTCGCTCGCATACATACATAAAATCCTAAAGAAAATGACCAGGCCTGCCCAGATGGCTGCCGCAGAGCCCTCCAGCCCGCGTGGGCACCGGCGGAGCGCAGCGCCCCGAGGGGCCGGCCCAGGCCCCGAGCGCCCACGGCCGCAGCGAGGCCGCCCGTCACCGGGGGGCAGTACCTGGGTGGCCTGCATGAGCTGCTGCCAGTGGCGGTCCCGGATGGCGGGGTTCTGCAGCTCGCTCACGGCGCGCAGGGACGTGATCATGTTCTTCACGGTGTTGTCCAGCCCCACGAAGGCGTCCCAGCTCTTCATCTCCTTGTCCAGCGACCGCACGTCTTTGGCAAACTTCTTACAGTCTATGTCCATCTGCTCGACGTTGATGTCTTTCCACTTGGTGGTCTTCCAGTTGTCGATGCTGGTGTTTACCTGGGGGGGGGTTGCTCCCTGAGGGCCGGGGGCGCGGGACATCGGGGCTGCCGACCGAGGGTGGGGCGGTGGATGGACGCAGGTGGCAGAGCGCCCCCCACCCCCGCAAAGATACAACTGCAGAGTCAGCACCTCTACTCTCTTTTGGCAGAATCCTGTGGATGTGGGGGGCGCCGCTACCGCTCACGGGGTCCCCCCCCCCCGGTCCCTCTGCTCCTTGGTGGGGCCGTGTGACCCGCCTCCGCCCGGGACTCGTGAGAGTGACACCGGCAGTGACCGGGGCAGAGAGCGCTGGGCGGCCAGGGCCCGACTCAGAGCTCCGTCGGCCTTGGCCATCCGGACTCGCCCGCGGCCACACAGCCTGGAACGAGGGGCCCCCGAGGTCTGACTGGAGCCAGCATGTGGACTTCGCATGAGAGAGACACGTCCTTTGGTGGTGAACCCGAGGGGTCCTCTGGGGGCTGCTAGCTAGCTCACACTGACGCGCGAGCACACGCCGGGAGAGCTCGAGGACCCCGCGGCTCCCGGGCAAGGACCCCACCAACAGTGGGGACGGAGGGCCTGGAGGCCTGCGGTCTTCAGTTTGGCGTGGGCTGGAAACAGCTGCGGAGCCGGGACGGGCAGGATGAGATGGGGGCCCAGGTGCCTGGGGCCCCGGGGGTCCGGGCTGGACGCGCCTGCTCGAGGCACAGAGACAGAGGCTCAGCTGATTACGGGAGGCCTGCCCGGATGCGAAGACTCCACACCTGGACCCCTCGCGGGCCCCGAATCACGACCGGCTCTTTGGGGTTAGCCTCTTCCGCGTCCTGTCATCGCGAGTGTCCTGGGCGGTCTGCCCTGGAGGGTTTTCCTTCACATGTTCGGGGTGTAAATGGGTGCGGTTCCCTCCTGGGAGACGCCGGTTCCACTCGCTAGTCCGGGCGGAGCGCTATCCACCCAGGGGACGGGCAGCCCCCCGTCCTCTCTGGCTTTACCGGCTCTGTTCCAGAATGTCCCTCCCACACAAGGGACTTGGGTTCAGCTCATGGTGAGAAGGTAACTCTCGAGAGGCTCCTGTCTGTCCTCTCTCTGGAGGGGGGTTGTCACGGAGCCCGTGACTTGGAGCAGCTTCCCCCCCAAGGACGGTGGAGGCTCAGTGTGCTTAGAATGAGGGCAGGGTCAACGCGTTACTACGATGTGCCGGAAAATAAGCGCTCAGACAGTGGAGGGGCGGGCGTGCTTCTGTGCGGGGAGAGCCCTGAACAAGGCCGGGGCCGGGCGAGGGGCCGGCAAAGCCAATGGGTGCTCGCATTGCTGCCCTCCATTCCAAGAAGACTGGGCGCCTCCGTCAGGGGCGCTCGAGCATCCTAGCGCCCCCCTCACCCCCCACCCCGGGTCCCCGCACTGCCGCCCCCCCCCTACCCCGCGAGGACCCGCCAGAGCCCTCACCATGACGATCATGTCCCAGAGCTCCTTCAGCAGG
>CM053619.1:44957780-44979356 GCA_028646535.1 Procyon lotor
GGCTGTGCTCTGAGGACCCCAGGCTCCCCAGAGTCGGACCCAGAGCTGGCAGCTCAGAGCCCTGTCGGCCCCTGGCCACCGGGACAGTGTCAGGGAGGGGTGTGACGGCAGCCAGGTGGATGACAGCTTCGGGCTCTCGGAGGGACCCTCTCGGGGGCATGCGGGCAGAGCCAGGACACAGGCAGTAGGTCCTGAAGCGATGGTTTGAGCCCCTGGCTCTGGCTGGCCTCAAGTCAAGGTCAAGTCCTGGGATTTGTGGTTAAATGAGGCAATTAACGTCCTCTACTGTTTTGGTCACCTGCATCCCAAGGTTCTGGAGCTGTCCTTTGGAATGTCCCCTGGTCTGCACGTGAGAATCACACGGGAATTTTACCAACTCCCGATGCCCATGCCCACTCGGTCACCATCTCTGAGGTGGGGACAGTCACGGGCATTTTAAAGCCTTCCAGGTGGAGGCTGAGAGCCACTGGCAGAAACACTGTCTCCCTGGTGACCTGGGGTCCCAGGGGGTGCGCCCCGAGGTCACGCGTTTAATGGCTATGTGCCCGAGACATGAGGTTTTAGGGCGTGCCATGGTTCATCTGGCTCCCTCCAAAGAAACTGCAGCTACCCAGTGGGAGAAGCATCTGGAAAGAGCACTGCCGAAAGAGACCATGGTGAGCTTTAAACTCCCATCCAGATTAAGAAGTTTCAGGTTTGTTGGCACAGAACCTCCAGAGCCTTCCTTCACATAGTTTCCGTGGAGTTCTGCCCAAACAAGTTGCCCATAAGGAAAAGGAGACAAAGAAAGCCCTGTGGGAGGTGTTGGTGGTGTTAACCTTACAAATAAAACCGCCAGTTACCCTCCCAGCAAAAACCTGTTTATTCAGGAACAGCTGCAAACTGCAACCTGGAATAAGCAACCAATGGCAGAACCACAGGCGGGTCTGCCTGAAGAAGAAGCTCCTTTACATAGTGGGAGGGAAGGATCTAGGGGGGGAGGGAGATCTAGTGGGGAGGGAGGATCTAGGGGGGAGGGAAGATCTGGGGGGAGGGAGGATCTAGGGGGGAGGGAAGATCTGGGGGGAGGGAGGATCTAGGGGGGAGGGAGGATCTAGGGGGGAGGGAGATCTAGCGGGAAGGGAGGATCTAGCGGGGAGGGAGGATCGGTAGAAATAGAAAGCCCCCTCGAGTAATCCGGGAGTTGGAGGTATGGGGGAATCTCACTGGCTGGGCTGTTGGCGGGGGAGGAAGAAACCTTCCTTCCTCCAGGTGGGGTAGTTAAGTGGCGCCCGGGCGCAAGGAGCTCTCTTCCTGCTGGTCTGCAGCAGGCCACTGGCGCTGGTCGGGAGGCGGCCCCTGCCGGGAGCCCCGCTCCATTCTAACCGGGTTTCTGGTTAACATCAATGTTCACAGTGGCACGTTCAAAACTCAAGTTGCTGAATCTTTAGCCCTACAGTCCTGGGAAGTTGGGTTGAAGGGAGTAAAATATAGGATCGAGGCCTCTTCGCGCAGTCAGCGTATGAGTATCTGCCCCCCCCTTTCCGCAAGGGGACCATGGAACTGGCACTTGGGGTGCCTGGCTCGGGCGAGGAGTGGCTCAGTTCTGAGAAGGGGACTGAAAGCCCCGGATGCCTCGGATGCCTGGGCCCGGCTGTGACGGTGTGCGTGATGCTGCTGTCCCCAGGAAGCCACTGCCACCGAGGCAGGAGAGAAGGCTCAGCTAGCCTGTGGGCTACCCCAGCCCCGCCCAACGTCCACGCCACACGGCGGGCTGTCCACACGTGTGATATTCAAACCCCGCTGGGAGGCAGCTGCTCTTCTGAACCCTCTTTGTAGGTGAGAAAACAGGTGCAGAGGGGCAACATCTGCCCAGTTATCCAGCTGGAAGGGAAGGAGCTGGGGTTCAAACCCGCACTCTTTTTAAAAAATTGGCTTGAGATACAATCTATATGCAATAAAATGCGTGGAGTGAGTGAGTTCTGACAAAGGGATACAGATGGCGACCAGGACCACAGGTACGATATAGAGAGCATTTTCATCACCCCGAACGTGCCCTTATGGCCCTTTGCAGTCGCCTCCAGCAGCCCCCAGCCCCGGCAACCACTGATCTGCTTTGTGTGTTCTAGAGTGTCATACAAGTAGAAACATACAATATGTAACGTTTTGTATCTGCATCCTTTTACTTAGTGCGATGCTTTAGAGTTTCATTCAAGCAAATACCAGTAACTGGTTCATTTTTGTTCTCTGTTCTTGCCCCCCATATGGACGGACGACAGTTTGCTTATGCTCCTCTGCGTCGAGGCCATTTGGGACATTCCCAGGTCATGACCGTTAGAATAAAGCTCTTAGGACTGTTTGGGGAGCAGACTTGGTGTGACCATAAGTTTTGCTCTCTTTTGTGTAAAATAACGAGGGATAGGATAACCTGGTCATGCGAGAGATGTTGAGCTTTTTTTGGAGTAGGTTCCATGCCCGGTGTGGGGCTTGAACTCACAACTCTGCGATCAAGACCTGAGCTCAGATCAAGAGTCGGAAGCTTAACCGACGGAGCCACCCAGGCGCCCCTAGATGTTTAACTTTTTAAGAAACTATCCAACTGTTTCCCACAGTGTCCCGACCACTGTGCATCCCTACTGGCAACTGTCGGAGTGTCCCAGGCACTCTAAGTCCTCACCAATACTTGGCATTGCCAGCCTTTTTAACTGTACCCATTCTGGTGGGTACGCAGCGGGGGCTCCTTGTGGTGTTGATGGCTAACACCGCTGAGCGTCTCCTCACTCGCTTGCTTGTCACTCGTATGTCCTCTTTGGGGAAGTGCCTATTTAGAGCTCAGGCACGTCTTAAATCAGGCTGTCTTCTTACTGAGTTGCACCGTTCTCTACATACTCTGAATGTAAGTCCTTTAGCAGATAGGATCTGCAAATTTTGTTCTCACCTTTTCATGCCTTTTCATCTTAACAGTGTCTTCTGAAGCGTGAAGGTTTCAAATCTAGAAGAAGCCCAAAGTCTCATTCTCTCGGTGACATGTTGAAGAAGTCTCTGCCTGACCCAAGGTCTGCTGTCTTCTGGAGTTTTGTAGTATTAGTTCTTGCATTTAGTTCTACGATCTGTTCTGAGGGAATTTTGCAAATGGTGGGAGTTAAGGGTTTCAATCATTGGTTCCCATAGAGCTTAGACTTGTCCCAACAGCACTTACACAAAGACAGTCTTCCCCCCACTAAACTACCCTGGCTCCTTGGCCCCAAATCCATGGGCCACACACATGTGGGTCTGTTTATGGACCCCTCTCTGTTCCTTGATGTACAGGTCATTGTTCTTCTGCCAATATGACAGCTTTGATTGCCTATGGCTTAAGACATATGAAGTCCAGAAGCCAGATAGTGAAGTCCTTTGACTTTTTCTATCTCAAAATTGAGTAGTCCCGTCCATCAAGACGGTATATCTTCCCATATGTTTGAGCTTTGATTTCATTTGTGTTTTGCAGTTTCAGTCTATAGATCTTGCACATGTTTATATCTATTTACATCTATTTCACGGTTTCCAAAGGTTCACTTAGATAGACGGAAATAAGTTAGTTTCTGTGCGGGTGCCAGGCATCCTTTAGCTTTGCTAAACTCAACTGTTAGTTCTGGTAGCTCTTTTTTGAAGATTTCCTAGGCTTTTCTATCCAGTCAGTCTTGTCATTGGCAAATAAAGACAGTTTTGCTCTTTTCTTCCAGTCTGAATGACTTCCTCCTTGCCTAATTGCACTGTCTGGGGCACCCCATCGGACAAGTGCGACTAAAAGCAACGAGAGCAACGTCAGTGCTTACGGTCGCGGTCACAGTAAGGTGTCAGCACCAGAGAAGGCTCCCTGGATGGAACATTGCTAACCTATCTGGGTTTTGCAACGTCTGTGTTGTTTAAGGCGATTTCACTGTAAGAAGTTAAGTGGTGGGGCGGAAGTGGTGAAAGTGCCCACTCCTGCCTTGTTTCCAGACGCGTGGGGAAAACCTTCAGTCTTTCAGCACAAAGTATGACATGAGCTGTAGGTTTTTTGCAGGTGCCCTTTATCGGGTTAGAGATGTTCCTTTTTCGCCTGGTTTGCTAAGAATTTCGTTTGCTTGTTTTTAAATCACAAATGGGTAGGTGCATTTTGTCAAATCCTTTTTCTGTATCTTTGGAGATGATCATATGGTTTTTCATTCTTAGTCTGTCCATGTGGTGGATTGCAGTGGCTTTAGAATACTAAACCAACCTTGCATTCCCAGAGTAAACCACACTTTCTCATTTTCTCATTTTCACTCTTATACACAGCTGGATGCAATCAGCTAAACTTTTGCCAAAGACTTTTGCATCTATGTTCATGAGGGATACCAGTCTAGATTTCTTTTTTTGTAATATATTTGGTTTTAGTTTCAGGATAGTGATGCCCCCATAAAATGATATGGGAAGTGTCCAAACTCATGGAAGATTTTGTGGGCGTTTGGTATCATTTCTTCTGTAAATCTTTGATACAATTCACCAGTAAAACCATCTGTGCTCAGAATTTTGTGTGAAGGCATTTTATTTTTATTTAGATCTTTTTTAACAATTTTATTAAAGTATAATTTACTTTGAAACTTACCAATTTTAAGTGCATATGACAGGATTAACATGCGGGAAGAAATTAATGTCAGTCACTTTTTTTTTTTACTCAGTTCCAATATGGCTTCGGGAGTTTTTGCTGATCAGTTGTGCGCTGAACAGACGAGGAAGCTGTGTGGGCCAAAGTCTCCCTGTGCGTGAGTCCAGAAGCTTCTCAGAGGGCTGAGGGCTGGTTTTCAGTTTCTTGCCCCTCCCTTTGCAATTCCACGTCTGCTCCAGACGCAGGCTGACGCGCTCCGGCGTCTCCGCTCTCCTGGAGCCGTTCTCGCCAGGATTGCCAAGGATACCGGGTCCTCCGTGTTGCTCAGTCCACGGATACTTCTAGACCTTCTTACTTGTCCTCCCTGCGGTATTTGATGGGTCGGGCTCCCAGCAGGAAACAGATGGCTCTGATTGGGGCCCCTAAGGGGGCTTTAAGAAAGGGGCTATTTATGAGGCGTGAGTAGCAGGGGCAGGGGCACCACAAGGGGTAGAGTGGTATCAGAGCTCGGCCCACTCTCAGGCCAGAAGGGACCAGGGCAGGGAGCAGTCGCTGGACAACAGGCTGAGAGGGCAGAGGGACTTGCCTAGTGAGACGGTGCCCAAAGCAACCCTGTGGGAGGGAATTGGGGACCCCCCAGCTCATCCTCCTCCCTCCTGCCAGTCAGGGTCGTCTCGGAGGGCTTAGGGGAGGCTCACTCGGGTCAGCCTCTGGGGACCACAGCAGGGCAAGGAAAGGAAGGGGAAGGGAGGGTCTGAAGAGACAAAAGTTACCGTGGGTACACTTGGCTTTGAGACCTCACGCTCCCGCGGTTTCTCCTATTCCCGCCCAGGCCTCTCTTCTTCATTGGCCCTGCCCTTTCCAGGGCTCCCGAGGCCTCGATGTAGAGCTTCCCAGGGTCCTGCCCACCCCTGAGAACAGTCTTGTCCTCGTAGCTTCACAGCCATGCTAACAAAGCCCTAACGGGTCTAGACCTCCTTCCCGGGATCCCCCTCCTGGCCCAGTCGTCTGGGGCGCCCCAGTGCCCGGGCAGCCGTGGAGTGGGCGAGCGCACACTACCTAAGCATCGGGGGCTACTCATGACAGCACCCTCCCTTTACAGACGAGGAACCCGAAGGACAGAGAAGTCAGATAAGCTGTCCCAGGTCACACAGAGCAAGTGTCAGGGCCAGGACTGGAGCCTGGAGTGACTTCCCAGCCTATAATCGTAACCACTATGACCAAAAGAGCTTCTTCAGATTCAGGAAAAGTCGGGACTAGATGATTCATTTTCCAGAAAAGTCCGTGGCATGTCAGACCCTGGCCCCGAAACAAGAAAGAGCGCACCCTTCAGCGAGGTGTTGTGTGAATCACCACAGCAGGCCCTCAGTCACCGGCCAACACAGACCAGGAGACAAAGAGAACTCACAGTCTCCTCTGGCACTTTATTGTTTACAAAACAATGGCTCCAGCTGGAAGAAATACAATCCTTATGCTGACAGCAGCAGGTACAGAAACAAACAAACAAAAAAACCCATCTAGCTTTAAAAATCACTGATGGTGAAAATGCTCTTCCGGGCACCTAGACGGGGGCTGAAAGGTCTCAATTTAGTGACTATGCCAAGCCCCCCAACTTTCCTAATTTCACCTCTGTCTTAAAAACTCATACAGCCCTAGCATCAGCGCCATCTACCAAGGAAGTGGGTCGGGGAGCCCGGCCAGGCAAAGTCAGAAAAGACTGGGTTCTTCCAGGTTATGTCCAGTGGGAGCTGAGCTCCAGAGAAACGTGTCACATTCTTTCACTAAATGTCTTATCGTGGAAGAAACACACAGCAGCACAAGAGGGACCCTCACTGGGTTCCTCCCTAGCAGCTGTATTAGGGTCTGTAATTGAGAGGCGTCTGCTGGTCCTTCCTGGGCCATCCCAGCACCCCGTATCCTTCTGAGGGGAGAGGAAGCTTCAAGGGAGGGCTGCTATAGGCTCATGGTGGGGCCCTTCTTGGCTCCAATCCTGGCTGACCGGTCCTAAGCCCCCTGCCTTTGCCCTGGAGCAGGGAGAAGAGGCCAAAGGATGCAGATAGACAAGGTTTGTGCAAAGTTTCCAGAGAAAAGACTACAAAGCTCCCCAGGGAGGGGGGAATGAAAGGTCAGGGGACAGAAGCCATGGGGCCAGGCGTGCATCACTGCTACCCTGTGGACGACAGAGCCCAGCACCCGGGACCCACGGCGGGTATGGCAGAACCTAGGGTCCCACTTGGGTCAGGAAGTACGAGATATTCATTGGTGGAAGCCTCTAAAGGCGTGACAACATCTGAGAGTTGCTCATAAAAAGCAAGGCTTTACCTTCATATCCTTTGACCAAGGACTTGGAAATGCTTAAAAACACACCTTACCAACAACGGTCAGAACTTAATTCCAGTCTCCTCCACCGCTGGAAATGAAGTTGTTAACTATGGGACTTTGCTCTGTGTGATCAGATTTGGTGATTCCGAGAAAGGAAATTGGTTTAATTAAAATAAGTTAATAATTACAACTTCAAAGTGCTGCATGGCCACAGAATTTTCCTGAAGGGAAAACTGGAGTAAGTCACATGAAGTGGAGACTGTGTCCGATGGGAGGCCGAGGACAAATGAGTGAGCCTGTGTCCTGTCCTGCAGAATCCGGGCAGCTGTGTCCCTGGAGGTCTGCCCTCACCCACAGCCCTGTGATTCTCTGCAGTGCGGACAGATTCTTTTCCAGGAACCTGGAGAAGTGGATTTAATGCACGAGGTTCACGAAGAAAGAAGAGAAGGAGGTGGCCTGGGAGTTCCTGACGGGTCGGTCCACTTGGGACTCACTGTTCCGTTCCCACAGGGGGCACAGCGCTTGGCACATAGCAGGAGCTCAAGAACCATTTATTGAATGGAGGAACAAACAGAAAGAGGAGGAAGGGAGGTCGGATGGAAGAAGGGCGCGCAGGGTCACAGAGGAGGGGCCCCAGCTCGGGGTGCCCGCAGGGATCGGCTCCCACCACCAGATGGCAGCGCACACACGGGTTGGTGCGCCCCCAGGACTCCCGGCTCTGCCACGCCAGGCACCCTGGGGCTGAGCTCCCTGAACCAGGCACACGCCTCGGAGTTCCGGAAAGGAAGAGAAAGCAAAACAAAACACCACAGCAAAGTGCAGCCTCTGGTTTTTATGAAATTCGAGTCCTGATGGAGCTGAAAACTGTCTAGCTCTGGGCCTTGCTGGTTTAAGTTTTGTAAAGTTAAATAAACTCTATTCCTTCATATTTCACGTTGCCGATCTTGGTCTCAGGCAGTAGGAAACGCCCGTCCAGTGTGAAGGCCATGATGTAGGTGGCGATCTTGCCCCCGTCTTCCTCAGACTTGAGGGCCACAATGATCTGGTCGTCGGTGTTGGGGATGAACTTGAAGGAGGAGAAGCCGTGCGTGGGGACCACGTCCCCCACGTGGCTGACGGAGATGTCGCCGAAGTCCTGGGCGGCGCTCAGGAGCAGGTTGGTGCCCTTGTGCTCGTCATCCTTCTCGCTGTACCGCTCGCGGCTGGCCCGGCGCGGCAGGAAGAACCATCGCTGCAGCGTGTCACTCCAGCAGGCGGATTCGTGAATGAGGTAGCCTGGGGACACACGACAGACCCACAGGTCACCAGAGCGCCCAGCGGGCCTGTCCCCCACCCCCCGCCACGAGCGGGTGTGGGCAGGACGATCCGCCACAGGAACGTGCCCGCGGTGCCTCCTGCCCCGCACGGGCTTCACGCCGCCAACGCTGCGAGGTGGCCTGTCCCGTCCGCGGGGGCAGCATGCCCGCTCCATCCTCTTCAGACCCCCTCTGTCCTACAGGCCTCTCCGCCTGTCCTTGTTCTTGATCACCCAGAGTCACCAAGACCACACAGGCCGTTCGGCTGCCACCTGTGGCCGTGGGTTCTGCCGGCACCCTGCGTCCTTGGTGCCAAGGAGCACGGGGAGCGGGGCCAGGGGAAGGGAGCGAGATAAACGAGCAGGTGATTTGTCAGGCAGAGGTCGGGCTCAGGGGAGAGGATGCCTCGAAGTAAAAGGAAGTAGCGCGCCTTCCATCTGGGGACGAAGCAACGTCCTCGGCGTCATGCTCCCCAGGCTAGAGCTGCCCGGCCGCGCTAAGCACGACGGACCCCCACCCCGCAACACGCACATTGCGACAACTCCGGGAAGGCGAGGCGGAAAGCCCACGCTCTGTCCACCCGGCTTCTACTGGGTCAGGGGCGCGACAGCCGGAGAGCTCGGCGGGAGGGGGCTGCGGTCTGAGACGGCGGGAGGCAGTCTGTTGGGGTGAGTGAAGGAAGAGCAAATGGCTCATTTGTCCCCAGAAGCCGCTGGCCGTCTGGGAGCAGCCATCACAGACAGAAATCATCAAGACTGAGCCCGAAACGACACTGCAGTGTTTTGGAAGCCAAGGGCCGGAGGAAGCGCGCGCGGCGCCAGCACCCATCAGACGCCCCCAAGCGGGGCCGGGCCCTTACCTGGAGGCTGGATCCCCGCAGCGGCCCGCAGGGCATGGTAGCTGGACACCCAGTTCTCGTGGTCCACGCTGCCCCGGCAGCCCACCACCTTCACCCACTCCGGGTCTTCGTTCAGCACCTCCCCCGTGCTGGTGGTCCACTCCTTGCCCAGGCCGCCCACATACAGATGCTCGTCCTTCACCGCCAGCCACTCGGCTTTGAAGCCTGCGGACGAGGAGACGAGGGGGTGGGCCTGAGCGGACAGCCACCCCTCCGCTCCCCAGGGGCCTGTGGGGTCCGGCAGCCTTGGGCATCAGAGGTCACCCACGCTGGACCTCCCACGGGGCAGTGATGAGAGGGCGGGGGGCAGGGCAGCCTGGCTCAAGGGTCTGTTCCCGGAGGGTCAGCAGTCAGGCACCTCCCTCCGCCTTCTATGCACCCTGCTCCCCACCCCAGGACAAGTCACACTCTCTTTGGCCGCAGGGTCCAGGAACCCTCTGCTGGGACAACCTCTCCTAAGTGGATTCCAATGGCTCTTGCCACTGGCACCTCACTGGCCCGTCCACTCCCGAAGGCCCAGCCAGCCGCTTGTCAATCTCCTCTGATCGCCACGCTGTTTCTCAGGCGGCTCGCCCCCGCCTCAGGACCCCCTCCAACCCAGGGCAAGAGGAAGCGCCAGAGGCGGGGAGGGCGGTGGGGGGGGGCGGGTACCACGGCCGAGGGCAGCTCCTCACCGCCGTGCCTGGTGCCTGCTGGGAGCAGGGCAGGCGCCAGCAGCCGGAGCTGAGGAGGCTGGTGGGGGCTCCAGAGTCCGCTCTGAGCGTGGTGTTCATCTTCTCAGGTTCATCTGCTGTGAACCCAACCTGAAGGCTGCGGCGGTGCCCTCGGGCTGTGCGGGATGCTCCCCCACCCCTGCCCGCACCCTGGGCTCTACATTGTGCTTTCCCAGATGTCCCGCAAGCTGCTTGCTGGTGCAGAGGACCCAGAGCAGCGGCCGGCCCCGAGGGACGGCAGCAGCCAGCAGAATGCTTCTCTGCAGGTGGCTCCGGACGGACCTGCTGAGCTCCCGTGGTCCCAGGGGTCTCGCCAGCTCCCCTGGGTCACTTTCGAGAAAAGAGCCTCTCCAATTATCAGGATTTCCATCCTTTCTGATGACCCGACCACAGGGCAACCTGAGGCTCTGCCTCCTTCCTGACCCGGCGGGGAAGACCTGAACTACGATGGCCGCCCATGAACACGGACAGACTACGGTGGGAATTGGGCAACCAGTCTCTTCTCTGAGACTGGGTCCAGATAGTTCCCTGCCCACTGCCCCAGGCTTGGGCAGGCATGGAAGGGGTTTTACGGCTGCAGGGAGGGCTGGCAGACAGCGTGCGGCCCATGGGCCCAGCTGGTTGCTGCCATTCCTCTTCTGACCTGAGAGGCTGGCAGCATTTAGCTTCCTGGAGGGTGCAGAGCCACCCGGGGCGCGGGGGCGAGCACGGGGGCTTCCATCAGCTCCCCCGCCCGCACCCAGCGCCCCCCTGCCCCTTCCCCGACCAGGGCCCTGGGCTGCTCTGAGCCAGAGCAGTGGAGACTCTCCATGAAGTGGAGACTGTCCGATGGGAGGACAGTCCTTCTCGGAGCTCTGTGCTCCCCCCTCCCTGAATGTGGGAACTGCTTTCCAGCACAGGGCAGAGCAGCGGGTCACAGGGGATCTCCAAGCTCGGATCCCCCCTCAAGCACAGTCACCGTCACTCGCACACAGACCCTCCTTCTGCTGTGTTTTCAGAAAGGGGGCCTAGACAGCATAGGGTTACCTCTTCAATAAAGCCTCAGTTCAAAATGAGAGCAATCTGACACCACGGCTTTAAAGGTAAGACACTTGGAGCTGTCATTCCCGCGTGCTCTGAAGACACCTCTGAAGGTCTAAGAAGGGACTTATTCCCGCGGGTGCTGAGGGCGGCGGCAGACGGGGCCCTCAGACTTGTCCAGGAAAGGACCCACTTCCGGCCAGTCTTCTAGGAACAAGCTCCTACTGTAGAGACGGCTTCGGTGTGAGGCCAGCTCCGGGGCGCAGGGACACGGCTGCGGGTCGGAAGCAGGACGGAGATGGCTCTACCCGGCGGGCTCGCCCCCCGGTCGTATGAATGCTTTACCACACATGTGCACAAAGCCAACTGGCAAGACAGTCAACCCAAATCCGACCCCCAACCCCCCAGCCAGAGCCGGGAGACCGAGAGGGCCCGACTTACCTTTCCCCACGGTTCCATCGCCATCGGACAGAATCACCCACGGCACGGCTCTGGTGCCCTCGATCTGGTAGATGACCCCGGTCCGGTCGTCCACAGAGTAGAGTCTTCCGTTGAAGACGATCAGCTCTGACAGCTCCATGCCCCGCCCCTTCTCAGCCAGGTGGGACTCGAGGACCCCGTGGCCTTTGTCCCACTCCACGGCCACCTTGTCCCCGCTATCTGACAGGGTCAGATAGCCCTTCTTCAGGTAACTGAACCAGGTATTTTCCTCTCGGGCTCTAGACTCTGTGTCCAAGTCGGCAATAACCGCGATTCGGTACCGAGTCCCTCCTGGCGTCCTCTGGGGGACCGACAGTGGGTAGGTGTCATTGTAGCGGTCGGCAGGTATCTGGCTGAGCCTCCAGTTGTGGGTGTTGGGCGCAAGGGGCCTGCCTGGGGGTGGGCGGTGGGAGTACAGCAGCCAGAGGACGGCAGCGCCCACAAAGGACGGCAGGATCACTTTCCAGCGGGGGCGGAAGCGGGGGTCCGCCGCCTTGGTCATGGACGCCAGCACCGGAAGGCCCCCCACACTTATCCGGAGGGAGTGCATAGGCTCATTCCATTCCAGGTGGTTGGAGGGCTGGACGGGCATCAGACCGAAGGGCGGGCGGGACCTGGGCACCCACACAGAGAGGACAGGGGTCAGCGACCTGCACAGCACAGTAGCTTTCCAATTACTGGAAGGTGCATGGCCTGAAGGCCACTGTACCCCAAATGGCGTAGCTGCTACTTTGTGGCCACTGTCACTTCCTTGGCTTAATTAAACCCTGACTCCAGCAGTATCTTTATTTATTCTGATTAGGCAGAACGAGAAGTCTTTCCAAAGCAAACTTCTTCCCTCTCCACTGTCTCAACTGGCAAGACAGTGAGGGCGAGGGAGGGAGTGGGGGTGCTGAAGGGTCTGGTGGGACAGGGCAGCAGAGAGGGCCCCGCTGGGTGCTCATCAGACGTCACCTCATTCGAGCAGCTCTGCTCCCAGCAGCGCCCTGCACACCCCCTTCCTGGGCACCTGCCGCCCCCACGACATCACGTTACATAGCAGTGGGTGGGCTCGGCTGCGTCCCGTGCTCCTAGGACAGCGCACAGGGCAGATGTTTGCTCACCCAGGGAGTCCTGACTTCCACCTGGGCTAAGATTCTGTAATACTAATATAAGTATAAAGCAGATTTAGGCTAAATGAAATACTTCTGTTTTTGACTAAGTCTGTCCTCTGGCGCCCTTCTGCTAACGCCAGAGGGACCAGCGTCTGACCAGCCCTCCTGGCCTGGAGCCCAGCACCGGCACGCTGGCCCCAGAGGACAGCTGGCTTCACCAGGGACCCCGGCCCGCTCCTGGGGTGCAGCCGCACAGCTGGGGGTGGCGGCCGGGAAGAGTCATTTCTGTCCACCTGCCCCTGGCTCCCGCCCCCAGCACGTGGCTGGGTCAGCGAGGCCACAGCGGCGCCAGGCCCGCGTCTGTCTCGGGGTGGCTGCCAAGCTTGGGGAGCAGACTCGGCAGAGCGTCAGCCCTGGGCTGCGGCTCTCGGTCTCTCTCTCTTTTTTTAAAGATTTTATTTATTTGACAGAGAGAAACACAGCGAGAGAGGGAAAACAAGCAGAGGGCATGGTAGCGGGAGAAGCAGGCTTCCCTGCCGAGCAGAGAGCCCGATGCGGGGCTCGATCCCAGGACCCCAGGATCATGACCTGAGCTGAAGGCAAACGCCCAACGACTGAGCCACCCAGGCGCCCATCTCGGTCTCTGTCGTCAGTTGTAACCCAGTACGTCCCCGCCTAAGACAGTCCCCCGGCTGGACCACGGGGGCATTTCTGCCTCCTGCCCCAAAACAACCAACAACGTGACTTCAGAGGCAGACGCTCCTCTCACTGCCGGGGGCAGCGGGGAAGGGTGGGGACTGGGCAGCTCCGCACCACTGGGCCCCTCCCCTGCACCCGTCTACGCAGCCCGTGTGCGGGGGCCGCTGAGGAGCTCCCGTCCACACCGCAGGCCGCTGGCGCCAAGGGTGGAAAAACATGGCAATGGTTCCACATGGAAGCCAGCCCTTCCCTTCTCTTGCTTTCGGGCCCGTGTTTAGGTTTTGCCCACAGGGTCAGTGCTGAAAAGGGACCTCTAAGGAGCGAGCAAGGCACCAGGAGGGTGCCATGTGGACTGGGGGGTGGGGAGGCCGACTCGGGACACTCTCCCGCTCCTCACCTCAGGTGCTGCTCCCAGGCTTCCCTCCTGGGCGAGGGCTCCCTCCTCCCCAGGAACTGGCTCCGTCGTGGCCACAGAGCTGGTGGCCGAGCCTCATCGGCTGGGAAACAGGGTCCCGGCCGCTGTCCCTCCTCGGCCGCACCCAGCCCCAGGCCTTACACACTGCGGCTGGGCCCAGGCCGCCCGGCCTCGAGCTCCCGCATGACGGGGCCGCTGAGCTCTCAACTCCCATATCTCACCTCCAGACTCCGCCTGGATTCCTAACACATCCGGAACTTCCGATTGCCAAGTAAGTCTTACTCCCTCTCCCTAAGCCGCCTCGCCCCCAACTCCTTCCTCAGGAAGAGTGCTGGGGATGGGGAGCCCCACATTCCCAGCCGCCCGGGCCAAACTTTCCCTGAAACCCTGGGAGATGCCCTTTCCTGGGTGAGGCTCTACTGCGACCAAAAGTTCTGAATGCAAGAACCTTGAGCACCCCGAGCACCCCAGGCACGGTCCCCAGTCTCCTTCCACAGCAGCTGCTCTGGCAGGAGGCCCGTCAGTTCGGTCACTGTCCCCCTGGATTCCCCCCTGCACCCACCTGCTGCCACGCCCCTTCCTGCCGACCTACTTGTCCCACAGCCAGAGACCCCTGCTACGCACGCAAGCAATCAGACCACATCACCACGCTACTCCGGGGCCCCTGCCGGGACCTCGCCCCTCTGAGCTGGCTCCTCTGCGGTCGACCGGCCACCGTGGCCCTCGTGTACCCCTGCCCTGGCCGCCCCTGCCTCTGCACGGCTGCCTCACTTTCCTTGCTGGACACCCCTCAGGAAGACTTGGCTGCCCACTCGCCAGCACGGCAGCCGGCTCCTTCTCTTTCCGCCCTCCCCGACTTATGTCATTACTTCTGCTCTGCCTTAGCGCCACGGGGCAGGGACTGGCCCACCGTGCGCTCACAGCCCTGACCCACGGCGGGGCCGACAGTGGAAACTCCGCACACATCTGCCGAAGGAACGACAGCTATGCCCACACCTTCAACAGCCCTCCAGCTCCAGCCCTGCATCTGGCCCCGGGCTGTCACCGAGCGGTAGCCTGGTGTCACCATTGTGATGTGGCGTCCTACTGGCCCCTGGTCTGCCCCCTCCCCATCTGAGTCGGCATCCTGCCACGGATGGTCTGGGCACATCTCCTGCCTGCTGGCTTCCAGCAGATGACGTGCGGGCCCAGGGGGGAGCCCCAATGCCCGCACCTCCCATGCACCGGGCTGCCTGGCCCTGGTCCAGGGGCTCCGGGGAACAAGAGCCCCCTTCCTGCTGCCTGGGGTGGTTCGGCTATGCCTGTTCTCCTGGGTCCTTCACCTTCTACATACGTGTCCAAATCGGCCACCCGAGTGGCCATCTCATCTCCAGATGACTCTCAGGTGTGCTGAAAGCACCCAATAAATACCGTGGATGAGTGACCATCCGTCAGTGAACAGAGAACCCTCCCGACACTTTGGTCCCTCACTGTCCCTCCCCATCCTGAACAGCAATGGTGAATCCCTGATTCTGAATGGAGACAGAACGCCTCCCAACCCTGTGACACCTTGGTCCCTCCCAGTCTCTCACCGACCTGGAAGAGCAACCACCCCTCAGTCCCCCCAGGATGCTCCATGTCCCACGGCTGAGCATCCTGCCAGCAGGGACAGTGAGACTGCATGGTGACATTCTCCCAGGTCCCCTTCCTCCTGTCTCTCCTCAGTCCCCGAGGCTGTATAGCTCCTTCCCTGCCACCCACCCCTTCTGAATCTTTCCCGAGATGACCTCAGTCTCCAGGGGCACAGCCACTAGAGTGAGGGCTCCTCACGCTTTCCCAGCCTGCACCTGTACCCTGAATTCCAGGCCCAGCAGGCCCAGCTGCCGGCCTCTGAGCCTGCCTGCAGGGCGGGCTCCCTCAGGAATTTACTGGCCAGCGAGGCCGCCCCCAGACCTCAGAAGGCATCCTGGGGCACAGTTGGGTCACTTTCCTGCGGAGGTGCCAGGCCCCCTCACCGGTCTGGTCTGGACCCCAGCTGCAGACTTGGGTCCCCTCCTGCGTGGCTTCCTGCTGTTCTAGACCATCCGGGTCCAACCTGCACCGTGCCGCTCGCCAGCTGCCCGAGCTGGCATCTCGGGGCCTCGGCTCCTCCGCGTGTAAACCGTGACGCAATGGTACCGACTCCCCAGAGCCGTGCTGCCGGACTCGGCCCAGGTCGCCTGCTCCCCGTGTCACTCTGCTGGCACCTTTGCCCCCTGCCCGGAGAGCCCAGCCTTGTAAGCAAATGTGATGCAAAGTGGCTGGCTCATCCTGCTGTACGGAGCACGGCGGCCACGTGAAGGACGCTACGGCCTGCAGAGCTGAGCACACAGACCACCTGCCCCTCCAGAGAAACAGCGTGCGGGTCCCTGGTCTAGGCCCTCGTAACTCCGTCCTCCACACAGCTGAGAGAAAGGTTTTTCTAAAGAGTGAAACCGGATTAAACTTCTTGGCTAGATCCCAAAGCTGCCCCACTAAAGGACAAACTCCTCAGCTCCCCCGCCCCCCGGTGCTCCGGTTTTTACAGTTACATAGCTCACAGCCGAGCCCCTGTGCGTGATGCTTCTGCCACCTGGGAGGACGACCTCTCTGCACAGAACCATCTGGAAGTCCCTGGCTGTGCCCTGACAGTGATGCTTCTGCTGTCCCTTTCTCCTCTTGTCCTGTGTCTATGGTGAAGGACCCCTCCCCTACCAGTGAGCTTCCCCCCTGTGGATGCCCAAAGGTGTCCGGGCTTCACCCCCAAACCTGAGCGTCCCCTTATCTGTTGATAAAGACTGTGCAGACGTGGCTCAGTTAAGGATCTCGAGATGGGAAGATGACCTGGGGGAGCCCTAGATGCAACCCCGAGTGTCCTTATAAAAGGAAGCAGAGGGACATTAGACAGTGATGGCAAAAGCCACTGACAACAAATGCAGAGAGGGGAGTGATGTGGCCACAGCCCAGAAGCACCTGGAGGCCCCAGAAGCTGCAAGAGACAAGGACAGGTTGGCCCCCAGGGCCTTCGAAGGGAGCACGACCTCACTGACACCTGGATTTCAGCCCAGTGACATGAACAGTGGATTTCTTGCCTCGGCACTGTGAGGGAACACGTGCATGTGGTTCCAGCCACCACGTTTGTGGGCCCTTGCCACAAGAGCCCTGGGAACAGACGCACGTCCTCTAGCACTGTCCTCTGTGCCTCCTCCTTCTGGGACGCCACTCTCCAGCAGCGAGGACCATGCTTTCCAGCCACCAGCTGTCCGGCTCGACTCTGAGCTCCTAGAGGGCAGGGGCTCTGCCCTGTCAGGTTGGTTCCCAAGATCTAACCAACACGCAGAGCACTGGGGGCTCCGTCACCTTTTGTTAAGAGGAGAATGACCACTTCCGGGGATAGCGGAACTCTGTCCGCCTTCCAGAAAATCCTTTTTTGCCACTGGAATCATTTCTCTTCGCATCCAAACCCAACCTGGATCTCCATCCCTCTGGTAAGATCCTAGGAATTACTTTCATTTTGTGGAGTAAAATCAGATGCCTTTCCATTTGTTCTCCACAGCTCCAGGCTGGTTCACACCCAGAACTGACGGTGAGGTGGCCTGTCTTGTGCAGAACGAGAGCTTGGGCTGTGTTCTTATTTAAAAACAAAACAAAACCAACACCCCCACCCCCATAACTTCCAGCCACGCACACAGCTGAAAATGTGCCGGTAAAGGTGAGTGCAAAATGGACAAAGCTGCTCCCAGAAGAGGGAACTGTGTGCAGCTCTCTCCTTGCCCACGCCCCTCAAAGCTCTAAGCAGTTTAAATATTTGCTCTACTGTGACAAGGCTGTCAGCCCCACCATCTGCGGCCTAATGGCTGATTTGGTACCTCCGGGGAAAATCAGAACCAAGCTGTTCCCATAAAACGTCACAGGCTCTCCACGCTCACCTGTCTGGGTGGGCCCCCCCGGCTCAGAAACCCCCCGGGGCCGCACCCCTGCTGGCCTCCTTTCTCCTGCGCCAACCACGCTGCAGGGCAAGGTCCCTGCAAACAGCCACCCAGAGGAACCGCCACCACCCAGGCTGCTCCAGGCCCAACTTCCTTCCCCACCCCCCCTTTTTCAAATGGGTGTCAAGAATGGCTAACCGACACCCCTACCTTTCTAGTTTTTGTCACCAGTACTGCCTTCTAACACAGGCCTGAAACAGCAAGGTGTAACTCGGTGTCTCTCCACTCCCAAGTGGGTCCCTGGACTCCAAGGGGAGTGGCACTGCCAGGGAGACGCTCCTGCCCTGGCCCCCGGGGGGAGGGGCCACCCCTACCTTCTTGGGCCATCCTTGGGATTCTACAGAAGGCTCAGATGAAAGGTGGCCGCCATTCCCAACACAGCCCACAACCCCAAGGGTCTCTTTCTTCTCTTCCTTCAGGAGTGTGGCCCGTGGCAGAACAAACAGGTTTTAACAGCAGCTGCCAGAGCAAAACTCCGCCCTTTCAGGATCTAGGAGGGGCAGGAAGCAAGAGCGCAGAACTGAGACAAAGAGGCCTCCTCTGCCTCCCCCCTCAGACTGTGCCTGTGCCCCTCAGCCCCTTCGTCCCGCACAGGGGCTGCCTCCCCTTCCCCATGGCGGTCTGTGAACTGAATGGTCCTGCAGGGCTCGTGTCCAGACAGCAGGCGGGTCAGAGTCCCTGCTCTGCTCACTGCCAACATGCGCTTCCCAGCTGGAGAGGAAGAAGCACAGCCTGTCGACCCTGCGCTCGTCAGAGTGACACGGGGCGACACAGGGGCCCAGAGTTTCAGAGTCCCAGAGCGTGCTGGGCGTGTCTCAGGGGAGCGAACATCAAACACCCGCTGGGGGCCAGGCTCTGTGAAAATGTTACCTGACTGAAGGCATTCCCCTGCTTTGGACTCACCACGGCCGTATTGTACCTGAGAAGTTCATTCCAAATCTGCACGGGCGTGAGAAGCAGAAGGGAGCCAGGAAGGAACAAGTCACAGAAGCCAAGTGTGTCCTTCAGGGCCTAACTGAGGTCCTCCTCCCCGATGGCGGTGTCCTTAAAGGCTGAGCTGCTGCACGTCAAGCCCCCTTGCTCTGCATACAGCAGGCGCTCACTACTGCTTCCCGAAGCAAGTTAAACACAGCTCAGGATGACTTCTTCGTCAGCAGTGTTTCCATCTATAAGCCAGCACCCGAGAGGAGCGGGGTTTCGACTGCCGCTGCGAGCACCCCGGCCCGACGCTGCACACTCGTTCGCGGCCTCGCGGGACGAAGTCTGCTGGGCCCCGCTGCCGAAATGGAGGGCTGCGTTCCCTCAGAGGCCCCCCGTGGAGAACCCTCCTCCTGGACGGTTCCTGCTTCTAGAGGTGCGGGCGCTGCTCGACTCACGGCCCCTCCTCACCTTCCAAGTGGCAACACTGCGTCTCTGCTCCTCTCTGCTCCCCCCACCCCTGCTCTTCTGCTTCTGTCTTCTGCTTCCCCCGGCTGGGGTTACACTGGGCCCACCTGGACAATCCAGGATGCGCTTCCTGGCTCATGGTCCGCTGATTAGCGCCCTTCCTTCCCTCTGCTACCTTCGTCCCCCTCGCCACAGCACAGACTTGCAGGTTCTGGGGGTTAGCGTGTGGCTGTCTCGGGGGCCGCTGTTCTCACCGACCACAAGAAGGGCGACAGGACAGGAGGCCCAGCTTTCCCAGGGGCTGGGACCGCCCGCGACGGCTCTGTCCATGGCGGGGGCTGCACAGCTCCAGAGCCCTGCGCCGTCCGCACGTGCTGCATCACGGGAGGGCCGCGCGTGCCCAGTTGTATCGTCGAGGGCCTGCGTCACGGGACCTTCGCCAAAACATTGCCCCTCTAATCCAAACCCACGTCCCCGACAACACTGTCCACTATCAGGGCTGCTTTCCAGAGGCTGAAAATAGGGGGACGCGATAAAAATCCCACCATCCACCCAAATCAGTGGGCTTGCACCTGCCCGGACCCATCTTCTGTCCCGGGCTCCCCCTGGCACAGCGGTCAGCACCACGGGACGCACGCGGCCCGGCCGGACCCCTGCAGCCGTTCTGGAAGCGCTGGGATGTGACACTTCCACACTGTCCCCCAGTGTCTGCGCGGTGCCTCGTTTCCCAGGGCACATTCCCAGGGGAACACGGACACAGCGGCGCTCGGCCTGGGAGCCCCCAGCTGGGAGTTCCAAGCAGTGACTGTGCTTGTCACAGGTAAACAAGCAGAAGTCAAAAGAAACATAGATGAAAAGAAAAACTGAACATCTTCCTAGATCTCCCTATTATCAGGAAGTTTTTGAGTAACTATCTCGGTCTCACAAGAAGGAAAATCCACATAAAAATCCTAAAGCCACAGTCCAGAGTATTCACGGAAGGAAAGGAACACTCGTTCGATTTTCCCTCCAGTGTCCCAGGTACCATTCACTAATGTCTACGCTATACAGAAATGACATCCCTGTCACGGTGCTGACCCCTCAGGACACCGACCGCTCTCAGATCTGATAGGCTGTTTCTGCAAGAGGAAACCCTCGGCTATCTGCACGGCGACCCCCGACGGCGGCCGTGAGGACGGCCACACAGCTGCCCGCAGGGTCTTAAGGCTCATATGAAAGGGGCCGTGAACCTGTGAGCCCACACGAGCCCACCTCAGAGGCCACGCGCGAGGGGGGAGGGACACACGAGCAGGGTGAGGCGCGGCCGTGTCACTCTCGGGGCCGGCCCGCAGTGCCTCTGCGGCTGCAGGGAGCCCAGCGGACAGGGTGCGAGCTGCCCAGCTGCCGAGACCCACACATTCCCCACACGGCCGTGGCTGCGCTGAAGGCAGCTCTAGGGAGAAGCACCAAACGCTCAGAGGGACACCTTGACTGAGGGATCGCGGGGGACACAAAGTGGCTCATAAACCCTTGCAAGTCTAGGACTTTGCACACCCTGGGGCGTGACGCGCCTTCTGTGATCAGGTCCAGTGAGGGCACCAAGACGGCTCAGTCTCCGGCCACTGCCTGAACAAACGCACGCTTCACCGGAGTGTCCCCACCCCGCCCCGGGTGAGACACCCGCCCAAGTCCAGCGGGAAGAAGCCTGGCCCATCAGCGTGTCTTCCAGTGGGGCCCTGGAGGCCAGAATAGAAGGCTCATTGAGGCTGCGGGGAGGGGCCCTAGGAGGCCGTGGCCGCCGTACCCGCAGGCCCCAGGCTGGACTGTCCTGCTCAGGGCCTGCAGGCTGGGGCTGGGCGCTGGCGAGGAGATCTGTCCCAACACAGCTCCGAAAAGGGAGAGGAAGGAGAGGCTGCAGCACCTGCTTCCTCTTCACGGACCCTCCTGTGACCCTGTGCTTTTGCCAAGTTTGTTCCTTACACTGAGGAGCCAGCAAGAGTCAGCTGACAGCAGCAGACGCGTGGTCCCAAACCTGTGCCTTGTGGAAAACACGCTAGAGAAAGACATCAAGCACCCACTCTGGGACAACAGGGACCCTGGTTTCCTGGGCCACCACGGTGTCTGGGAGAAAGCTGGATCTGGCAGACAGAGTGACGACGAGTCCTGGGGTCCACCAAACCTGGGGACACACAGGGCAAAGGGAAGGTGCCAAGCAAAAGGATGAAGGAGGCGGCGTCACAACCCAGGGGCGAGAAGATCAGGCCAGATGGAAGAGCAGGGGGTGGGTTCACAGTCTGGGTACAAAAGGAAGGAAAGTGAGGCCTAGGTCAGGGGAGGTTGGCCTGCTGCAGGTGTGACAAAGTACCAGTCTGAGAGGGGAGGGCTCCCACCTGGGAGAGGAGAGGCCCCGCATCACAGAAGAGGCACTAAAATCATGGTGGGGGGTGGGGGGCAGGAGGCGACCAGACTCAGGGATAGCTGTCCCAGTGAGTCAGGAAAGGAACAGTCCTCCAGGGTTCAAAGTTGTCCCACGATAGGGGGAAGAATCCCTCAGGTCGGAGGGAAGAGTCAGAACAGGGCAGGGGTCCCTGAATTGGACGGGGAAGACGTCCCACGCTAGTCAGAGGGATGGGAGTCTCACAAGTCAGAAGGGGGAGGGGTCCCACACAGTCAGAGGGATGGGGGTCCCACACTAGTCAGA
>CM053619.1:44979856-45003273 GCA_028646535.1 Procyon lotor
GGGGAGGGGTCCCGCACCAGTCAGAGCCAGCCAGAGCCCTGCGAGTCAGTCAGGGTAGGTGTCTCTCAAGTCGGAGGGGGAGGTGTCCGGAGGAGACCGTTTCTCGGCGGTCTGAGGGTCGGGGGCGGGACGTGGCGGGGTGGCAGGGCGGGGGGCGGGCCTCTCGCGAGGGAGGGCGCAGCGGCCGCGGGTGCAGCCGTCACTCACCCGGTGCAGGCTGGCTCCGGGGCCCGCGGGCGGCGGGGCCTCCCTGCTGCAAGGCCGGGAGCCTGCGAGCGGCCGACTTCCGCCCGGCGCGCTCGCCGGGTCTTCTGGACGCGCTCCCGGCAGCCTCTGCTCTGCGGCTGCGCACCGGCGCGGGCGGGACTGCTGGGAGTTGTAGTTTATACTGCTCGGAGAGCCCCTCGTGGGGCCAGGACTAGAGGGAGGGGCGCAGACGTGCGCCGGGACCACCCCGCGGGCCCCTTCCACCGCTTTGTTCTGGAATGCCGGCCCAGCAAAAGCGAGAGGCGGGAATCATTTCTCGAGTTGAGATTTTAGGACCTCTCGCCTCGCCTTGTCGACCCCGGTGGTCTCGCGGGAGGCGGGAAAGGGCGGACCCCTTCCTGCCACCCTCATTATCCGAGAGCCCCTCTCCTTGGCCCTTCTGATCTGCCACTTCGGAAAGTTGATCAGGTTCCAGAGCAAAGATCGGGGCGCAGTTCTACAGGCTTGGAGTTCCCTGGCGGGGGAGGGTGCGGGGCTTGGGGGTGGGTTCCCTGCCATTGATTTACAGTAAAGGAACCTCCTCCCAAATAAGGGTATCCAGTTTGCCCTGTTTCTCCAGTCCCCTCCCCGGCCCCTGAGCTATTTTAATGGAATATATTAAAAGGCATCCCTGCTCTCCACCCCCAAGTCCTACAAAAATGCCCATTTTAGAAATAACGAGAAAAGCCTGGTAGTACTGAGAGCTAGGCGAGGGTTGGGGCTCTGGGGTCGTGCGCGCAGTCACCCCAGGGCCTCCCAAGAGCCTTCCGTTCGGTAACAAATGCACAAGAGAAAGATTCAAATTATGTAAATGGTGTCCAGTGAAAAATAACCTTCCCGTCCCTGTTCTGCGGTCCCTGCCCAGAGGCAGTCACTATTACTAGTTTATTGTGGTTATTGTTGGAGAGATTTTGTGACAGGCAAATAAATCATAAACGGGTATATTAAATTACTTTCTTAAAAAAACCAAATGGAAATTTGCTAAACTCTTGGTTCTGCATTTTTGGGAGGTGGAAAGGGGACAGACCCCTCGGGAATTCATTTGTTTCTCGTTATGCGAAACTGAGTTCTAACTGTATACAATATATTACTATTATTTTAAATTATCCAAGTCTTTTATTTTCTAAGATATCTATATCTATATATGCCTCCCAGCCTGAGAAAGAAAAGGCTAGTCCTGCTATCTTGAAAGGTCTCCATACTCCTCCCCCTTCCAAACCCCTCCCAGCCCAGGAAGTGAATGCAATCTTGAATCACTCCCATGCTTTATGTTGTAATTTTAGCAAATAGGTGTGTATCCCTCAACAATATATATATGCCTATTATAGCTTGTACAAAAATGAAATAAAACTGTATGCAATGGATGGGAGATCCTGATGCTCCACAGATACTATTGGGCGTGTTCATTTTGCCAATCTGATGGTTTCACACGTCTTCTCATTGCCTGATTGCTGAGAAGTTGTGTATCTTTCCATGTTTTTTGGCCGTGTATTTTTCTTCTTCTGCAGATGCCCTCAGCCTCTCAGTGGCATTTTTAGGAAATAATCCATCCTTTCCGCATTGGTATGTATGCAATGCCATTTTTTGTCATAGATCAAGTTTCTCTATATACCTGAGTCCGTTTAGGGGCTTTCTTTTATGTCGTATGGGCACAGCTGCTCTTGTCTGGGCCAATCCCTTATCCTCACTCTTACTTCTTTATAATAAACCTCACATGTTGTAGGACAGGTCCCCCTCAGCCTCCTCCTACATCCCATCCACCCCTAATTTTTGGGGTTTTGAATGGAATCTACGGATGAATTCGGAGAGAACTGAGAGTCTTATGATGTTGAGCCTTCTACCAAAGAGCATGGTTTGTCTTTCCATTTACTTAAGTCTCCGTTAGTGTTTTTCGAAAAGCTTTGTAATGTTTCACTTCGCAGCACAGCTTGGTCTGTGCGGTTAGGTAGAGGCTCGTTTCCTTCTCTGCAGAGCTGCGTAGGAATGTCCATGAATACCGTGAGAATGTCCGTTATTTCTTGTTCCAGGACCCTAATGCTGTCCTTTTAGGATATGTGTGATCTTCTTACATTACAGCAATGCTTCAGGGCACGTCCTTGAACTTGTGTTGGAGCCCAACTGTGAGCATATCTGCAGGATAAATTGCTGGAAGGACTATTACTAGGTCAAAGGGTGTTCTCGGGGCACCTGGGTGGCTCAGTCGTTAAGCGTCTGCCTTCGGCTCAGGTCATGATCCCAGGGTTCTGGGATCGAGCCCCGCATTGGGCTCCCTGCTCGGCAGGAAGCCTGCTTCTCCCGTTACCATTCCCTCTGCTTGTGTTCCCTCTCTCGCTGTGTTTCTCTCTGTCAAATAAATTTAAAAAAATCTAAAAAAAAAAAAAAAGGGTGTTCTCATCCTCTAGTGAATAGACACCCGCCTTCCTGCCTTCCGGAGAGGCCGGCCCCGAAGGTGCTCTCCGTGTGCACCCGAGTGTTCCTGTGTTTTAAATTCTCCTTACTTCCTTTACATCCTTGGAGACGTCACCTTGGCCTCCGTCGAGAACTTTTCTCCCCATTTTGTTTCCCTAGCTCTACGTAAAAGACTAGAAAATCTTCACTTGAAATCATCCTTACTTGTATTCTCGCTCGCCCCTTTCACAGACAAGGCTTAGAATGAAGCAGTCCACCAGGGGGCCCTCCCATTTTATTTATCAAGTCAATGCAGCCTGGTGGTGATAGCTCCGGGCTATCTCTGAAAGTGCTGGAAAGGAGCTCTCACGATAGGGATGTCGACACTGAGAGGTGGAGAAACTGAGGCGTGGGACAGTAAATGCCTGATTAGAGTCAGAAAGCAGACTGCCAACGTGCTTTCTTGTCCCTGACGGTTGGTCTTTGCATCCAGTCCAGCGGAGGGGGCATCCAGAGAAAGGCTCATCCTCCTCAGACGAAAGTCTTCTCCAGGCGTGAGGGCCGGTGAGGCAGCAGGTGAGTCTGTTCTATTCTTGCAGCTGCCAGTCCTGATCCCCACCTGCCCCAGCCTTCCAGAAGGCAGGCACTGCCATCCAGGAGCAAGGAGCGTGGGCCAGCGGCCAGGGAGGCCGGGTCTGGCCGCCAAGTTTCCATCTCTTCCAAATCTCCACGGAGACTCCCTCACCCCCGCCCTTTGGCAGTGGGACACTGCCATCAGCCTGCCTGTGCACTCCCCCCCTTCCGAACAGAATGCAGAAGTTTGCAGTGCTGGGCTCTGCCCTTGTGGGATGGCCGGGCAGCCTGGCCCAAAATAGCTGGGACGGGCAGAATGTTGGGGCCACAGTGGGAAAAAAAAAAAAATCACAGTGTTGCTAATGACAGGCTGTGCTTATCTGGAACCCAGCGTCTTACAGACGTTAACTGAGGTCACATAGTTTTTTCCAGGAATGAGAAAACAGACACAGCGAGCTGCAGTGATATGCCCAGGGAGAGAGGAGGGACTGCCAAACAGGGAAGGACGTAGAATGTGCTGCCTCCTGGGAATGTTGTCTCCCCTGTGAGTCTCTGGGCTTCATGTCCCATGAGCTGCCCTTGTCTGAGGATATGGGGCCACTTGGGAAGGTTCAGGAAGCCGTTAAGTGTTTGGCCCAGACATCCTTGTGGGGGAGGTGTGAGCTCCTAGGGACTTCCAGGATGGGTGTGATCTAGAACTCACTTGGGAACTGAAGAGAGAGACCTTGAGCCGGGGAGGGGCTCGTCGTTCTGGTTGGCCCTGGCCTCTGACCCATCAGAGGGGCTGACGAAATCTCCCTCAGGCACTGCTGCTGGCTTTGGGTTCTGATTTGTTATTTTTAAATTTTTTTTTTTTTTTTTTTTGCCACGACTCCTGTCCTTAATTCTGGCCGGGACTTCCCAACAGAGAAGATGTTTGCTGAATTGGGAGCATTCCGCCCTGGTTGCCTGAGGGCGCTATGGCCCTGGTGGAGGACCAACAGTCGGGTGGTCTGCAAGACCTGGCTTGCCCAGCGTCACTTGCCTACTTCCAGTTTTCAAGCAGTGATGAAGTAGGTGAAAACAGCATTAGGGACCTGGCCGGCTCAAGTGTTTGGGTGACAGAATTTGTTTCTTTCATTGAGGGCTGAACTGGCCTTGTGACCCTTTGCCCTTTTGCCTCTTGGCTTGAGCTGTGGGCTCTGAGGCCCGAGATGTGCTCAGACCGTAGTTCCCTTTCTTCTGGAACTTTCCATGCCTCTGAGCCTTCTGTGTCACATGGATATCTTGGAAAACTCCAGGTCCTTGTTGCCACATTTCATATCAGTGTCCCTCCGCTTCCTGGTTTCTGCCTCAAGAGATCTGAGTAATCCCTTTTCTAACCTCCTGGGAGATGTGGGGGCTCGACCCAGGAGGAGGGAAGGAGGAAGATTATACTTAGCATAATGACAGTTATCACAAACACACTCGTGCTTTGGATCTGCTCCCACAGGCCTTTCATCGGCTGCGTGACAATTACAGAGTCATGATCCTTTATACCTCAAGTCCCCAGAATACGAAAAGGTCTGAAAACATGGTCCCCCCCGCCCCGAGGTTGGCATGAAGGAGTTTTGGCGGAAGAGTGTGCCTCGCAGCGTGGTGAGGGTATCCAAGGGTCCAGTGCAGGCGGCCCTGCCCCAGAGCCCAGCAGGGTGAGATGTGCTGAAGGATGTCTCCATCTTACTTCGACCACAACCGACTGCCTGGGTTCTAGGTCAGAGACCCTGGACCTTATCTCTGTAGATAAGGAGACTAAGGCCCCCTGACATAGGTCAGTACCCCAGTTAACGACCCTGGAAGGCAGGGTCATTAACTGGCTATGTTTCTAGAACTCTGCCCTCTATTGGGCCTCTGGATTCCCATCTTGGAATTATCTCTAAGATAACTGTCTTTCAGGGGCGCCTGGGTGGCTCAGTGGGTTAAGCATCTGCCTTCGGCTCAGGTCACTATCTCCAGGTCCTGAGATCGAGCCCCATATCAGGCTCCCTGGTCGGCGGGGAGCCTGCTTCTCCGTCTCCCTCTGCCTGTCTCTCCTCCTGCTTGTGCTCTCTCTGTCTCTGTCTTTCCCTCTCAAATGAATACATTAAAAAAATCTTTTAAAAAAAAGATAACCGTCTTTCAGCTCTTCAACACTAAAGCCATCTCGGACGGGATAAAGAAAGGGGACAAATCTCTGTATCTGTTTCTCTTCCAAGCCACGTGCCCAGCCTTGTGTCCTGGAATCTCCAGGATTCCAGAGGTCTGGGCCTGCGGGGAAGGGTGATGGGGAGGCTTTCCCATCGCATTCAGGATGTTTCTTGGTTCACGGGAGTTCTGAGAAAGACCCGGCTTGTCTAAGGTCCCAGAGGAAGGCCTGGCAGGGGCTGCATGGACTTGTGGCCTACTTGTCTCTCCTGCTTTTCCTGTGTGTCTCCCCCGGGCATCCCAGCTGCGAAGGCCAGCTGAGGACAGAGCCACTAGGGGAAGGTCAGCCAGTGTGCTAGGCCTGGGTCCTGTTGGCCAGGAAAGCGTGCAGGAACCAAGAGGAGCTTATCTCTGGGTTTCCTGTGCTGATAAGCAAGCAGGGATGTGAGTTTTGCCAAGCCTCAGGCACATGCCAGAGATCGTGAAGGATTCCCGAGTGTCTCCCATCTCCGACTGGTGTCTCCCATCTCCGACTGTCCCACCATAGTGTCCTTGACATTCTCCAGGGCCCCTCGGGGATCAGGGCATCTCCCCCTTTGTTCCCATAGGAGCCAATGGGTGGCCAGCGTCTCCGTGGCACGGCTGCTGGGCCCTCCTGGCTTTGCCCCCAGAGCCAGTGCTCCTTGTGCCTGCTGGGTGGGAGGTCTGCACACCCCCCTTGCCTCTTGATTTCTCAGCCCTCCAGGCAGACATGTGGGAAGCAGCAGCAGGAAGGAATTTCCAAGGCAAGAGAGAGTAAGGTGCCGTCGTCTATGCTTTCCCTCGAACATCCCCAGCGAGCACCCCTGTTTCTACATCTCCTGTCTGCACGTAGGCAGGCAGAGAGAACTCTGGGAGGAGCGATGATGACAGGTTGCAGGGGTGACGTCCAAGCCGCTCGGGGAGAACACGGGAATATGGTTCAGAAAGAAGCAGGCAAGCGAGAAAATGGTTCTCATCACAGCAGAGCCTCGTTACTCTGGCCAGATCCTTCCTCTTCTTGTGATATGCTAAGAAGCCAGAACTAGCCGCTCGGACTCAGTCTGGGGACGGAGACCAGCCTGGCCGGGGCAGCTCCCCAGAAGCCGAGAGCAGCTATCAGGGTGCGAGGCGGGGCTGGAGGAACCCGTTGAGAGCTTGCGTCTAAGACGAGGGCAAGGCCTCTTATTCATACGAGTCTGAAAGAGACTGAGCAATGCTGACATCCCTCCTGGCCCTACCCAGGCCACACTGTCCTCCGGAAAATCTGCACCCCTGCTAGGGTTTCCTAACCTTTGGATCACAGAGAATCCGATCCAATCTCTGAGAATCCGATCCAAGCAGTAGACCCTCCCCCATCCCACAGTGAGCACTTGCACGCACACACGGCTTTACGCTGGTTTGGGCGGGGGGGCGGTGTCACAGATTTTCCAAAACATGTCTGTGGTCCTTAGAACCCAGCAGGGAGCTTCTGACTGAAAGGGTGTCCCAGGTCTGCCACTGTTTGGGGACTCGATCCCATAGGGTTGGCAACAACTGCCCCCTGGGTTCCTTGGAACCCATCCCCTACCACCCAGCAACTCAAGGCCCCCCACCGTCTTTGTACTGGGACCCCAGCCGCCCCCACACGTGGAGGGACCTCCAGGGACTGGGATGGGTCCCCTGTGCCACCCAGCCTGGGCGGGCTCCCCAGGGCAGCGCGGGCTCTCCCTGCCCGCGGGCACACACACAGTTAATCCTCAGCGGCTGCTGTTTGGATAATATGCGCTGGGAGCGTCGGAGGCTCGGCGGCCGCTCACATCTGGCTGGGGGTTGCTCTTTACTTGTCGGTCCCGCTTTCTTCGTCTCTTCCTTTACTTTCGAGAAACCGCGCTTCCGCTTCTGGCCAGAGAGACCTTGGACCAGAGGAGGTCAAGGTGCCGGGAAGGCAGGGACCCGCCATTGCCTGCACCCGCCCCCCTTTCTGCACCTTCTTCCCAGAGGACTTTTTCTGTCCTCCTGGCTCTCTCTTCTGACAAGTCTGTTCTTCCCCCAACCTGGCTGGGAGGAGGCCTCGCCGCTGGGAGATGCTCTGAGCCCGAGAGGCTGCCGCAGGACGCCAGCTGGAGGTAGGTGGGGGCTCCGCGGGATGGACAGGACGCAGGGGTGCTCGCTCCTGCTCCCGGCTCCTGCTCCCGGCTCCTGCTCCCGGCTCCTGCTCCTGGCTTCAGCGTGGTGGTTGCCAGAGCTCAGTGGGAGGGGCTAGGGTGGCAGTGGTGGCAAGGGGCAGAAAGCCTGGGAATTGCGGGGCTGGTCCTGCGGGTGCCGGGTGCCGTGAGGTGTAGTGGAGGGGTCGGGGCGGGAGGGGGGGTTGCTCTGTCTCCCGCTGGGACGAGGGGAGCAGGGGCTCTGTGGCAGCTGGATGCTGTCAGGAATGATTGTGCCTGCCTCTTCTTTGTGGGCTGTTTATCTTGCTTCACGCTTCTCTAGGCATGAGAGAAAAAGGAATGGTACCCAGGTCCCCTCTGTCTCAAGTGGGGGCCCCCGATCCTGATACTGCCTGGATCACCTGAGGGACAGGTTTGCCCAGCCCTGCGGGGGGCCCATTTGGACCCCACACAGAACTGGAAATGCTGACTTTGGCCCCCGCATCAAATGGCCTTGGTGTTCCTGGAGGGGATTCAGCGTGGACAGGGGAATATCATATCCCTCTCCCTGGGGGACTCTTCTGAGCTTCCTGCACCACTCAGAACCATCCCTGGCCTGGGGCCGAGTCTCCTAGCTGCCCTTGAGCCTCTGGACCTCTGTGTCGAGACCCCACGTACCGCCCTGTTCTCCTAGGCATTCCACGGGGAATCACAGGTATGATGTGCCCACTTGCCCTGGGCACCCACATTGCATTAGCCTGGTTCCTAGTGGGCTGACTCCTGGGCAGCCCCGTGTCCTCTGTGGGCACGCGCACGCGGGCCCTCTCGGTCCACTTGGAAGGGAGGGAGGGAGTGGCCTCCCCCTGTGACTCGTCGGTCTCATCCATCTCCCTGAGTTTCCAGGAATAGAGGTGGTTCCATGCACGGGAGCTGCTTCTTTCTGAGCTTTGAAAATGAGGCGTGTCCTGAGAAACTGAGTTTTCTCAACTGCTAGTTACATCCTGGGTCCCCGGGGGAGGATGTGAGGTCCTCCAAGGCTGCCAGGCCTTTGCTTTTTATAGTGCAGGAAAGGGTGCAAACTGATGCACTTGATCATTCTGTTTGCTGCGGGGAGAGGCCTGCCCAATGTCTCCACCATTGAGGGGAGGGCAGAAATATGGGGAAAAGGGAGACGGGGGCTGAGGCTTGAGTTACTCTGTCCCGTCTCCCTTCCCCACTCTCCCTCTCGACCTGAGAGCTGAGAGGAGCTTGGGGTGCGTGGCATCTGCGTGTGCACGTGTGTGTGCGTGTGTGTGCACGTGTGTGTGCGTGTGTGTGCGTGTGTGTGTGCATGTGCGTGTGCGTCCCGCACAGCAGGCACTGGGCAGACGTGGATTCGATTCACGGATTCTGTCAGGGGCAGGCAGCACAGCCGGGTTTGTTTCCCAGGACCCCCCACCTCTTCTCTCCCTCCCCCTCCCTCTCCCATCTTGAACCTGTTGTGATGCCAAGGGCAGTGCTTCCTGTGAACAAGGGGTCAGGGAGACAGAAAAATGTGGGTGCAGGAAGTCTTGGGGGGGCTTCCCCAGCCAGAGAGACAGGTGCAGCCAGCCAGCGAGGGGCACCCTCACAGGTGGGTGGTGAGAAGCTGATGTGGTCCCAGAAGGGGGCACAGCCAGCTCCCTCCTCGTTCCGGGGGGGCAGACCTCCCTCTTCAGGGCAATCGGCACAGCATATTTTCTTTCCGAGCTTGCTTCTTTCTGTTCTTCCTGGTGCCTCCGAGCCCTCCCCGCCCCCCCCAGCTGTAATTAGCATGACTCATAAACCAAGTATTCTGGCACTGAACTTCACCCATCAAAACAAAGATGAAAAGAATTTTGTAGATACAGTCGTGCTGCTGGGCGTCCTCACCGGACATGAGCGTGCCCTTGGGGCTTTGTCTGCTGGGGCTGGCCCCGTGTGGGGGACCCTGTTCTGGAACTGGGGACGGCTGAGACTCTGGGGGACCCCTGGGGGGCGGTGACGGCTCACAAAGGGAAGGAAGAGTAGAAAGGTCCTCGTGCCTAAGGCAACGCTGCTGAGCCACCGGAGGGGAAAATGGGCATTTCAGAAACAGCCTCCCCTCCCTGCCCTGGGAGCCCACGGATATTTAGGTGGAGGTGATGCTCCCCCGGCCTGGGTGCTTAATCTTGGTGGCGTAACTACTGCGTGGGCCTAGGGTCATTAATTTTTTTCTTCCTATCTTTACCTGCTGAATTCTGCCTTCTCTTTCTTAAAGTCAAGTGAGACAAGGCAGTCCCCGGACAGGACCGTGGGTACCTCCCTGACTCCGCACTCGGACTGCCCACTCGGAGAACACTCCAGAAAAGAATCATCAAAGCCACAAGGCCCTTCAGCCGACTCTCTCGGGGAAGCCCAGCGAGCCAGGGATTGGGGATTCTCAGGGCCCTGCCGGGGGATCTGTGCCTGGGTCCTCGGCCAGGCAGGGTTGGGTCCTTGGCCCAGCACAGACGTGCGGAAGGAAGCAGGCTCACCGGCTCCCTTCCCATTCTGCAAGCCCGGCTGTGGCCGCCTGTGTCCTCTGACCCTCATCCTCCTGCCTCCTGGGGAGGGACTCAGGGGTGTGAGCTTTTGAGCCTTGGACGGGGGCTTCTTTATCTCTGGCTTCTCGTCAAGGTTGCAACAGAGCGGTCTCGTGAGCAGGAGACAAGAGCTCCCGGCATCCTTTCCAGCCTCTTATCCTTGCTCATGCTTCTTCGCAGGACCGGGCTTAAAGGGGGACAGGTGTGGGCAGAGGCACAGAGGCCCCCTACTGCCCACTGGGGTGTCTCCAGCCTGCCCTGCAGGCCCCTGGAGTCAGCCCCTTCTCCAGCCATGGACGGGACTGGCACAGTCCTCCTGGGGTGTCCCGCCCTGTCCAGGATGGCCGTCAGGATGGCCGTGGGCCAGGCCGGGCCTCGGTGTCTGACCATCTCCCTGGCTCCTGCAGGAATTTTCCTTGAAACAAGACAGAGCAGAGCTGGCGACAGTGGGCAGGGAGGCTGGATGGGAAGGGAAGACGGGAAAAGAGGCAGACAGGCGGGGCAGGCAGCGGGGGAGTTGGGGGAGAGGGGAAGTCAAGTTCTTGGTGCCCAGGGCTGCTGCTGACCACGGCTAAAACCATACTTGGGGAATGCCCCAAACCCTTTGCCTGGGGTTGCACCCCCATCCCAAGTGGGGCCATCTGGTTACCAGCTGCCCTCTACCCCGGGGACCAGGGGAGGAAGAGGACCTCGCCTGGGGGAGCTACCAGCCCTGGTGGGTTTGCAGGCGAGGGCAGGCCAGAAGTTGGGCTGGGCCCTGCAACTTGGCCCTGCGGGTTTCTGGGGCTGCTCTGTAGATGTGGGGAATGGGGTGCGCTCGGAAACACTTGGGCCCTTTCTCCTTGCGAGGAGTCTGAAAGTGGGTTCTGGTGAGAGGTGGGTGGGTCTGGGGGGTTGGGGGAACCCAGGGGCTCTCAGGTCTTTTGGTATTCTGGACACTCTCCTTCCCCACGAAGCTATAGCTACGAGAGCAAGACCCATGGCTCTGTAAAGTGGCCACAGGGCTCGGCTTGAGGAGCCCCTGAGAAGGCCGCCTAAAGAGCAAGCGGAGCGAGCCCCAGGCGGCTGGGGCGGGGAACGGGGGCCCTATGCCCACCTTCCCCTTTGTGTTCCCTTCTCTGCTCCCACATGCTTCAGCTCCTTCTCCGCAGGAGCCCCCTGCTAGGGCTCCACCCAAGCCTGAATCCCAGGCAGCCCCCCAGGGATGGGCAGACACAGGACACCCATGCTGCTCCCCCCCATGTCAATTCTTTGCACCTTTGGTTCCTGCTAGCTGCACTTGGCCTCGGGTCCCTCTGCAACCTAGCGTTCTCGTCGGCTTCTCTCCATCAGAGAGCACGGGGGCCGGGTGAGACCGTTTACCATCCCTGCACGGCATGGGGTTCCCCCCTGCTCCTTTTCAGAGCTCCCCAATGGGCTGTTTCTCTCTACCTTGCAGAAGCAAGGCTCTCAAAATGCACATTCGACGGGCCACACTTCCCACACTGCTGGCATTTGGGGGGATGGGGTGGTGCTGGTGGGCCGTGGTTCCTGGTGATTCTGTGCCTGAATCCAAAGGAGTTC
Source organism: Procyon lotor (assembly GCA_028646535.1). Classification (NCBI taxonomy): domain Eukaryota; kingdom Metazoa; phylum Chordata; class Mammalia; order Carnivora; family Procyonidae; genus Procyon; species Procyon lotor. The sequence goes on from CM053619.1 coordinate 44,991,474, forward strand.
AAGTCCCTGGGGGTGGGGTTTAAGGTGGCAGCCTGGTGACAGGGAGGTCTTAGCACATGGCTTCAATGACCACAGTTGTCACGGACCCCCGTGCCCCATGCTGTGCCCGGCACAAGTGCTCACTAACTGGCTGCTGGATGATGCATGAATGGAAAGGCTAGGCTGGTGCCTAAAATCCTCAGGGCCAAACGCCTCTGCCGCCTTTCCAGTTCCAGCCGAGGGAGCTACACAGGTGGGTGCCCAGGAAGGTGGGAGCACCCGCACGTGATCTCTCTACCAGGCCCGACTCTGGGCCAAGTTAGGTGGCCCTCCCCGGCCTAACCCGTATCCGTGGTAATTCCAGGGGTTCTGCTCCCCAGGGAGGGGGGTGGGGGGGCTGTATCTCCTTGTTGCCCCGTGTCCCCCGCATACCCGGCTCAGTACCGGGAGTTCATACTCCAGGAGGCCCTCTTTGTCCCCAAACCCCTCCTTCATCCGCCGTCCATCTCTTTGCTTCGAGTCAGATCCCCCGGAAGACACAAAATGCTCTCTGAGTTCCCTGGGGTGGGGTTTATTTGTCATTGTTCTAAGTGGAAAATAGTGTGTACTTAATGCAAAAAAATATGTGCCCGCCAGAGAGGAAAAAAATCAGAGAAGCCAAAATAAGAAGATGGCAAACATCCCTATTTTCATCCCCCAGGATAATTGCTGTGAGCAGCCAGGTGGGTGGGCTTCGGGTCTCGGCGGCTGGGCGCACGGACATGCCCTGGTGTGTGTGTGTGTGTGTGTAAGCCAGTCTTCACTCATCGGGAACATCTCTCCGCGTTAGCGAAGAGTCATGTGTTAACAGAGGTCGCGGACGGGCGCTGTGGGTCGAAGCTGCCCCTCCCCCCAGTTGCTTATTCATTTATTTATTTACGTACTTACTTGCCTTTCCAAGGGAAGCACGCTTCTCCTGGTTAGGTGGCTTGTGACCTTGGTAATGGAGGCAAGGGGTCGTAGCCCTCAGGAAGCAGGAGATGTTTCTGAGCGCAGATAAGAGGAGCCTCTGAGGGCCAGAGGACTGGATGGCCACGCCAGGACTCAGCCTTGTGAGAACGGCACTCCGGAGCCTGCCCCGGGTCACTCTCCCCTCTTCCCTCCTCTCTCCCCAGAGAGCCCCCCTGCCCGGGAGCTAGAGAGAGATTTGAACGCCCTGAGGCCTTAGCAGGAAGTGTGGGATCCTGGAGTCCTCTGTGCACACGTTGGCTTTGCCAAAAGGTGAGCGCGGAGTTCCACCAGGGAGGGACGTTGGACGCCGGGGACTCAGGGGATGGGAGACACAGCTCCCTGGGGGGGCTCCTGGTCCCAGGGGCTAGACACCCCCCGGATGCCGGATGCCTGGCAGGGCCCTCGTGGAGGGGCGCCCTCAGGCTGGGCTCTGAAGAGCCGGTGGATGGAGGAGGTGGTGGGGAAGGGACAGCCAGGACAGCCTGGCGGGTGTGGGGTCTGCGAACAGCTCCAGACGGCTGGGGCGGGGCGGCGATGGGGCCAGAGGCGAGGGAGAAGCCGGGTGGTGAAGCTCCGGGTTTGAACATTTTCCTTATTTTCACGGGAAGCCTTTTAAGCCCGGAGTGGAATTCGCGTTGGCAGTTCCGCCAGGCGCCTCTGGTGAGCAGGCGGGAGGAGAGACAGAGCTGGGGGGGCTGAGAAAGAAGAGGTGCCGGGCAGGGGGGAGAGGATCCTGAGGCCTTTGGGAGGCCGGTGACGATGGGAGGCGACAGGTGTGTGAGAGGCAGGGGCCGCGCGGCCCCCAGATTTCTGGCCGGGGGCTCCCCCGGGCGGCGGCTGTAGCCTCGGGAGCAGGGATGGTAGGGACAGGAGCCGAGTTACCTGGGGGTTCAAGGTGCGAGAGCAGGTGTTCAGAAGGCAGATCTCATCGAACTTTCTGCCACCACGGAACCGTCTCCCCAGCTGTGCTGTCCGAGGGGCCGGCCAGCCGCCTACATGGTCCCCGCGTGGCTGAGAACCGAATTCTTCGTTTTGCTCAAGTTTAACGAATTTAACTGGCCCCAGGGGCTAGTGGCCGCTGCTCTGGGGGGTGCGGGCTGAGAGCTCCTCGGCCAGGTCAGCGTGGGGACAAGGACCAGGGAGCTGCCGCTGTAGAAAGTGGCAGGAAAGTGTGTTTCGAAGGGGGGGAGCTGACGGCCGAGGCCACAGTCCGGGGGACACCGGTCTCTGAGGGGCAGACGGTGAAGGACTGATGCGGGGGGACAGGCTGAGCCGGAGGGGGGCCCGAAGAGGAGGTGGCCGACCCAGCACTGTTGGCGCGCTGAGCTAAATCATATTTGTGACCGAGAAGCCACCGGGTGTGGGACAAGGTTCTATCTTCTGCCACGCTCCCTCGGGAGGCGTCTGAGAGATGTCGGGGTGACGTCTCGGCCCCAGGAGAACCGAAGACACTAGTGCTGCTGGCACAGGGGCGGGAGTGGTGGGGTGGGGGCCCTGGCACTCCCCGGCTTCTCTCCTCCCTCCATCTCCGGAGCCGTCGGACCCCGAGGGCGTCCCCGCAGTGGGGAAGTGGGCCCCGGGCCAGGCCACCTGCAGAGCAGGCTCCCGGCAGGGCACAAGCTGAGCTGTCGGGGCTCTTCTCTCTCAGGCGGTTCTCAAAGCAGGGGCAAGCCTGCAGCCCAAGGCCCGACAGCTGGGAGGTGATCTGAGGACAGTGCTCTAGTCAAGGAGGTCTTTGTTTGCACCGGGAAGGCCTGGGAGCTGGGGAGGCTGGGCTGCCCAGGTGCCCCGGGGGCCCGACGCCGCACCCCATGTGGTCTCGCTGCTTGCGGGGCTGGGGCGGAAGCCAGGTGAGCCTTTCCTTGCCGAGGCACCGATGCCCCAGCACGGATGGAGGCGTTTTAGGTTGGGGGGGGAACCTCTTGCCTTCTCTTTTCTTTACTGTTTTGTCCTGAGCCCGGCCTCTCTGCCATGCTGGGAAGAGGGAGCCCTTGCTTATTAACCAGTAAGTAGCCGCAAAAGACTCCATCTCCATCCCTGGCCGTGTGTTTTGGAGGTCACCAAATAAGCCCCAAAACCTTAAAAAATGCATCCTCCTGCTCTAAGCCAGAAAGCAGCTCCTTGGGGAATGGAAAAGAGAGATTCAGTGAGTGGCATGGGCTCTAGGCAGGAACCGGACATAGTCCCTTGAATAAGGGGTCCTCATGCCCCGACCGCTGCCTCCTTTACAGGGCTGGGGGTGGGGGGAGCAGGAAGGGTCTGGGGCCAGCTGGGCTTCCTGGCTATAGAAGGGGAAATTAGAGAGTCCGTGAGCTCTCCTGGGATTGGTGAGCAAACGTTGTTTATCACCTGGACGTTTGGCCCCCCTCCTTCCTGTCACCAGAGGATTCTGGTAAGAGAAAAGTCAGTGTGATGAATGGCTTCTGGGGAAGGCAAGCAGGGGTCACGTGATGGTCATCAGGGCCAGAGGGACACCCCAACACGGCGCTCTCTCCTTCCCGGGCACCCCAGGATCTGACCCGAGCAGGCATCCTGCAGCAGCTGGAGAGCTCCGAGCTCCTCTGAGGGAGAATTCCCCCAGATGTCAAAGCAGAGAGAGGGGGGCAGCCTCGGGGTTTCCTTTCCGGCCGGGAGGACGCCAGCGAGTGGGGGTGTGCGGAGGGGGCTCCCGGCGGCGGGAGCACGGTGACGCCTCATGGGAACAAGGAGGGATCCCATGCCACGCAAAGCTGCATTCTTGGCCTCGAAGCCATTAGGTGTGGGAGAGAAGTCCCGTCTTAGGCCAGGCTTCCTCGGGAGCCACGTGTACGATTTTGGGGTGACGTCCAGGCCCTAGAAAAGCCAGACAAAGATATTCGTCTTGGGTGTATTGAGGTCTGGGCTGCAGCCAAAGCTCCTGGAAAGCATCACGTAGAGGCAAATGGTGGAAAGAAGGAGAGACCTTCAAGAGGTATTAAGTTGGGGGGGGGGGTGACCGATTCGATGGGGCAGACGCATGAGAGGAAGGAGCCCAAATGACTCCCAGATTTCTGGCCGGCTGCTTGTGCTTAGCCCGGCTTCCTCCCCCGCAGATACCATCCGGTCCCACGGCCCTTCCTGCCGTGATGGGAACGCTGTGTCCCATGCCGTCCAGCATGGTGGCTACCAGCGACAGGCAGCCCCCGACGGCGCGGGATGGGGCCAGTGTGGCCGAGGCCCTGAACTTCGAATTTTATTTGAATTTATTTAATTGGTTTAAAACGAAAGATACATGGCCCAGAGGCCGTCCCCCTAGACCGTGAAGGCCTGGAAGCTTTGTTGCCCACTCACCACTTTGATCCCGCATTCGCCGTACTGCTGTCACCGAGCGCCCGCCCGTCTGTCTCGCCTCGGGGCTGTGGTCTTCTCGAGGTCAGGGAGGGAGTTCGAGCTACGGCAGCATCACCCCCTCCCGAGCTCCGATGCAAGGCCGGGCACCTCGTGGGCCTTCGGGGAGCCAGGCCCGTGCGAGATGCTCTGGCAAGAGGAGGGAGAGGATGGCTTGTCTTCTAAGCTGCTTCTAATCCAGGGAGATTCCAGACTTCTCGCCTCCCAGGACAGCTGGCCACCTGCCGAGGATTCAGGAAGAGGGAAAACCATGTTTGTAAATGCTTCTGTCAGACGGGCCTGGTCTGGGTGTGGTATCACGGCCCAAGGCAGACATGCGGCACCCGGGCTCCGGAAGTTTTCCCGCTGATCCCAGGCCGGGCGACATGGACGGGGCTGGGACGGATCTTAGACGCCGGGAACTGCAGGGTGGGTCTGAGGACCGTGTCCTTGAAGGTTTCACCCCGCGTCCAGAAAGGGTCTGAGGAGGGATGCAAATCATTAACGAGGACGTGTTCTCGGACCCCGTAAGTGGCTGAGCTCCCCTGTTTGCACCCCCCCAGTCCTGCAAAGGGGGTTCTTCCTTGTTGGGGGGAGGTTAGGCTGAAGCCAGAGGGGAGAGCAGCCAAGGAGCCGTGGGCCTTCTGGGGCAGGGAGTAGGAGGAAAAAGGTCTCCGTGGAGTTGCCATGGGATTCGGCAAACGAATTTCTTCACAGGGTTTGAGAAAGGCAAGTCAGGAACTTGAGTCACGTTGTAATTGGCCTCAGATGCTTTGACCGCAAGAGGCTGGACCATGCGGGCCAGACAGTGAGGTTACACACCACTGGCCGCGAAGTCCCCAGGGGGGGTGCGGGGGGCCCTTCCCGGCCCTGCCTTTGCTGGGTGCAGCGTGGTCTTCCGAGCGACCTTCCTGGGGGCAAAGCCTCGCCCTCCGTAGGTGACTTCATTTCACTGGAAATTGCTAAAAGTGATCTGGAGCCAAACTGGGCTGGATGTTGGGCAATGCTGTTTTTGCCCGAAAGTGACTAAAATGATCATAATGTCATGATGCTGGCTTTTCTGTGGGGCTTGGTAAAATGGCTCTTCAGATATTTTTGAAGAAGGAAAGATTTCACTCAGGGTTTGCTCTGGCCCCGAGGAGGAGGTTCTGAGGAAGCACTTCCAGCACCTTCTGCTGCCCTTCACTTTGTTGGCCTGGTGCCTCCAACCGCTTGCTGGGTCCACCTCCACTCTTCCCATCACCCTGAAGGGCCCCAGTCGCTTCTGACCGAGGTCCAGAAAATGCCTTTTCCAGACTAGGAAGAGACAGACCAACGTGCCAAGTGCTGCTCCCATTGGGGGTAGAGCCCTGAGCCTTATCTGGGGGGAATTCTGCCTTCCCAGGGTACGTGTAGCAAAGCCCGGAGACGTTTTTGGTTGTCCCAACTGGCAGTGGGGAGGGGTTGTCAGTCGAATTGAGGGCATGGAGTCCTGGGCTGTTGATAAATTTCTTGCAACGTGCAAGACAACCTCCCACAACAAAGAGTGAGTCAGCCCCAAATGTCAGTAGTGTTGAGGTCAAGAAACCCTGGGGGACAGAAGAATCTGAGGTAGCTTTTTATGTGTGTTTGTTGTTATTTCCCGACTTTTCCAAAAATGAATATATATTACTTTGGATTCAGGGGGAAAAAAATGTTTGAAGAAAGGAAAACCTCTTTTCCTTTCAAGTGATGCAAGCTTGGCATTTAAAGGAGGGGAAAAAAGAGTAATTATTGAGGTGCCAAGGAAAAACAGAGGAAATACAGAAGAGGGGAAATAAACAACTTTAGAAAATCCCGTTTCACAAACATTTGCTGAGGAGCGATCAAGTTCAGGGGGCTGAGGACGCTCGGCAGGGCCAAGATGAACCGAACCAGGAGGTCAGGGTCTGCTGTGCAGAATCTTACAGGCCAAGCAAAACTCTGCAGAACTAGACAACAGGAAAAACAAAATCTGAAAAGAGGACAGAGAGGTTTTGGCAGCTGAGGAGCTGGGAAGGCCTTGGGAGGAAGAGGAGGCGCCTAAACTGGGTCTTGGGGACCTTGTAGGATACTGATGGGATCTGGGGACCTCGTAGGATACTGATGGGATCTGGGGGCCTCGTAGGATACTGATGGGATCTGGGGGCCTCGTAGGATACTGATGGGATCTGGGGGCCTCGTAGGATACTGATGGGATCTGGGGGCCTCGTAGGATACTGATGGGATCTGGGGGCCTCGTAGGATACTGATGGGATCTGGGGGCCTCGTAGGATACTGATGGGATCTGACGGCAGCCCATTGAGGTGAAGTTCACTGCCTCCCTCCAGCCCCTGCTTACAGGTTAGGTGGTCTGAGGCTGATCAACTTCATCTCTGTTTCCTCGTTTGTGAATTTGGAATAATAATGAATGAACATTGTCTCCTTGAAGGATTCACCGCAGGCCCTGCGGAGGCTGCTGGTGGGCTAAAAATGAGTAATGAGGAAGTGTTCTCAGACCTAACCCTGACTTACAAGGTCAGAAGGGTCAATTGAGACATTGCCTGGAGATTCAGCATAGCACCTGGGCCAGCTGTGGGTCCTACGAGGCTAGTTTTTGTTTTTTGTTGTTCTTTTAAAAAATTTTTTTTTTTGTTTTATTTATTTATTTGACAGAGAGAGAGAGAGGGAGGGAGGGAGAGAGAGATCACAAGCAGGCAGAGAGGCAGGCAGAAGGAGAGGGAGAGGCAGGCTCCCTGCAGAGCGGGGCTGATCCCAGGACCCTGAGACCATGACCTGAGCCGAAGGCAGAGGCTTTAACCCACTGAGCCCCTCAGGCACCCCAAGGCTAGTTTTTAATAGAAGAGAGGAGAAGGATGGGAACTCCTGGCCAGGGGGCAGGATGCATGGGGGGCGGGGGGGACAGAAGCCAGGAGTTTAGGGGAGGGGCTGGAAGCTGGGGTTCAAAAGTATGGTCTGAAGCCAGGCCAAGGAGCACGGGCAGCACCTGGGGCTTTCTGTAAATGCAGACCCTCGAGGCTCTGTCCCAGACCCGCTGAATCAGAATCTGCACTGTAACCAGATTTCCCAGGTGATGTGTGTGTATGTGGAAGTTTGCAAAGCAGGGAGCTTGAGCACAGGCTGAGGGGTGCTGTACAAGGCGCCCAAAGAGTGGGGCACTCTGGGAAGTCATGCATGCCCTGCCAAGGAGAAATGATGCATGGATGGATGGATGGATGGATAAATGGATGGATGGATGGGTAAATGGGTGGATGGATGGATGGATAAATGGATGGATGGATGGGTAAATGGGTGGATGGATGGATGGATGGATGGATGGATGGATGGATGGACAAATGGATGGATGGATGGATGGATGGATAAATGGATGGATGGATAAATGGATGGATGGATGGGTAAATGGGTGGATGGATAAATGGATGGATGGATGGGTAAATGGGTGGATGGATGGATGGATAAATGGATGGATGGATGGGTAAATGGGTGGACAGATGGATGGATGGATGGATAGAAGGACAAATGGACGAATGGATGAATAAATGGATGGATGGATGGGTAAATGGGTGGATAGATGGATAGGTAGATAATTTTAATACATATTTTATAAATTCTCATAAACACAAACAGTAGGGATCCTGAGTGGGGTGCTGGTCCAAGTAGTCTCCTGGCCACTGGGCAGGGCTCTGGGCCCTGACACTTAGGAGGGATGGTTGGTTGGTAGAGAATTCAGAGGTGGGGGGCCCAGCTGATCCCCTGCAGGGGATGGGGTGGGGAGCCATGCAGAGAATTGAAGACCCAGTGGAGGTGTGGGTGACAAGGCAGGAGGAGATTCCTAGGGACGTGGCCTCCCTGGCTCAGAGGCTCATCGCGTCTCAGAGGATCCATCCAGAGAGCCACCGACTCCCGCTGTTGCTGTCCCAGGGCCCTGCCTCCCCATGCTCTCCTGACTTGGCACAAGGGCTCCAGCAGGGAGGGCTCCCTGGGAAGCCTCTCTTCAGTGCTATAACAGCGAGCCCACCGACGTGCAGAGTAAACAGCAAAGCCCAAAAGTTGACCTACCAGCTCTAAGGTCATGGCCCAGCACCTAGAAGTTCTCTGAGCAACAGGGTGTTTGAGGAAAGCCCCTAGCCCTCCGCAGCCAGTGAAAGGAGCACTCATCTGCATAGATTATTACTGGCCAAAAAAAAAAAAAATGTGTCTTGGGATTTAACTGTCCTTAAATTTAAAAGAGAAATTAAAGGAAAAGCAGACATGGGACCTTTCGAGATCTCAGGAGCGACCCAGACCCCACTTGTAAACGGTAGGTAGCTCTGATCCCCCAGACCTCCGCTGCGCACTGGGCGGCTGGCAGGCTTGAACTGGGGGTCCTCGCTGGGCCTGCAAGGTGTTGGAGTGTATGTTATGGTGAACCAAGATGGCTTGGGATCCACCAGTTACCCATTCCTGCCATGGGGAGGTTTCCCACCCGTCCGCCCGAAACAGCCCGGACTGCTCACTGCAGACGGAAAACGCTCCCCGAGTTAGCTGGGGGAGACGCCTCCGACGGTGGAAAGGGGTGGGATGTTGTGCCTATTTTAAGTCCACGCATTGCCCCCTAATGGGCTCACTGGGGACCCGCAGGGGACGCGTCTTTCTAGAAGGACTGTTCTTAATATCGGCTGAGGAGCTCTCCAGGGCTCCCCCGCTCCCAGAGTTCCAGCTCCAGCCCAGGGGCAGAACATGTGCACGCACGTGAGGCTGTGCACGTGTGTGTGCATGCGAGCACACGTGCGTTGAGTGTGCACATATGTGTGTGAACATGTGTCGGCAGATGAGTGTGGGGAGAACGTGCAGGTGCGCGTGAGCACGAGTGCACACCCGTGGTCGCCCTCCCCGAAGCTGCCGTGGCTGAAGCGTTCCGGGGTTCGTGGGTCTGGCCCCAGCACCGGCTTGCTGCTCTGCAGGGCCTGCTCCAGCCTGCGTCCTTCCCCGGGTGTGTGTTTCTCAGCAGGGACCAGCGGGACAATGGGCTCCCGGGGACTGAGACTTGTGCTGGCATGTGGCCTGCTGCTGGCCTTCGCCTGTGGCCCGGCGCTGGGCCGCGTGCCATATGGTCCCCAGGAGCTGCCAGAGCAGGAGGGGACCAAGGAGTCACCGCTGGACCACGCTGAGAGGTGAGAGTCGGGAGGTGTGGAGCTCGGCTTCGGTGGGTGGAGCCTGGGGTCCAGGGCACCCCACGGGGCTCGTTCGGGGCTGGATGCGAAGGAGCCATAGGCAAGGCAGAGGAAGGGTCCTTGTGGACACTGTCCCGGAGGACAGACCTGCCCTTTCTCCTCTCAGTGACCCTGGGGCCTTATCTGAAACTGAGCACGGTGACCCACCTTGTTCTAACCCCAAAGGGATTGGGTTTCCGTAAGGTTTTGCAGCCACACCCTTAGGTAAAGACTTCCCCCAACCCCAACCCCAGTCCTCCTAGCCTTTGTCCCTGGAGAATATCTTCCAGGGCTCTTGGTACCATCTGCAGGTAGGAGGCGGGGACACAGCCATGAGCTGGTCGGGCCCTGACCATTGGGTGAGGCTGCGGACAGGAGAGGATCGCTGGGGCCGGCAGAGAGGTGGTGCTTTTCTTGGCAAGTGATGAATTTCTCCTGAACGGCATCTTCTTCACGGATGTGACCTTCGAGAATATAGAGACTTCAGGCTATTTGGAATATTTTGTAGGGAGGCACAAAATGCTTAGGATTGCTCATGAAACTGTCATTCATCACATGTGAGGTCTTAGACACCTGGGAGCGAGGCTGACGCTTCGAATTTCTTCATTATTTTGAGTTTTTGGCTGCCTTGATACCCAAGGCTTCAGGCTATCTTCAGAGTGCGATGTGGGACATGTTGACAGCCATCATCTCCTTGTCCTCCTCCTCCCCATCCCCCTCCCCTTCCTTTTCCTCCTCTCTGTGCTCCTCCCCCTCTTCCTCATTCCCCTCCCCCCTCCCCCCTCCCCTTCCTCTTTCTCCTTCTCTTCCTCCTCCCCCTTCACCTCTTCCTCTCCTCACTTTTCATTCAATGAACACTGAGTGCCCCACTATTGACCTGTCCATCTGCTGGGCAGGGGGGACATGCACGAATGACAGTTCTGGCCTCTAGGAACTCCGAGGCTATGGGAACGAGGGCACACGTGACCCAGAGCAGTGAGGAAGGCTCTGTAGTACAGGTGTGCCCGCAATGCTGGGGGTGGTGGGGGCGGGGAAGAGACTGAGCAAAGGAATGCCCCCATCTTGAAGGACACCTGGGCCTGGGAGGCATCCCAAGAGCAGAAGGGGGGGTGTGGCTGTGCCAGGTGGGTTTGGGGTAGTGGAGTCGGTGCTGGAGGGCGGGAAGGGGAGGGGGTATGAGCCTGATGGGGAAGGGTCTCTTGTGAACTTAATCCTACAGGGAGTCATGAGGGATTATCATGGAGGGGGTGGGGACGTCATGGAGAGGTTTTTTAATGTCCTGACATTCCAGAAAGAACGTTGGAGGAGGCAGAGAACAGGATAAATGGGAGGTGTGGAGAGAGGCAGATTCCAGGAGGGCAGTCAGAATGGTAACGGTCCCCCAGAGATGGGGAGGCCCAAGGGCCCAGCTTCTGCAGGTACCTTTGTGGGGGGGGGGCTGATGGCTCCGGATGCCGGGATCCTCAGAATGTGGTCATGAGGCCAGAGAAGCCTCTTGAATGAGCCTAAGGCTCCATTCTGGGCGTCTGGTTATGGTGCCGTGAAGAGGGTTTGGAAAGAGAAGGTTCTAGGGGCAGAGTGACCGGCTGACATCACCTTGGTGGGGCTTGTTGACTCTAGATGGAGACTTCTGGCGAGAGAGGGGGGTCCACCTGGGAGGCCTGTATTAAGGGGGTACACATCCATTTCCTGGATTGTCGGGGGTTTAAGAGCAGGAGCAGAGGTAGAGAAGGAAGTGGCCCCTGAGATGGAGGGACGGTCTCTGACCTGTCCCTGCCCTGGAGCCTGGAGAGAGGAGCAGGAGCCAGAAGGAGCCCGTGCAGCACAGCGCGGTGCCACAAGGTGGCAGCATGGAGCCGTCAGCGGCCACCCGGCCCAACCGGTGGTCCTTCAAGGGTGGGTACCGAACAGTAGAGTCTCCCGCGGCCGCAGCTCAAAGGATTCATGAAGCTGGAGCTGAGCCCTTGCATTTACAAATGTCCTAGCATTTAATATCCTAGCTTCTGGAATCACGGTTGCATGAAGGGGATTCACGGCTTGGTCACACATCATGTGAAACCCTTCCCGGAGGGGCACATCTCTCCGAGCAGCCTCTGTCTCTGGGGGCCCCTCAAATTACGTCTGTTTTTGTACTCGTTGTTTCCATTACGAGTACTGCCGTGGCCAGAAGGCAGAGGAGCTCTTCCTGCAGGGTCCCAGAGGGCGCCCGGAGCCAAGGCTGTCCCTGTCCAGGGAAAGCAAACGCCGTCCGGCACGTCCGGCACAGAGGGAAGGCGTGTAGGGAGACCAGACCCTCC
>CM053619.1:45003773-45032002 GCA_028646535.1 Procyon lotor
GCCGGCCCCAGGCCCCTGGTCAGGGACTGTGAGGTGAGGGCTGCTTGCCCTCCACTATCCTTGTGTCCGGTTTGAAGATTGCTACACACAGGGCCTGGGAGGAGGCACAGGGAAATAATTTGGGGCTGCCCAGACTGATGGACAAAGAGAGATGCTCAGTGTGGTTGAGTCCAGTGACTTTGGACCATGAACTTGTTCCTTCCCCACATCCTTCACCCTTCCCGGGAGATAAAGGACAGGAGATGCATCCCACCTGCCTGGCCCCTGCCCTCGCTGGCCCTAATCTGGTCACAGGAGAAACCGGGGACTCGATCCCGTTTCCATTATTAAACTGCTTCTGTCTGGAATGAGGCTTGAGGTGACATCCCCGTCCAGGTCTCAAGGAAATGACGGGGAGCCAGGGACAGGGGGACCCCCTCCTGTTTCTCACCCTGTCCCATCCTCACCCTCCCCAGCCCCCTAAACTATGAGAACAGGGGACTGCTGGAGACCTTTGTGGTTCCCAAAGAGCCGGGCTGGGAGGAGGGTGTCTGGCTTTTCTGCTGAAAGAAGCAGGTTGCTCTGAAATCTAATCTCTGCTCATGGAGAACAAGGCATGAGCAGGCGAGTGTGGGGCAGGCACTGGAGGGTCTGGGGGCAGGAGGCAGGGCCTGGCCTCCAAGAGCAGGGTGATGACGGCAGGGCCTCTCCGGGAAGGAGGAATTGGGAGCAGCAGCCAGGCTGCAGGGGAGACGGGAGGAGCAGCCGGGGGCGGGCTACACAGTGGGGGGGAGTGGGGAGTGGGCATCCTCGGGCATGGACCCTCTGCTGGGGCCAGATGGATTCGAGGAGAGAGGGTGGGGACAAACGTCAGTCAGCCACGAGAGGACCCCCACTCTAGCCTTGAGGCGGCGGGGGTGGCCCGGGGAGTCCAGAGCCTTGGAGGTCTCCTCGGAGGATCTCCCTCCCCTGGCCATCTTCTGGTGAGGCCACGGCTTTGGTGTGTGTCAGTTCCCAAAATGCAGCAGAACCCAAGCAGGGAGGGCTGCCGGCTGGGTATCTCGGGGACCAGGGGACCAGGCGCAGGGGACCAGAGCCTCGGGGTCCGGCATGTCCCCTGGGCCAGGCCAGGGGGCTTCCTGTCCTGCATCACCCCCATGCCCGGCCGAGAGCCTGGTACATGGCGGGCATCCTTCGCAGGTGCTGAGCAGGCATGAGCGGACGTCAGGGTTTCTCGGAGCCCCGGGCCAGTGCCATCGGTGAGCCTGGCCATCGCAGTGGCCCCTGGTTCTGGTGATGCCGTGTGGGAGAGTGGGACTAAATCCTCACAAGAGGGAGTTAGAACGGGGGAGCGACCAAGACGTGGCCCTGATGTGGCCCTGCCTGGAGGCCAGGGCCTCACTTCAGGGCGTCTGTGTCGGAAGCCCCCCAGGGATCAGAACCCAGGACCAGGGCACCTGCTGGCCGGGTGAGTCGGGCCCAGGGGTCCCCCGGAGCTGCTGGCGGGGCCGGCACACCCCCTCACCCCCGTCCCCGGGGCCCCATGCCAGCGTTCACCCCGAACTGATCCATCGGCTCAGCCAAAACCACAGTTCTGCTCTTTGTGATTTCAAAACTTAATTATGGAAAGAAGTTGGGATTCAGGAGCTCTCCATTTATCTTCCTCCGGCCGTCGCTTGTGGCAGCTGGGACGTGGAGCGTCCCGTGCGGGGCTCCGGAGGGAGTGGGGAGATGCAGCCCCACTGCATCACAGTCACAGTCTTGGTTCAGCCCTGTCCCTCCCACGTGCCCGAAGCCACCGCCCTAGCGGGACACAGAAAATACGGTCCCGTGGTGCATTTCACTCTGCCCGTGGGGAAGCCTTCCTGGGCGGCACACCTGCTCCACCGCACGAGGCCCGTAGGCTGGTTTAAGACAGCGGGGCCCGGGCAGTCTCTGAAAGTTGTGTCCAGAAGCTGAGACCGCAGGCTGCCGCCCCCCCCTCCACCTTGCACACCCCGGGGGGCTTGAGACACGGGGTGATGTGGCGGGGGTTGCTCGTGCATCAGCCGCCTTGGCCCCATCTTCCTGAACGGCAGCGGGGCTGAAGGAAACAAGAGCGAGCCGACCCTTTGACTCCATAACCCCACTCCGGGGACCAGATCCTCAGGGAAGAGCTCAAAGGGGGAGAAAAGCTGGAAGTCCCGAGATATTTACAGCCGCAGAAGCAGCCCCGCCCCCAATGGGACGACCCCCCCCGGCCCCCCGCCCACTGCGGGCAGGTGTAGTTAAGCAGCCACTCGATGGGATGTTAAGCCGCCTTTAAACGTGACGCGCAGGAAGACGACACCAGGAAGGTGTCTTTGAGACATCAGTAAGTGAAAAAGTAGGACACCCGATTACAACTGGGGAAAAGTTAGAACTACATAGAGGTGAGGCCACAGAGAAAGAGAGACCGTGGGGCTAAGATGAAGAGGTTGGGGGTCTGACTTGAAAAGAAGATTAGAGGAAATAAGCAAAAGTTTACAGAACAGTCTGCCTCCAAGTCCCCGGCCCCGCGTGCTGGGGGTGGGTTATCTCAGCCCGGGAGGAGCTGCGTCCGTCTGTCCTGTCTGCCGCCAGGTCCTCTAAAGCACCTCCCTGCTCCTGAAGACGCTGTCCTCTTACGGGCCACGTGAGCCCCACACGCACCACCCCGGCCGTGTGTCCCAGGCCACACCTCTGCAGGACAGAGGCAGCGCAGACACCCGGCCCACAGGGAGCACGAATGGGGCCAGGCCCGTGCTCACGGGAGCGAGGCGCCAAGGCAGAGGGAGGAGGCCCGCGGCGCAGCTGGGCGGCCTGGGTAGAAGGGACAGACCGCAGACCGAAAGCAGCCCTCGCCGGGGTGCAGGTTGGGAGCAGAGCCAGAGGGAGCACGAGCCGCCCCGAGCCGGGGGGCGTGGCCGGAGACATGGCCGGGGACAGTGCTCGCTCAGGCACCAGGAGGGGGCGTCCCTCATTCGAGGTGACTCAGTTCTATTCACCTGAGACTGACATCCGGTGAGAAGGCCAACAGCTGACTGTTTTTTTTTTTTTCAAAGATGTCACAGAGGAAGCAGCCAGTAGCTGGAAATTGTCCAAAGGGGGGAGAGGTCGGCCTGTGGTTGCAGACCCCAACAGAAGAGAAGCCAGGTCTCTGTCTCATGCCCTTCCTGATGCCCCCCGCCCAGCCCAGGGCCTGAGTGCCGCGGAGCCCGAGGCTCCCCACTGTCGGCAGCGGTCAGGACCTCTGGCTGTTGGCCGGGCTGCGCTTGACCAGTGAGGATGTGGCGGAGACGTTCGGGTGGGCAGGACGGACCAGAGCCGTGGTGCTGGGCCAGTGTCCCATCTCGAGAGCCGCCCAGCAGAGCCCACGGACGGGGAACCGTGCCTGCCGAGCAGCGCCTCGGCCTTGTGCGCCCACAGGCTTACGGCTGCACGGGCAGAAGTTAGAGCAGCTTTTCTCAGTGGCCGAGATGAGGCTCTCCCTCGAGCTGCAGGACGGAGGCCGGGGGAGGCAGTGGGATGAGAACAGAGTGGGGGCACCGAGCCCAGCTGGAGCGGCCACGCCACCTCCTGTGGGCAGGGCTCCACCGCCTCTGACTTGGAGCCCACATTGTTTACAGAGACACGCAAGATATTGATTAATCGCACAACTAAATAAATCATCATTTCCTCGATGCAGGCAGGGATAAGACTGGCTAGATTTGGAGGAGCTGAAGTTAGAAAAGGAGAAGGAACAGGGAGAGAGAGTGAGCACGCACACGGGGGTGCCTGGGGGCCCTGGCGTGCGCTGGGAGGAAGTTCCATGAAGGCAGACGCTCCCCAAGGGCAGCACTGACACACTGACCCTGGACACATGTCCCCCTACAAAGGGGTGCCTGGCTCAGGACCCCGGGGCTGCAAGGGAGAGGTGCCCAGGCCGGCCCACGAGAAGAGCCCTTCTTCCAAAGTATCCTGCTCCTGGGGGACATCCTGAGAAAACTCAGATCCCTTTGCTGCAGGGGCTGACCTCACAGCCCACTGCTCCAGGGTCCCGGCGGTGGCCCAGTCACCGGGAACAGCCTGGGGAGCTTCCCGGCTGAGTTTGCAGTGCTGGGTCAGGAGCAGTCAGGCCCCGCGAGGTGCTGGGCCTCCCGGAGCCCACCCCAGGGGTCTGTCCTTAGGGCTGAGCCAAGGGCCCTCTCCAGCAGAAACCCTAGATTCAGGGAAAGGTTTCCCCTCCGTGCCTGTCACTGAGCGGTGGGAAGGAGCGGTGGGATTACCGGGCCCGAAGTGCGAGGTCGCTCCTCACAGATGAAAATCCTAGTCATACTTGGCCCTTCTTAATTAAAAATAAAAAAACTAATTATAATAGTAAGAAGTACTTTTAACCCAACAAATATTTTTAAATAATACCATTAGGGAGGCTGGAGAGGAAGTCCTATGGCTCTTCTTTCTTGAGTTGAGAAACTCTGGATTTCAGATCTTGGTTGCCTTAGTCTAGACCTTTCCCCCCAGAAGCAGAGCTCGAGATAAGGTGTTGTGTGCAGGAGGCTTATTTTGGGAAGTGGTCTGAAGGAAAGGGGGCTGCACAAGTGAAATGGAGAGGGAGGCTGGTCTTAGGCAGATGATTGAGTGCAGGGGCAATGGGGTGGGGGGCTCAACACCGGAGGGACTTGGGGATGCTCTGCCAAAGTGTCCCCAGGACGGGAGGGGAGGGGCGTTGTCACCGCCGGCCCCCAGAGCCCATGGGTGGGGGGGGCTGTCCCACAGGGTATGAACTTGCAGGTACCTCCAGGTTTGCTCCTGTGTCATTTCCTGCAGACACCGCACCTGGTGGGGGCCTTCGGGGGGACAGAGATGCATCAGGCAGGGGGTCATCAGGTACACAGGGGGACCCCTGATGGCTGGAGCGGAGGCCAGAGCAGAAAGGGGAGCTGAGGAGCGGCGGACTGGGGCACGAGAAGTACGGGAGTCCGTCCACCTCTTGCTCCCCCGTATCCTACCCAGACCCTCCAGGGTGGCGGCCAGCCTCCGCCCCTGTGTGAGTCAGTGCTGGTCTCTTCTTTGGAGATGAGCCAGACACGCCTCACCACGTCCCTGTTAGCCGCGGTTTACCTCTAGCGCCCCTGGAATGCATGTGCCGTGTCTTGGACCTGCTGCCGAGCCTCCCCTTCTCTGGGACCCCCTCAAAACTGGTGGCCTTTGGAGACCCTACTGGTCACTGCCTCCGGGTCCAAAGAGGCCACGAAGTTCGTGCCCCCTTCTTGGTGGGAGGAGAAGAGACAGCAACTTGCGTTTGCGTAAACATCAGGGCGAAGTTCCAGAACGCCCCAGACTCTAAGGGCTTCACTGATGGGAATCATGTGAATCATCTCTCAGCCCCCGACACACGTATGTCCTCCTGGGGCGTTTGGCGGCCTGGCCTCTTCCTGCCCGCCTGACCCAAGCGGCGTGGTTTCCTCCACGTGGTGGGCGAGCAGGATGTTCTCTGGCCGGAGATGGTTCTCTGGTCAGAAACGCGGAGACCCTGCCGACAGCGTGATAGCGAGCAACGGGATCCCAGCAGCCCCGCGGCGAGACAGCACATGTGTGTTGCTGTGCTTTCCGTGTAAAACAAAGAGCTTTGAACCCTCCATGGCCATGTACCCAGTAATGGGGGCAGTGTCGGCCGGCCAGGGTCCACCGTGGTCCGTCCGGTCCCTCTGGGAGAACCAGACAGGGATATGCTAGGGACCTCTGCCCTTGCTTCCTTCAGGTCTTATCATGATTGTGGGTCTGGTCCCCGCCGTTTTCCCGTGCTGGCTAGGGGTCCCCAGCGGCTGTCACAGGCCTGTTCGCCATTAGCAATGGGCTCCTCGGCAGTGTCTGATTTTGACCACCCGGCTCTGGGATCCCCTCCTGGGGGACTTCCTTGGCTCGGTTCCCCCCAGAGAGCAGGCCCTGGGAGGAGTGCCGACCGGCAGGGGATGTACTGTGGGACGTGCGCAGGAGTGAGGGGCACGGGGGATGATAGACGGGGGAGAGGGAGAATGAATGCAAGAGTGCGTCAGTGAGCTGATGGCCACAGTGGGCAAGCGGAGCGGCCCCAAGGGGGGGCTTGGGAAAGGCTCCCGAAGGCATCCCCAGGGGCAGCAGCAGAAGAGCCCGTGAGCAGAGAGTGGACGATGGGCCGTGTGCTGGGGGGAGGCGCTGTCCGCAGCGCCGCGCACAGCCAGCTGCCCTGGCAAAGGCTGGGGTGACAAGGTGGGCGGGAGGTGGGGCGCAGGAGCTGTGTGATGCATGGGCTCGAGTTGGGAGACCTCGGGCAGGTCCCCCGCCTGGGCCTCACTCTTCTGTATGTAGCGCTGGATTCTCAGTAACCGTCCTCCAGGGGGTATGAGAATCACTGGGGACGGTGCTGGGGAAGATCTGTGAACTCTGCTGCTCTGCCCTAGTGAGAGGGGTTTGCAGTCATTGTGCGGGAAGGTGGCTCCCGGCACGCGGCCCCAACGTCTTTCGGGGGCTGCCTTGCTTTCCCACAGTGCTCTGATCCCCAGGCTTCCCCGCCTTCGCTGGGACAGGAGGTCTCTGTAGGTTAGACGGCAGGGGGCAGACATCACACCCCAGCCGCCCCCCGGGGTTCGTGCTTCTCCCTCCGCAGTCCTCCCCCGTCTGGCCCCTGCCCCGCGCCACCCCCTGTGCCGGGAGGGAAGCCTTGTCAGTGCCTCCGCAAACACCCCAGGGACCGAGGGCATCCTCCCATAATGACTGCGGGTGTTTCAGAGACGTGTGTCATCACCCCGGGACTGTGACAGCTCAGTGAAGCAGGCAGGGGAGGAGGACGAGACAGCCGCTGTTGAGAGGAGGTGACGCTGGTTGGGAAGCGGAGCGTTTGGGGCGTCTGCTGCAGGGGCGGAGGCGCAGAGGAGCTCTGAAAGTTGGAGGAAAGTTTTCAGGAAGTTTGTCTGAGTCTGCCCCGGCTCTCCGTCAGTCTCCCCCCAGCCTCCAGTGGCGTCAGAAGGTGTTGGGGCTGGGGGAGGACGCATGTGGGAAGGGGAGAGCAGGCGGAGATACCAGCGCAGCACCCAGAGCCCCAAGAGCCTGCACACCCAAGGCAGGGTCAGCACCAGGGACAGCGGCCTGGGCATCTTGAGGCCCTGGTGTTTGGCTCAAAACTCCCTGAAAACTGCACAGGTGCTCAGGGCGGGATGCTTGGTTTCCTGTAGCCAGCGGAGCTAGCCGTCCCCAGTGCTGCAGGAAGCACGCTCTCCCCCGATTCCCCGAGCCCCACTTCTCCCCCTCCATACACCTGCCCACGTTCCCCTTTGCTATCCAGAATTCCCTCTCTCGGCCCCTTGACTCTGGAGCCAAAAAGGGCAGATCCATTCCAACTTGGAAAACGGGAGAGAGTACCTACCCCCAGGTGGAAGGAAGGGCCCCTTGTTCGGGCAGCACTGCGTAGGGGGACCTCTGCGGCCCCACTTACAGCTGCATCGGGTCAGGGTGGCTACAAGGGGTACTTTTTGTTTTCGCTTTGTGGGAAGGGAGGTGATGTTTACAAGAGACCAGGAGAGGATGGGGAGAGGTGAGGTCTCAGGAAGAACAGAGGTGTGTAGGCATGGAGGAAGAAGGAGCTGAAGGCAGCGGAGACCTAGAGGCTGGGAGGGGCTCATCCTGAGGGACTGGGCGAGGCTGGCCCGGCTCCCATGTCCAGAGACGCCCAAGGATGTGTGGGTTTCTTTTGCTTTGGCCTCCTGCACACGGCCTCTGCACCTTGTCTCTGCCTAAGGCAGGGACTCAGGGGCTCAGACCCCTTCACCAGCTCATTTTCTTTCGGTTTTGTCCCCTTCCCCTAAGAAAAATGTGCTCTCTGTGCAAAACCCTTTGGTTTTTTTATTGTTGAGTTGCTGTGTGGGTTTTTGCCAGCCCAGCAAAGCCTTCTTGGCTTCAGCAACTCCCTGTGGGCACACCCCGTGCAACCTCCTGGTCCGGTTCACTGCCCCCCTCTCCGCGACAGCGAGAGCCAGATGGTGTGGAGCCCCAGGGCCCGGCCCCCTCACCGCCGGCCTCCAGGGTGCCCCACTGCCCCCCTTGGCTTTCTGCTAGAGCCACCCCTGCTGCTTATGCCCCACGCCCTATTGTGTCTCGGTCTGTGGTGCTTGCTTCTTCATTTTCCTACATTCAGTCCTAGGTTGGGGGCAGCATTAGTGACACGGCCGACCACCGTACCTGCTGATTGATAAGGGGACTTGGAGTTTCCCCCCGGAACCTCACCTTTTGACCCATTGGTGTTGGCCACGGCCAGGAGCATGTGTCCTGCCTGTGGGCTCATCACCCCAGGGGTCCTCCGGTGCTCCCATGCATTTCCAACAGACTGACGGCTGGAGCCCAAAACACGAGGTCACTCTGTTTACGACACACTATGCTTTGGCCATCGGCCATCTCACTGGGCCTCGGGCAATAGTTAGGGTACTTCTCTGCCCATCCTACAGACAAGGAAACAGACTCGAAAAGCTTTCAAGCAGGATTGTCCGGTAGACCCTTCCAGAACCGTGGAAATGTTCGATATCTGTATCCAGTACAGTAGCCACTAGCCACGCATGACCACTGACCGCTTGAAATGTGCTAGTGCAATGGAGGAACTAGAGCTTCACTTCTACCTCATGAGGCTTTGCAGACTTGCGAGGAACATCCACTACTCAGACCTGGGACTCAGCCGGACTTTTCTGAGTCACCTGCTCCCACCCAAAGATCATTGGCGTCTCAGAGTCCGCGGTTGGGTTCGGACACCCCAGATGCCTGGCCTTCACCTCTCCCTTGACTCTCGCCTGGGCTAGTCTCCCTCTCTGGAGAGGAAAAGTTGTAGCTCTGCGAGGTGGGGCCCCCGGCGCACTCTTGCCCTATTCTGATGCCCACCCTTGCAGGGAGGGACCTGTCCCAGTGGGACAGCAGGGGTGAAGCCCTCTGAGGGGCGTGGCCTGCTTCGCACCAGTTTGTGGGGGAGGGAGTGCCCCTCCTAGTCACTGCTGCAGTGATTACTAGTTTCCTTCTCTGACGGCCGCTGGCCACCCTGCCTCTTCCTTCAGAGAAGAAGACAGAGCGAGCCGGTCAGACCCTAGGGCACGTCTTCCCATCCCCTGGGCTGTTGCACCCTCCCTGTGGGGTCTCACTCCACGGGGCCTGGGGTCCCTCCCAGATCTGCGCCTCCTCTCCCTGGGCACGAGCTCTCGTTCGCAGTCTCCCAGCTGAGCTGCGGGTGATTTTCAGCTTCGTGTGCCCAGCATCGTTGTGGGGGTGGGTTTGTATCCCAGTCCTGGACAGTGGTAGAAAATGAGGCTTCACGTAGCTCCGAGGCATGGAGGGGGCTGCTAGCTTCCCTGAAAATCATACCCGGGTGGCCAGAGGGCTGGACAACAGGCTGCAGGTTGGGGGGGGGTGTCCCTTAGCCTCTCTGCGCCTCAGTTGCCCCGGCTGTGACTGTCCATCTCACAGGGTTGCTTGGGGCACGTTGAGGGGACATGTGTGAATGAGATTCATGGGCGGAGTGCAGGACACAGATGTCACGGTGGCCCTGGCACCAGAGCCCCTAAGAGCCAGAAGGACATCTGAGCTGTGTGGATGGAGAGGAGGCAGGGCATGGACGGGGCAGAGCTCCCAGGAAGCAGTGGCCACGTAGGGAGCTTGCCTTCTGGTCTGCTCCAGCGCAGAGAATGACCAAATGTGCCACCCGTGAAGCTCCCACCACACTCTCCTGACGCAGAGCGAGGCCCCCTGGTCGTGAAATCACTCAGCATGCTGGGGAGTCACGGGTACCTGCTGGCTTGGTTGCCTCGTGTAGGGTTAAGTCGCGCCCCCCCAAACCTGGAGATCTCCTTGTGGTGAAGCAAGGATGGGGAAGAGACGGGACAGAAACAAGTCCACTGCATCTTGTCCCCCCTCCCTGCTTTGCAAAGTGACACCGAGTGGCCCTAAAGAGGGGTGACCAGTTGGATACAACCGCCTTGGCCACCAAAACTCACGGTTCTAGAGCGAAGACAGGTGTCTCTGCCCTGGCGCGTGGAAGATACGTCTATTGAAAGAGATAGCTGTTTCCTGGTTTGCCCTGGGAGAAGAGAGCTCGAAATAGCACCAGTGGAGGAAGGCGTGGGGGTGCAGGAGAGACACACATGAAGACAGAAAGACAGGGAGAGACACAGAGAGATAAGCCCGGGGAGAGACAGAGCAAAATGCGGACACCCCCCCAAGGGAGGGCTGCGCGCAGTTGCAGCACGCCTCACCTCTGCGTCTGCTGCTGCGGGAGAGGAAACACAGCTCGTGGGCTCCAGTGGGGGCCCCGCTGCCCACTTGTGCCCAACCACCCGCGTAGGCAGAAGGCTTGAAGCAGAAATTAAGGGGTCTTCTGTCCTCTCCCGGGCTGAGCAGACGTCAGCAGGGAGCCCGGGCGTCCACGGCCGCATTCTCAGCACACGTCGCTCCTCCCCAGGGGCTGGTCTGCAGCCCCCCGGCTTTCTAGGGCACGCCCCTCACCACCAACCAGGGTGAGTTCTGTGAATGCGAACAACTTTGAGCATAAGCCAGAACAAACAGTAATTAGGAAGGTAAATCTGACGCAAAAATAAGCATAATGCATTTCAAATTCACATAAGAATATTTGTGGACTCTCCGCTCTTTCTGAATTATCAGTGGAACGTTCCACTCCATTTGCATAGATAATTGAGAGTTAACTGTACTTCCCGTACCAAGGCCTGGGAGCAAATTCGGTCTATCTAGGTAGAGAGAAAGGAAACACATCCGGCCACTGCAGAGAGAACATAGCCCGACTTTTGGAGGCACTCCATGGATATTTGTTGAATTAATCAGCACGATTTACTGAGCATCTACTGTGCACAGGCTCCTTTGTATACAGGACGCCTTTGAAACCCCACAGCCTTGGGGGAGACAGCGCTGCCCCATCTTTATAGATGCAGAGAGTAAAGCACAAGAGCTCACTTGCTCTGAGCCACATGGCTGGTCAGGGCAGAGGTGGGCTTGCCTCCAGGTCGGGAGGCTCCCAGGCCCAAGTGTGCACCCCTTCCTGCTGGCGGAGGGTCCCAGAAGGGCTGAGGCTGCATGTGTGGTGGAAGGCAGGAGATGGGGGGCTGCGGTTTCCTAAAAGCTCAGCTCTGCCTCTGCTCCTCAAGGAGAAGGGGGCAATGACCCAGACCCCACATCTCGGGTCCCACTTGCCACCCTGGGACTCACTTTTCTCTGTCTCAAGAGAAGGGCTCTCTTTCTTCTCCACCTGATGAAATAGAGAGAATGATATGCACCCTCCTACCTTATCCTCCCTGCCCTCGGGGGCCTGGGGTGTAGATGAACCCGGGGGTATTCTGGGTGACTGGGAACCGATCTGTCCAAAACATTGGGATGATGACGATAATTATTGCCATGCCCTGTATCCCTGGAATGGAATTTCCAAGTCCTCTCACTCTACCCGGGAGAGGAAAATCAATACGCTCACCCAGGAGCCGAATGCAAACAAGGTGAGCGGCATGGGAGCTGGCTGCTGGGCCGTTTTCTCCCAGTGCAGGTCGGGAGGCAGCAATACCAGCCGTGAGCTAAGCGCCAAAGCTGAGCAGTACACGGCGTGCTCATTTCCTCGTCCCATCCTGGGCGGGAGGGAGACCACGAAGGAAAGCCACCATTGGCTTCTAGGCTCATGGGGCCGCCGTGGTGGGACGTAACGATGACCCTGGTCCCAGACGGCAGGACAGAGCAAACGGGGGGCTTAAATGGAGCGAGCGAACCCCATTGCTGGACATCTGTGTTTGGGGCGGAGGAATTGGTTCAGTTGTGTGCTTCCTGCCAACCCAGACTTGGGTTTTCTGGGGCCCACCCCAAAAGGAGACCCAGCTCACTGTCCCTTCTGCATCCCCCCCAAGCCCCTGCTCCAGTGCTGTGCACTGCGGATACAGTGCAAACCACAGGGGTCCCTGTGTCCCCTGCCAGGAGCCACATTCAAAAAGTGAAAAGAAACCCGTGAGATTCACCTTAACAATATACTTTATTTAACTAGGCATATCTAAAACACTGCTGTTTCAGTGAGTAATCAGATACACAAATCATTTTTCATTGTTTTCCATTGTACCAAGTCTTTGAAATCCCACTTGTGTTTTGTGCTCCCGGGAGCTCGAGCCTCCTGTGTTGGACAATGCCGAGTCCAGGGAAAACCCTTGAAGATCCCGGAGGCGATCTGCACCCAAATTCCTGGTGGAAGTCCCTTCATCAGGACTAGAGTTTCCTTTTTGGAAGCCTCCTTGGGCTGGCTAGGGCCTGGGATCCTAAAGAGAAGCCAAGAGGAGAAAGTAGCTCACATCCATTTCTGCCACAGCAGGTGTAGGAATGAAGGCTGAGCCATGTGGAATAGGGACAAAGTTGGTGTCTTGCGAAAGCGATCTCTCTGATTTTCCTCCTGCCATTTTTTTCTTTTACAAGGAGAACTGACCCCCCAAATAGGAAGAACACCAGGTTTTTTCCAGTGCTGCCTTCTGTCTCCACCTCAGGGATTCCTTTTGCTGTGCTGGGGATGGTGAGGACGGTCTCTCCTTCACAGTCTCTCCTGCCTTCTCCAGACCAGACTGGGAGGCATCAGGGCTGCCCACCCCCTGCCCCGAACACCTACTCAGCGCATCGCTGTGCGGCCACCTTCCCGTGTGCCGGCTTAAGTGATGCTCCTTGTAAACTACCCACAGTCAGGCAGCGAACCAGCTACCCTGTCCTCCCGAGAAGAACCCGGCCAGCTCAAGCCTCCGCTGACCCTCTCCACCGCATTTCTCTCAGAAGTACAATTCCAATACAGTAAAGATTCTAGTCTCCCAGCGTGGATTTCCAATTACCCACACTCGGCCAAGTGACAGCCACTTCGTTATAATTCCGTAATTGCCATATAGAATTCCTATAAATGTGCTGTTAATTTTTAACCACCGCATCCTTCTCTTAGAGAGTGTAACAATAATTTGAAAATCTATAGACGATATTTTTAAGTGGATAGAGGCAGAGTGGGGGCAAGAAATCCAACGGGGGCTAGGTCTAGAGGAAACCCTAATGGAGCAGCGGTGGTAGTGAGCATGAGAAGGCAAGTCTGGGAGTCTGGGGCTCTTTCAACTTCCGTGCAAACGTTTCTTCCTAATATACGGCATGTTGGTGGCAGCAAGGATTGATCAGAGTCTGATCCGGGAAGATCCTGCTCTTAAATGAGGACGGCTTTGCACACGGGGTTCTCCGCTCGCAGGCGCGTTCCCTGCCCCCACTGGGAGGTAATTTACAAGCCCAGCTTCCGAGTGTAATCTTCCCGCATTGTACTGCTCCACGGTGCCTCCCCGAATTGCGACGCGGACCTGGTCTATGAAAGATGCTTTGGAGGAAAGGAGGAAATGGCAGTCACATAGGCATTCCCGCCCCCCCACCTCCTCCGCTGCCCCCCCCCCCCCCCAAGCAAGTGAAGACCCAGGTGCTAAGCAGAGAAATTAGGCTGTGTTTCAGGAGATGCTAATGAGGCAAGTCGTAAGGGGATGAGGTTGAGCCAGAAAGGAAATTGTGGGGTCCTGCAGAAGCCACGGGCACCAGGGACCAGTAGGGAGACTGACCAGGTAGTCCTCACTAGAAGCAGCCGGCTCTCCTTGGGGGGGGGGGAGCAGTCTCAGGTGCCCAGAGAATGAGAAAGCCTAAAGACAGACTGTGCCCGTGAGAACGTGCAGGGTCTCAAAGGGGTCTCATCTGCCAGGGAGGATGTTTTCGTAGAAGGTGGCGTCAGCGGGCTAGCCATCAGCCACCTCCAGCAAAACAGTGAGGTCATTTACACCCATTGGTGCCTTGGCTCGGGAAGGCAGGTGGGCAGCGCTGGACACCCTGGTCTGGCTGGAGCTGTCCCTGGTGCTGCAGGTCCAAGGGCTGAGTCCTTCCAGCTCTCCTTCCCGGTTCCCAAGCCCAGTCCCCGTGCCCACTCCTAGAAGAGGGGGATATTAGCTCCAGGCTGGGAGGGTTATCAGGCAGCAGCAGCGGTGAGAAATTGGGCCACGGAGCGATTTGAAGGTCCCAGTGTTTGATCTATTGCAGGGCTGGCTCCTTGCAGCTTTGCTGCCCCTGAGTTTGGTGACCTGAGGAATTAAAGCTGCCTTAAATACAGTCTCTGTTGGCTGTATATTAATCAAGCAAGAATCAAAAGTCACAGCATCCTGGGGAAGTAAGAAAAGGCACAGACGGCTCCCCCTATCCTAATGCAGCAACTCTCAGCGGGAGGAAAGCCTGGGAGCTGCTAAGACAGCACAGGGCCTCCGCCCTCTGCCAGCTTTCCCCAAACCTCCTTGCCAGTGAATTCTCAGAAACCTTGTGTCTTGGAACTGGAGGGTTGTGTTGATGCCAAACAGTGCTGGACCCCAGTGCCAGAGTGGATCAGGAACGAGGAGGGCTTTCCCCCCAGGTGTGATAGGGAGCAGCAGGATGCAGGGCCAGCAGAGGTGGGCGCCCCAGAATAGGCTCCCACCTAAGGCCCCCGTACCTCCACCAGAGACGTCCCACTGCCCCTTTCTCGGCTGCATTGTACTCACAGTGGGCAGCAATTCATACAACCTCTCAGGCGCATCCGGAGCTGCCGGGCGCGGCTGACGCTAGCCAGGGTCCTGCCTACCCGTCCCTCCTCCCTGCCCTGGCTCCCTGTTCTCAAAGCCTGAGAAAGGACCCCGTATTGGGGCCCTCTCATGCTGGAAGCGTGGGGAAGAAGGTCTGCGGGTAAATACCTGTTCCTTCACTTCCTGGCAGACGGGCCTGTCCTCGCCCCTGCGAGGGATAAGCTCCGTTCCCGTGAGGCTGCCGGGTGAGAAACCCCCCACCCGCCGCCCCCGCCCCACCTCCCACCACCCCATCACTCAGCTCCCGTCTGCAGCTTGGCACTGGCTGCCTGACACAGTGCACCCGCCTCCCCTGGGCCGTGCACTTTGCCAGGACAGCGCTGCCTCTCTGGGCCTTTGCTGCCTTGGGCTCCTAATGAGCTTTTAATGAGCTGATGCTTTGGCTCTAAGGGGCACAGAGGGGCAGAGGAAGAGTGGAATGCCAGCACCCTCGCATTCTGCTTCCTGAGGCTTGAGGCTGTTTTTCCTTAACTAGCTGAGTGCGAGGGCTGGGCTAGAGGCAGATGCTGGATTGAATCTTTCAGACTCGCTCAGAGTTTGGAGGACCTGACTTTCACAGTCCTTGGGCACAGGTGACTCCCTCTCTACAGGGCTGCCCTGCGGCCTCTCACCCAGGCTTGAAGGAAGGGGCAATGGTTTCTCTGCTAAGCAAGATTGATTTTAACTGATGGCAAAGTGAAGAGGCCAACTATTTCGATTGCTGGCTTTAGAAAGGGGCAGGAAACACAAGGATGGGCTCTCGCTGCCTCTCGCCTGGGCAGCTCAGCCCCCTCCGCGGTGGGTGTAAGAACAAACCTTGACCCCCTTCCCGTGGCTGTCTGCTTCGGAGCCCTGCGTGCCACGTTTCCCATTTAGTCCTAACTGAACTCGACACACATTCACGCCGGTCATAGCCACGGGAGATCCCCAAACAGCCACCCATGTCATGGGCACCGTCCTCCCTCCCCCACGCCTGAGGCACACAGAGCTGCCGTTGGACCCCTCCCCTGGAGCACACAGCCTTCTTCTACAGGCTCTGCTGGGTGATCCGCAGAGGGAGTTAGAGGAGGGGACGGTGGCTTCGGCAGCTGGCCCAAGCTCCCCCTTGGCCCTCCTTGAAGGCTTTTCCCCTTTGAAAAAAATTAAAGTGGAAAGGATTGTGTGAGACACAAGGCAGAATCTCTTGACAGTCAGGGTGACAAAAATCTGAATGGGCTCCCCAGAGAGATGTCAGGGTCTCCCTCGGTGGAGTGCTTCAAGAAAAAAAAAAAATTAAAAAGACAGCGCCCGTCCCTAAAAGCTGCAGTGACTGCCAGCTAGAAGGTGGAGGACTGGACAGTAGGATCCCGAATTCCCTTCCAGCTCCACTGCCCGCACCCCAGCGCCCTCTTTTCCCTTCCAGGGAAGGAGGGGGACCCGGGAGCAAGGGGCTGGCGCTGTCCCTGGTGCTGAAGGGCAGCAGGTGGGGGCAGTGGGGGGGGGCGTGCGGATGCCACGCCCAGGTGGGCTGGGCGGCACAGTGAGTTATGTAGGCTTTCCTCAGCCCCACCACCTCTGCCAGGGATAAACGTAACATGAGCCCTGCCCTGGCTCGCATCGCTCACGTCTGCCCTGGGGACCCAGCCATCCAAGGGCATTCCAGGGGTGGGCACTCAGAGCTAGAATCTTCATCTCCACACAAATATCCAGCCTTCCTGCGCCTCTCAGGACTCTTTCTTTTCTGTGGGCATTCTCGGTCTTGGCACAGGGTACCGAGCAGACACGCACAGATTCAGGTCGGACGGGAAGGCTCCCGGGGGTGGGCCAGGCTGAGGATACGTAGGAAATCAAGCGTCTCACAGCAGATCAGCTAGAGCCCCCATGGAAGGTCTTCCTCTGTCCAGCAGCAGCTTCTCTCCTTGGCTTGATCATAGGGTTCAACAACTCTACTGAGTTCTCACGACCTCCTGCCTAATGAGAAAGAGGAAATTTGAGATAATTGCCACGCAGACCGAGCGGTGGTGTGATTAGTAAATGCCCAAGCTATTGCAGATGACGATTGCATGAACAGATTTGGTTTGGGGTTGATCCTGTTAGGAGAGAGAGCCAAGGGCTAATGATGGGGATGCTCACGGAATGGCGGGAGCCAAGCAGAGTTGTAGGAGGGAGGCAAGAGGCTTGTGTGGATCTGCAAACCAGAAGGCTTGATTTCCAGCCTAAACCCTGCCTCCCACTAGTTGTGTGACCTTGGGCCCCCTCTGTGATCCTACAAGTGCCATCATGTACCACAGGGGCCTCATCCTTCCCTCGCCACCTTGTGAAAATCCAGGAAAATGAGACACGTTAAGGTGTGTTGGGGAAGTCGGGAAGGCACTGAGCAAATAAAAGGTATTGTTACGGTTGGCAATCAATAATGATAATAAATCACCGTCTTTTTTTTTCCCCGTGGACACTCTCATTCCCGGGATGTTTCAGCAAACATTTCAGGTCCTTGAGGCTTCATGTCAGAGATAGAAATACGAAATCCAACTCCCCTTCCTCCTCCGGCTTCTGGGGCGTTCTGGGGCCAGTACCCCGAATGGTGGCTTGGCCACAGTTGGCACCATCGAGCACAGATCTGTTTCTCCAGAGCTCTCTCGGCCCGTTCCGCCTCCTTGCCAGGAGCTCACGGCCCAGATGCAGTAGAGCCCGCAAAGAGCTTTCCAGGGCTGCAGCTGCCGCTGCCTCTTACCCACCAAGCCCCGAGCGAGAGCAGCTCAGCACTGGCTGGTTTCAGATGTTCTCGTTGCTCTGTGATGAGCTCGCCACCCCCCCCCCCAGAAGAGGAGAAGGGAGAAGTCCTGGGGGCTCATTTAAAATAAATAAAGCTTGGCATCAGTGCTGAGTGGAAAGAGCAGAGTCGCACGGCACCCACAGCCCCTTCTCTGAGCGCCTTCCTCCGGCTCCCAGGCCCCGAGGGGAGGGGAACTTGCCAAAGAAAGATGTGCTTATAACTGCAACCCTGTGCAACTTCTGGCTTTGCCCATATATCTCGAGTGTGCCCTTTGCTTTCAGTCTCCCTATATTTATTATGTTTAATTTTGCCGGGACATGGTTGTAAGTGAGGCGATGGACCCGAATGTGGCTGGCAAGCGCCTCTTAATTAAACAGATAAATAAACTTCCTTTGCACGCGGATTTCTACTTTTGCTGCAGTCTGCTGAGACCAGGGGGACAGCACTGGTGGGCGTGGAAGGGGGTGCCGCGGGGCCGGAAGGTGGGTGCTGGCCCAGCAGCCTGGACCGGGCCTGGCTTCCCCTCAGCACCGCCGAGTGCCCTGTGGCTCAGGGGTGCAGAGGGGCCCGTGGGTGGGGCGCACCCCCAGCGCCCCCTCCTCCCAGGCCCGGCCGCAGAGGGGAGGCTCTGGCCGGTGTGAGTGGGCCCTCTGCTGGACACGTCCAGTGTGGCCTCAACCACCAGGGCAGCTGCCTCCCACCCCGGCCTCTAGCAGCCCTCTTCCTCAGAGGGGCTCCCCCACCAACTCTTCTGCCCGTCTGGGTGAATTGGACATTCGAGGACAACGCAGAAATGGCCTCCCACTCCCAAGGTAGGGAAGCTGTCACCTTCGGGAATTGGAGGGGCCCCCAGATTTTATGTGAAGACAAGGAGCTCCCTGTCCTCAGCCTGCCATTTCCCCACGGGGGTCTGTCGGAGGCGCCCCCAGCAGCTCGGGGCCTTCCCCTGACTCCACTCCTATTCCATAGCTGTGGAATGAGGGTGTGAATCCCGCTGGAAGAGAGTTCAGTTGCTCGCGTGGATGTCTGGTCGGTTCACACAGACGAGGTTTCTCGGGTCACCCCAGCCTCCCTCGAGCCCACCCTGAGCTCTGCCCATCCTAGCCCCCCCTGCCACGGCGATGCCGCGCACGACTGTGCCGCTCCTGCCTCCTTGGTGCTCATGCCTCAGCCTGTGCCAAAGCCCCCGAAGTTGGGGCAGGGAGCTCTGGCTCTGCTGGAAGTGGGGAGCACGCTGTCTCTGTAGATTACGGCCCAGCTGCAACCGGAGACGGTGAGCTCACCCCTTGTCCCGGCACGCCTTTGCCAAGCTCCAGGCTGTCCTCGGCGCATAGGGGAAGGCTCAGGACACCAGCCTGGGCCCTCAGAATGCAAGGGAGGGGCAGGCCCGTGAGTAACTCAGCCCCCAAAGGGACTTCAGGGCTTTTGTTTCCTGTGGGAATATACCCACGTGTGGCCTTGGGAATTCCCAAAGGATCGGGGGAGTGTCCTAGGCAACAGCACACGAGATCACTGACTGCAGAACTGCCCACCTTTTGTTAAAAACCCAGGCCGTCTTGAATACTTCCTGGCCTACGCTTTCCCAAGGACACTCCATGTCCCCATTTCACAGAGGTACACACAAAGACTGAGGGTGTTTGCAGGGCTGCTCAGGCCTGGGTCTCCCAGAGCGGGTGGGAAAGGCGGGCCCTGCCCTGCGGGGGGAAAGGGGGCAGCACCTGCACCCGGGAGGCTCCCTCCGGGGAAGGTGACACGGGGTTGGGGGGGGCAGGAAGGAGCCAGGAGATCTCCAAAGCCTTGGAACCCTCCAGACCTTTTGGTGCCTCCAAGGAGGTGCCTCCTTGCCTGGTATTTATAGTGGTGCCCAGGAGTGCAGGAATAATTACAGCTCAGTTCCTGCCTCCCTAACGAGGCCTTTCTCAGATTCAGGGCGAATGGGATATTTTTTTCCTTAGCTCTTTTTTTAAGGAGTGAATATTAGCGCAGGATTGACAGCCCTTCCCAGGGCGCAGCCTGCCTTCCCCCCAGAAACAGGGGCAGCAGAGCCCCGGGGCCCCGGGCTTCCCCCAGCCGCCACTCAGGAGGCGCCAGGGGCTCTGGAGGGCCGTGAGGGGCCCGGAGGACCTGAAGAACGCTGTGCCCCACGGTGTAGGCGCCGGAGGTCCGGGGTGAGGAGGTCAAGGACGCCACAGACTCGGGAACGGCCGCCGTCGGTGTGCTGTGTGCCGTCGGGGCGCCCCCCAGGAGCACCGTTGCAGGAGCACAGGCCCCTCCTCTCCTTTGTCCTCCAGTCCATGGAGTACAAATGGTCCTGACGCCCCAAGTGGTCAGGACCCCAACCCCAGGGGCACTGGCTCTCTGCGGCAGCTTTTCCCAGCCTTCCCAGGGCCCGGCTGCCAAGCCCCACTGGTCGCTGTGGCCGCCTCAGCATCGGGATCAGCCTTGGGGGGGGCGGGGGCAGGGACACCAGCATTCATCCCTGCCAGGTGACCTTCCAGGCGCTGGGGGGATGCTGTGCAGACCAGCCGGCAACTTTCCCGCCCTCCTGGCAACTCTTTTTTTTTTAATATATACATATATATATATTTTTTTTTAATTTATTTGTCAGAGAGAGAGAGCAACAAGCAGGCAGAGAGGCAGGCAGAGGAGAAAAGCAGGCTCCCTGCAGAGCAAGGAGCCCGATTCAGGACTCGATCCCAGGACCCTGAGATCATGACCTGAGCCGAAGGCAGATGCTTAACACACTGAGCCCCCAGGAGCCCCCTGACACTCAGCTTTTGAGAGGAAGACCAGAGGAGCTACTGTGTTTGGCTGTTCGGTGGCCTAAGCCCCCAAAGACACCACCCCCTCCCCCTGTGTGGACAGAGGCCTCTCTCAGTCTGTCGGTTAGTAATTGGCTGGAAGTGGAAGTCACGAGCCCATGGCCCGGCACAGGAGGTGGTGGGCACTCAGCCCCCGTCCTGAGAAAGAAGCCAGACGCACACGTTGTTCAAATCCTTCTTCTGGAGGGTTGTTTTTTTTTTTTTTCTTTTTTAATTCTGTTCTGCTGTTCTCAATCTCTCTGGAGCCCAGGTGTGATTAGCTGACTGACGGAGGCAGGTGTCTAGACATGCTCCCAGGCCCTGACACTCTCTAGAGGTGAGGCTTGAAGCCAGGTGGCCAGGCTGAAAGGCCCCACTGACGACCAGGGGGCGAGGATCCTGGAAGCCAAGGACTGAGCTCAGGGGTCCCTCCAGGAAAGCTGCCCCGACCCCACCCCACGTCTGAGCTCACCCCAGATCTGAGCTCCCACTCTCCTGGGCCATCCCAGGTCTTAGCACTGTAGGCTGCAGTCTTGGTGTGTTGGCTTGCTTTCCCCACCAGACGGTGCACTCACTCCAGGGCAGAGCACTTGGTTTCTCTAGCTCCGGCACCTGATGCGGTCTCTGTCTGCACGTGGTGGGATCTCAGTAAGGGAAAGCAAGAGAGTCAACTCAAAGGGTGTCTCCTGCAGGTCGGACAATGTTCAGGACACCTTTAAACCCTCTTATAAGAGGGATAAAGCCTCGATCTCTGCAGATGCTCGGTAACAGTGGCAAATTAACGAGTGAATGATTGACACGGAGAGTGGACTTAGAGCCTGGGGCTGGGAGTTAATGCTACACAGGTGCCCCACGTTCCCGACCGTCCTCCAGGGAAGAAGCAGCCGGGGCAGCAACAGCAGAAGGGAGGGAAAGCTTTTGAAACAGGAGGGCAGAGCAGCCAGACTGGGGAGGCAGGGGTTCCCAGGGCTGCCCTGCTCTCGAGGCTGGGGCCAGTCTGGCCGCCACCCTCCCCAGGACGGCCCCCTCCCCCCAAATGCTACACCCGGCTCTGCGGTCCACCCCCAGGTGCCCTAGGCCTCAGTGCCAGGCCACCCCACCACTGTCTCAGGCTGTCAGGGGGCCTCTTCTGGGAGAAGGGCGGGGACAGCCTCTGCAAGCCCATCGGCCCAGCGTGCTACCCCCGAGGGGGTCACAGAGAGGGGCTCCGGAAAAGGGTCAGCGAGTGCAGCTACGTGCCACGGGGCCAGCTCTCCCCACTGCAGCCTCTCCCTCGACCCTTGTCCCTTCTGCCATCTGCCTCCCTTCCAGACGTTGCATCCCCTTTCCTTCTAATGAAGGTGAACCGGGGTCTGCTTCAAGAGACACGAGGTGCCTGACAGGCGTCCAAGGGACACACACACACCTGCCTGCCTTGCTCAAACTGAGCTTGTTCCCAAACAGGGCTTGGAGGGGGCCGTCCTCAGCCCATCCCTCTGCCCTCCTGGCCGCTTGCTCCGGGATGGCCCTCACGGACATGTACTGCGGGATCACAGTAAGACGTCTCAGACCTCGTCCCCCCAGCCTCTCAGGGCAGGTGCACAAACGGGAGCCCAGAGAGGACAAGCCACTTTCCTAAAATCACACAGCAAGTGAGGGGGCCTCCCTCTGAGGCTCAGGTGGGTGGGCTTCCCATTACAAGGGGGTCCCAGCCCTCCCTCCCTCCCTCCCTCCCAAGTGCGGCTCGCTCTCAGAAGTCAGAGAACCACCGGTGCCTGAAGGATAGGTGAGCCCAGAGTTGGTTCTGGGTATTGGTGGGATTCTCCCCTTACCAGGAGAAGCGTGGGACAAGAGGCGAGGTGTCCTGCCGGCTCCACCTCTAGGGGTGGCAGGTAGCAGACTGTCCCTCACAGCCAGGTTCACCTGTGGCTTGTCCTGATTAACTGAGCCTGGTCGGGGGCATCTGTCCAGTGTGAATGCGCCACAGGCCATTGGGGGGGGGGCGCGTGTGGCTGGCGAAGCTGCAGACACACACACGCACACATACACCCCGTGTCAGTGGTGGTGTGGGGACAGTGAGGACCCGAGCCAAGCAGTGGCTGGGTTCCGGTCCAGCCGAGGGCACTCCTGCTGCATTGTGTGTGTCCACCGAGTCCAGCGCGTCCGGGTCTGGGGGCGGGGGGGGCGCATGGTGGCCAGTGCCCCTTGTCCCCGCCCCCTCCCCCTATTAAATATCCACAGGACCCTGTGCCTGGGGCGGGCCTAAGGTGTAAATGAGGTCTGGGGGCCGAGGGGTGGGCAGGAGAAGGCCCCGGGGGCTCCAGCTGGCTTTCCCAGCTCTGGGCGGCGGAGACTCTCCCCGGCTAGGAAGCCTCTGCGTAGATGCCCTCATTACATCACCGACATCCCGCCACTGAGCCGGCCTCCCTTGTGAGAGGCGCCTCTCTGAACGCCGAGCAGGACGGAGCGCCTTCCGGTCGGGCCGCAGAGCCGGCAGAGCCGGGGCTCTCCGCAGCGGCCGGCGGCCCGAGGGGGCCGGAGGGAGATTCCAGACCCCACGGCCGGGGCAGCTGCCGGAGGCGGGGCGGAGGAGGGCCGCCGAGGGGCCCCGGGGAGGGCGCCGGCGGGCGAGGGGTTAAGCGTGTGATCAGCTGCCGCGCCGTCGTTCCGGATTCTCTCCCCTCCGTGCGGGGCTCTGTTTGATGTTGGAGTACGCCAGGGACTCCCCCTCCCACCGCTACACACGCGCGCACACGCGCGCACTCACACGCACACGCACCACTCTTTGCAGACAGGGCTCCGGTGGCTCCAAAGTGACGGGCGCCCGCTCCCCCGCTGCCCTCATCCCTTCTCTGGCGCGCACGGCCTCCCGGGCCGTGTTCTCGCGCGCGCTCTCCCCAGCATCCCCGCCCGGGCAGGGGAGCACCGGGCAGAGGCGCGCCGCCCGCCGTCCATGCCTCCCTCCTGAGGAGCGCCGCGAGGGGGAGGGGAGGGCCGAGGAGGAAGAGGAGGAGGAGGAGGAGGAGGAGGAGGAGACCGAGAGGGCGCCCGGGAGGCAGGGCGCGCGCACACACCGAGGGACGCGCGGAGGGTGCGAGCCGCGCAGCGAGCGCAGAGCTGCCTCCGGCCGCCGGGCGCCCCCCTGCCGCCCCATGCTGTGCTCCATGGCGAACTCGGGCTGCCTCCTGCTGTCCAACTCCGGCAGCATGCTCCCGCACTCCGTGCCCTGCCCGCCCGCCTTCCTCTACCTCCAACAGGTAAGCGGCCCCCGGCCCGGCTCGGCCCCCCGCCCGGCGCACGTGCGCCCAGCGCCGCCGCCCACCCCGCGCTCGGCAGCCTCCGCGCCGCCGCCGCCGCCGCCGCCTCCGGGGCCCCGCTGCGCTCCCCGCGTCATGGCGCCGGGGCCCGGCGGGGGGAGCGGCGGCCGAGCGCGGGGTCGCCCGGGGCGCGCGCGGCGCGGGGCGGGGGGCCGGAGTTTGGGGCGTCGCTCGCAACTTTTCCGGAGGCGCGGGAGGGGGCGGCGGGCGGAGTCTCGGGGGAAGCCGGAGGGGAGGGGGCGGGGGTTCTCGGCGCCGCGGTCACTTTGGGGAACTTCGCGCCGGGCCGCGGGGGCGGGGAGCGGGGCCCCTCCCCAGACGCGTCGGGCAAGCCGGGGGGGGGGAGGGGGGCCGCGCGGAGGCGGCGGCGGGGGTGGCGGGGGCGCCGAGCTCTGCTGCAGCGCGGACCGCGCGCGGGCCTCGGGGGAGACGGGCCACCCGCCTGGTGGGGCTGGCGAGGGAGGCCTCGGAGCTCCGGCCCGGGGAGGGGGCTGGGGCCAGACTTTTGCGATCTGCCGGGCTGCGCAGGAAGCTCCGGTTGGTGAGGGGGCAGAAAGCCAAGCGACTCTGAGCCCCCAGATCCCCAGGACGCTCCACGGGAGGTGCGCACAGAGCAGCAGCTGCTGCCTGCCCGCCTGCCGTGGTGTGCGGGGCGGGGGTCCTGCGATCCCACCCAATGCGGAATCAGTGCGGTCCCAGGCCTGCATCGGGGATGGAGGGGAGACTTCCTCGCCTCCCCCAGGCCCCTTGGTCTCGCGGGGCTGCGGTTCCCGGTGCCAGCCCAGCCAGAGCAGGCTGGGGGCTGCAGTACCTTGCCTCACCCACCCTGGCCGCCCACACCTCGGGGCTCGTCCTCCCTCCCCGCACTCTGGGGCCGCTTGCTTTATCTTTAGCAGCCCGAACCCTCTGCCTGGGCCTGCAGGGGTGGGGGCGGCTCCTTGCTTGGAGAGGCCTGGGGCTTGAAGGGGGAAGACCGTGAGGCCTGGGGATCTTCAGGCTGACCCCTCCCCCCCGGGGGGGGGGCTGCACACCCCAGCGGGGAGGGCTCCCTTAGGACTAGGTCTGCACCTGGGCCTGGGTGTGGAGGTGGGAGGCAGAGGGGAGAGGGGGTCACGCTGACGGTTAGGGTCGGGGCAGGCCGGAGTCTAAGTGAACCTACTTGCACCACGTCTGCCACGGATGCATCTGAAGGTGTGTTTCTCGGAGACAGGGACAGGCTCCAGGTGGGGCCGGGCCTTTGGTTGGTGGGTTCTTGTCTATTTGTGCCCCTTGGGCTCTCCAGGGAGCCAAGAAAGAGGGCGCCATTGCAGGCAGCTCAGGAGGCGCTGTGGACAGCGCAGGCAAAGATGGGGCCCTCAGAGCTGAGCCTGGTCAGTCAGCCCCCGGGCTGCTGGGCACTCAGGTCAGCCCCTGACAAGGGTCCACACAGGGGCCGTTGCCCAGCGTGTCAGCAGCGGCACAGGAAGGGACGGGGAGTGAGACCGGTGGTGAGACACAGAGGGCCGCCCAAGTGGCCTGTGATCCACAGACCTTGGCCCTTGCTCCCACCCTCCCTAGGACCACCTGTGACATCTGTGACGGTCCTGGGCAGAGCCCAGTGGCCACAGGAGCTGCTGAGGGGGCCCCCGTGCCCCTAGGCAAGCAGGTATGCACGCCCAGGCCGTGGCCGACTCCCCAGATTCCCCATTGTCACTTGAGTTGCCGACAGTCAGGGTGGACCTGGGAGGTCAGCCCTCCAGGACATACCAAATTTCCATGAGTGCGGCAATCACTTGGGGGACGCTGGGGTGGGGCCCGGAAACCTGCATGTCTAACACACGCCCAGGCGAAGTCACCAAGCAGGCCACTCGAGTAGGGGGCATCTGCCCCACCCCCCACGGCCGCACACAGGAACTGGGCTCCCAGACTCCAGGAGACCCCGGCTCCCTAGGCTGACAGTGGGCTTGGAGGTTAACCTACAGCATATTGGCTGCATTAGGCAAGTCAGTTCACCTCTCTGAACCTCAGGATCTTCTTCTGAGGAGAAGGATGAGAGCAGCCCGTCTTCTCAGGCTGGATGGGAGGATTGAGTTAAGATGGAGTAGTGCCAAACCTCTGGACACTGGCCCTGCCTTGAGGGCGCCGGACCTCTGCTGGGGTTGGGGTGAATGTACCCACCCGCATGACCCGAGAGGAAGGCACGCCGATCCCTCCAGGGCGGGGGGAAGGCGTCCCCAGCTGGAGGGGCAGTGGTACAGCGAGAAGGTGCCGGTGGGCCGTAGCCATCCCGAGTGGGTGCCAGCCATGAGCATAATCGTCCCTGGGAAAAGCAGAGCGTGCCCGTGGGGCCAGGCCCTGAAATACCCTGTTTCCTCTGAAGCGGCCCAAAGCACGTGGCCGTGTGTCTCCAAAGGCCGGGAAGGGTCTTGAATGCAGCCATTTCCTGGCTGGCTGTAGGGACACTCGCCCCTGGGGGCACACAGTGGTCCAGGGTCAACGCGAGAGAAATAACGACGGGTCGTCAGAGACCCTGCTTGTCCCCAACCACCTCTGGAGGGAGACAGAGCCTCCCATGTCCCCTGGAAGTAGAGGCCACGTGAGGCAGGGGTCCCGGGCGGCCCCCGGGCAGGTGTCTAGGATCAGAGCTCGCCTGGCAGGTCTGTGTGAGCGAGCCCTGCCGCCGCACACAGGCTGTGTGTTGAGTCTCAGCCGCACAGCCGAGAGCAGGAGCAGGGGCGAAGATGGGAAATCAAGCAAGACCCAAGACGTGGCTTGTGGCAGAGATGCAGCATTTAAACAGGCAAGCGTCGGAAACATCCAGGCTTGCAAACTTGAAATGAGAAGGTAAAACCTCAGCCAGCAGAATTCTGTTCTCCGTTGAAACGCGGCAAGGAGAGCGGAGCCTTTTCCTGCTGCAGGGGCTCGACCCCATGTGTCTCCCCTCCGAGACACAGTGGCTCTGTCATTCATTAGCTTGTCGTCAGGTATCCCTCCTCCCAGCCTCTCGAGGCTGGTGTTTGTCACAGTCCTAGCTGTCCGCTGGACAGTGTCGGGTCACCCGACACGCTTTGGGCTCTGGTATTTGTTAGGAGCTTACCCGTGGGGCCCCGGGCAGCCTCGGTTTCCCCACCTGCCCAGCCTGCTGCTGGAGCCCCCGTATCCGCACAGGGCAGCCCAGAGCCCTGGCCCCCCCCACGCTGGCCCCTCCTAGGGATCCCGGGGTGTGACACAGGAAGACTGTCAAGCGTGGTGCATTGCGACCGACCCAGCAAGGGGTGAGGTCGATACTGGTCACCTTTCAGAGCAAGAAGGAGCTCGTCTGGAAATTGGGAAGATCAGCAAGACTCCCTGTGAGGTCCTTGTCTGAGCCCCAGAGAAGACAGTTGTAGGGAGCAGGAGGGAAAACCCCAGTGCCACAAAACGGGGTTTTGTCACAGTCATGACTTACTATTAAACTGCAGTGCGCTACAGAGGACTCTTATCACCATATCCGATTGCGAAGCCGGGAAATCGCTCTGGGGGAGCCATACAGGGCCTTAAGGTTCCTAAGAAGGAGCATAGGAGCGCTGGTGATGGAGGGGAGGGGCCGCGCCCTCGGGAGAGCGGGTCCTGGAGATGGTGAGCGCAGGCACCTTCCTGAGGGCTGGGTTCTGAGCTCTGTTGATCTCATCTTCCTTCTCCTCTTAATCGAGATTAAATCACAGATAGCTTAGCTTGCCCTCGAAAACACTGGCAATCTCCGGAAGTTTCCACGGAGGGTGTGGCCTTTGCACCCAGCTGCCGTTGTGAGGCGGGTTGCGCCTTGGGGTTGCTGGCAGCAAGCAGTGCTCCCTCGGGGTCTGGAGCCCAAAGGCTTCCAGGGGCGGTCAGGGAATCCTAGGGTCTATTTGAGATTCATCAGGAAGCGCTTCTCTTACTAATAATCGCTTTTGGCGGGGGTAGCAACGCTGCTAATCACAGGAACTTTTAGTGGGATTAGGTACTGTGGCAAAGGTCCTGCGGCTTCTCGTGCCATCTGAGGGGGCCCGGGCCGCTGTCTGTCCCCTGGGCTGTTGGCCTGTCACCTTGGTGCGACAGCAGGACCCCCGTCAGAGACGCGTTTGCTGCTGGTGACATCCCGGGCCTGGGAGGACACCCCAGCCCACAGGAGGGCCAGGCCCTGCCGTCGCAGTCTGGGCCGTTGGGGTCGTCTGGATGCTGAGGTAACTTGGTGATTTCCGTGGGTTCCTCCCCGGTTTGCGCTCCGGCGGCTCACGTTTGCTGCAGAATCGGCCGAGTGTGCGTACACATTTCACGGTTAAGGAAACTGAGGCACATAGGGGTTGGGGGACGCGCCAACTCATCAAGCCACTGACAAGCAGAGCCTGGCTTCTGGCCCAGAATCAAGGCTCGGGGGTGTCTCAGGCCGGCGGGTGTCGAGGACCCAGGAACATCTGCCCCCTGACCATCCCAGCCACACGCAAAGCAGGAGGTTTTCCACGGGAGCCTCCGTGTGGCACGAGCTCTCATGGTGCCCGCGGACTTCTAGCCCGCCGCGTTGCGGAGATCGCGTTTGGGTTGGAGAGAGTGGGAGAGGCCTCAGAGGCCTGCTTTGTTGACTCCTGTCCTGCAGGGTCTCCCTGGAATGCGTGAGCGGGGAGCCTGGCGTGCCGTCCGGATGAGCACGGGCGACGGGCAGGGCGAGGGGCGACGGCCCTGGGGAGCCGGAGCTCGGGGCGCAGGTCGAGGGTCACTCCGTGTCTAGACCCAGCTGAGCATGGGAGTCTGTGCAGAGCGGAGGGGCCTGGGAGCCCGGCGGCCCTGCGGGGCATCT
>CM053619.1:45037808-45048228 GCA_028646535.1 Procyon lotor
CCGTTCAATGCCCAGGGGCTGGTCTCAGGCTTTCCCGCCCTCCGGAGAGAGTTCGGCCGGGCCAGTGCCCTGGGCCAGCCCGTGGGGGCCCGCAGAAGGGGCTGGAGGCACCCGTGGGGACGGTCCGAGGTCCTGAGCCTGAGCTCCGGGGACGGAGGCTTCTGTTAGTACCTTCTTCCAGCCGGTGGCCCCGTGGCTCCCCTCGGTGCTGTGACAGCCCCCCCTCAGCCGCCCGTGCGGTGGCGAGCCTAGGCGGCCGCCGGGGCCCTTGCCTGGGGCCCGGGCAGCGATGGCCCAGGGAGGCTGAGTATCCTGCGGCAGGTGCCCGGCAGCCGGGCGAGGGGCAGAGGCAGAACTGGAGCCACAGCCCGACCGTGAGGCACGTGCTTCCTCGCCCTCCCGGGGCCCCACCCTCAGCTCGGCATCGGGGTGAGCAGGTTCGGCTGTGGGGTCTGCCCATCCTCGGGTTAGCGCCCCCCCACCCCAGGCCAGGCCACAGCAGCAGAGCGCAGGGCGGCATCAGCTTCTAGAAACATCTAGACCCAGACCAGCCCGAGACCTGGAACGGACTCCTGAGTGAGGCAGCTGCGGGAAAACGGACTCCAGATCTGGGGCCGGGAAGCCTGGGAGATGCCAGCCAGGAGGTCCAGGCCCTCGGGGTGAGGAGCGTGGGCGGCTGTCGCTCTCCAGGCTGAGAGCAAGGACATTGCCCTGGCGTCCGCCCCAGGCCCCCGTCCCTTCCCGTGCCCCCGACGTGCCCTGGCGTCCCGGGCGAGGGAGAGGGTGTAAGTCACAGCCCAGAGACACTCCCTGCCACCTCCGAGGTGCAGGCTCGCGCCCACCCGGCCCCCAGCGGCCGTGTGCGCCCCAGGCCCGGCCGAGCTCCCGGGCCCCGCTGCAGCGGCGCTGCTCTGTATGGACGGCGCGGCATTTTGGGTAATGAAATATTCACAGGTCAGTGATTCCTTGAGAAATGATGGGGATCAGTCGATTCCTTTTTCAGGAAGTAATTTTCTTCCCCTTCGCAGCCTCTACCTTGCGTGGACAATCATTAGCATGAGAAGAGGGCTGGATGGAAGGCACAGGACCAGCCCCTGCCTTGGTGGGGGGGGCTGAGGGGCCCCAGCCCGCACGCACCCACGTGGGGTGGCAGGTGGGGGGCCCCCCGGCGCACATCCGGGGCTGCAGGGGGCTGGCTGCTGGCCCTGCCGAGGTCTTGCCAGCCTCCCCGCCCCCTGGGCGCTGTGCATCAGCGGCCCCGGGGACACCCAGGTTGGGGGCCAGCCTCCCGTAGCCACTTCTTGTGCTTTGAGTTCAAATCGCAGCTAAGGGTCACAAGTCACTCAGAGTCTGTACCTCAGCCCCCCCTTCTGTAAAACGGGCTACGCAGGCCAGTGCGGGTCCGGACGGGGTCTCGAGTTCACCGAAGGCATCTGCAGAAGTCAGCACAGAACCGATCTCCTACTTTCTCTGGCAGGCCACGCACGGCACGGCCCCTCATGGCCCCAGATCCCAGTGCGCCCCCTTGTTTTCCACCAAACCCACGCCGTCACCACTGCCACCCCCCGTCTGTGACCACAGCTCCTGTGGACGTAGGCCTCCTTGTCTCCGCGGGTGGAGACGAGTCCAGGTTCTTTGTTTGGGTTGGATGGGCGCCAGCCCCGGTGTCCGCAGCGGGATGGACCGTGCCGGGGAGGGGCCTGCGCCGAGGGCCGCTGCCGGGACTGCCGGCCCACACGGCCAGGGAGCGGGCCTGAGGATGGCCGTTACATGCCGGGGGGCTAGGGGCCAGGAGACCCCTCTGCTGTCCCCCAGGTGGGCAGGAGGCATGCCAGTCTGCTCTGCAAATGCCTGGGGACCGAAGAGCTATCCCTGGAGGCAGGTAGCTGCTGACGGTGTCCTCCAGGGCCCCAGTGTGAGCCGGAGCAGCTCAGGGGCGGGAAAAGTGGGGGATACGCCTGAACCTACAGCAGGTTGGGGACAAGGCCCTGGATCCCGAGTTCAAGTCCACACCGAGCATCAAGGGCTGAGTGTGTTAGCACGAGGTCCCCGTGCCAGTGGGAAACTAAGGGAAAACAACTGTTCACAGGCCTGCCAACTGGGCCCCTGGGGGACCTGTGCTGGTGGCACCTCGGGGTGCTGTGAACCTGCTGCCGTGCACAGGACAGCCCCCCGCAGGGAAGGACCCCGCCGCACGGCTCAGTAGTGGCCTGCGCTCACGTGATGGGAGGTGGGCAGACCTCCGCCACAGGGACCGAGACAGGCTTCCCCAGACCAGATCTGGCCCAACAGAAATGCAGAGGTGCGGGCATAGTGTCCCCAGCCGCCCCCCCCGCCCCGCCCCATGAGGGGCCAGTGCTGACAGGCCCCGAGGAGGCCCGGCTCTGCCCCGCAGGGGTGTCTAGGCCCCGCTAGCAGGAGGCAGGGCAGCTGGGGGCTGGCACGGAGAGCTCTGAGGAGTCCGTGCCCACGAGGCCCCT
Organism: Procyon lotor; assembly: GCA_028646535.1. Classification (NCBI taxonomy): domain Eukaryota; kingdom Metazoa; phylum Chordata; class Mammalia; order Carnivora; family Procyonidae; genus Procyon; species Procyon lotor. The sequence continues at coordinate 45,040,289 of CM053619.1, forward strand.
CTAGCCCTGGCTGGAGCCGGTGCTCAGACCCTCCAGGGGTGGGATGCAGGCAGTGGTATTTTTTTAAAACTTCCAAGGTGATTTCGGTGTGCAGCTGTGTTTGGGAGCCCCCAGTCCGCGGGGGGACAGCTGGGAGCTGGTTTGAAACGCAGAAGTTCAGGCCAGCCCCCCCCCCCCCCGCTGCTGAGTCAGTCTCGGCAGGACTCTCAGGAGGCGTGTGAAGCTTCCGAGGTGAGACCCTGTCCACACTGGGAAACTGGCAGACGGGATCCATGCCCCCAGCTCGTGCTCTGGGTTTCCGAGCTGTTTTCCTCTGCTCTCTTCTGCTCTCTGTGTGTTTCCCCCACTTCCTGGGACAGGCGGCACCCGAGGGCTCCGGGCTGTGTTCAGCGAGGTTCTGCTGAGAACCCCGAGGGGTTAGTCCAGGTTCACCTGACTCCATGCGGGAGCCGGCTCAGAACACAGGCGGGCTCCCTGGCTTCTGCCTCGGGGCCTGGTGACAGTGCAGAGGTGGGGACACAGCAGCGCCCCTGCCCGTCTGATGAACCCGGCCCGGGGCCTGGCCTGGCGGAGATGCAGAGGAAGGGCGGGCCTGCCTCCTCCTGCGAGCTCAGCGCATGTCCCCCTCAACGGGGCCATTCCTGTCAAGGAGTGGGCCCCGATCCCCCGGCCAGTGCCAGGCCCCGTCACTCCGTCCTCCGCTGCAGGGAATGTCATGGCAGGATGAGCCACAGAGAGCCCGCTGTCCTTCCCCCAGCGTGGGCAGCCAGGCCTCCAATCTCAGGGGTGCCTCGGGGTCCAGCCTTCCCTCGTGGGCTGTCCCTGAGTGGAGGGACGGGGACAGCAAGCAGGCAGACACGCAGGACCCGTCCGGGTTGTGGACAGCTGAGCAGGGACAGACGAGCCCTCGGCAGCACCTCCTTGCTGGTCTGCCCCTGGGTGGGCACAGGAGCCCTGGGTCAGCGTCCTGGTAGACTAAGAATAGGGGGGAGGGGTCTCCACCACTTCGCACTTCCTGCTGGAGGGGCTCAGAGGGCCATTGCCATTAGTTGGTCGTGGCTTCCAGGCTAGAGGGTGGTGGCCCCCATTCCCGTCCCTGGGGAGCCCCGGGATCAGTTTTGAGCTGGCTGACAGGTGAAGTGGGTCCCCTGGGGGCTGGAACGGAGCCGTCCCTGGCTCAAGGGAACGCTGGCTCTGGCCGCTGAGACCCCCCCGGGAACCACTCTGGGAAGTCCCGAAGGTAACGGGCCTGGGAGGAGACCCCCATGCCATGGCTAGGACCCACCCAGGAGTGGAGGAACGGAGGGAGAGAGGCAGGCTCAGAGATGCGAGTCACAGGGGAGAGCAGAAGAGACAGCGGAGACCCGACTTGTAGGAACCCCCAGGACAGCACGGCTCAGGGCCAGAGTCCTGGGTGACCCCGAGGCTGTGCCTGTGGGCCAGGGTGACCCCTGGCTGGTCTGTGTGGGATGGAGGCCAGGTGTGCGGAGAACAGGGTGAGCTCCCGGCGAGCAGACCCAGCACAGGTCCCTCCTCGCAGATGTGGGTCTGTCCACAGTGCGGGCAGCGACCCATGCCCCCGGGCACCCGTGTCCCCCACAGACCCAGCCAGGCCCCCGAGAGAGAAAGATGGAAGTACGCGTCCTCTTCCATTGGGCAGCGCTAGGGGCGCCCTGGCAGAAGGGCGGCAGAAGTATGGGGACATAGACCCCTTTGCGCCAGGTCTCACCCCTACCTCCCCGCCCCACTGCCCTGCCCCAGTGGGGATCTGTCACCTATATTCTGGGGGACACCAGGAGGGGCCTGGTGCAGGGGAGGGGGCAGTTCTCTCGTGCCCCATCCTCAGACTGGCCCCTTGGTGAGGCTCTGGGAGGCCCCATGGGAGCCCTGCCCCCCCCCACTTAGAGCCCCAAGTGTCCCGCTCCCCACCACGGGCCAGTCCGCATGGAGCAGGCAGCCTCTCCACCCCACCCCACCCCCAAACACACACGTGGCCGCATGGCCCTCAGCAACCCAGTGCAGGAAGGCCACTGCCCCAGTGGGGGGCGACCCCCGGCCTGGTCAGCCCTGCCGCGGTCAGCAGGGTGGGGAGGGGGCATCCACAGAGAAGGGGCAGCTTGGAATGGAGATTCCATTAGTGTTCAGCCATGGGCAACAGGGCCTGTTCAAAGAATACATTCAATTAAAAATTGATTTTTCAGTGTAACGTCCATCATAATGAACCCCGTTCAGACCCCTCCCCACCATCCCGGACAGTGCGGGGGGGCCCCCCAGCCGGCCCCCCGGGCCTCCACCCTTCGTGGGGACGACGATGGGCTGAGGGGCCCGCGTCACCGAATTGGGGAATAATTACAAATGAGGTGCACAGGGGGTTTTGTTCAGTGAAAGTGTCACAGCGGCAAATCTTTATTTACCACCAGGTTGTGTTTTCTGTGTGGCTCGGGTTAAAAGCTGCAGTATTTCATTTCCCTTGATCCAGACAGTATCTGAGAAGCATCGTGAAATGAGAGGAGCCCCCGCCTGTCTCCCCACAAACTCCGAGGCGAGGGCTCTCCCAGGTGCCCGCTTCTTGGGTGCTCCTCTCTTCTAGTCGTTTCCGCACGTTTCTCTGCCCTCCTCCGAGGTCAGGGAGGGGGGCCGAGCTGGTTCTCCAGACCCCGGGGCATCTGGGCAGCGGAATTATTACAAAGACACTCATCTTCACCTGCGTGGCTCGCGGTATGGGGCCCGGAGGGGACACGGCACCGTGCTTTCCACTTACCTGCTTTAGCACCCCCCACCCCCCGGGGCGGGCTCTCCTCGGGTACCTGTCCTCCAACAAGGAAACGGAAGCCCGGGGTGGTGAGGGCCTCTCACTACTCAGGACTGAGCCTCAGGCCTGCTGGACCCTGGAATTCAGGACGCCCAGCCCCGCTCTGCCTCCCTCCTGACCCTGACCTGCAGGTGTGCTGTGTGACCTCAGACCCCAGGCGTACCCTCTCTGAGTCTCTGTAAAAAAAAAAGAGGAAGAAGAAAGAAACCCAGCTCTGGCTACTGGTGACATAATCGCAGTTGAGAATCTGTTGCCCAGGAGACCCCCTCCCAGCCCCGGACGGTCCTCTGCCTTCTGCTGCGGCCTGCGGCCTCCTCGGCTGTGCCCCCAGGTGACTCCTGGCGGCAGACAGGGCTCCCAGCTGGCCACAGCCTTCCGCACTCAAGCACTCACTGGCCCCGGCTCCAGCTTCCTGTTTCTTCAGGTTTTCTGGGTTTTGGTTTCTTTCTTTCTTTCCTTTTTTTTTTTTTTTTTTTTTTTTCCGATTCCAACTGTACTAGGAGATCCTTCCATTTTTCTTGCTCGTTACTCAAGGACAGTGTCTTCTCTCTTCCCAAGCCTGCTGTGGTCACTACTCTGGGGATGCTCTGGGGTCTCATCCTTTCTTGCCAGGCCCCCTGTTTTCATCTGTATTCGCAGCTGATCTGAGCCACGCTGCTGAGCCCTGGGGTCCCCCACACCCCGAGTACAGAGCTGCATCCTGGGCGGTGTCCAGGACCTGATTGGCCCCGAAGCCTTCCCTTCACTGCTTCCATCCCTCCCTCTGTCCTCCTGGCCATCAGCAAGGCGCAGCCCCAGCCCCACTACGGGGGGCCCTGGGGTCCTTTTGTCCCCAAGAAGCCGTCAGCATTGCCTAGGAGGATCCTTTTCCAGCCACAGCCAACGGTCCCTTGGAGGGGACCAGCCGCCCCCCAGCCCCTACTACATGGTATCTGTGTGGTTCCTGAAGTCGCCTGCTTCTGGTAGAATTCTGGGTCCGAGGTGTGAGGGAGACAGCAGGCTCTACACAAACACGTCTGTTTCCCACAGAACATCTTGGGGCCTTCTCTAGAACATTCCAAGGGCCTGGAGTTCGTGACTTGGGCAGGAGCACATGATACGGGCAGTACTGGTCCAGGGAAAATGGCCTGGGCTGTGGGTCAGAGGCCCGTGCCTCTGTGAGCTGTGGGACCTGAGCCCCGCCTCTGAGAGCCTCGGTTTCCCCGTCTGCACAAATGAGGCTGGTGACGTGGCCTCCCAGGGCCACTGCGAGCTTTCTAGCGGATGTAGGTGACTGTGCTGGCACCCCGATGTCCAGCGGGCATCTGGAAACGCACACGGGCGGCTGGCGGGCAGGTGGCACCTTGGCTCTGGGGCTTCCCGGAGATGCCCGGGGAGGGGCTGGGCACAGCTTTGCTGCCGATGAGCCTCTCAGGCGTGGGGAGGAGCCCGCTGAGATAACGGGCAGGACGGTTCTGGTAGGGGGATGCTGTGTGTGGCCATCAGAGTGCGCCGGGCAGAGCTGGGGAAGCCCAGGGGGGACGCGGGACTGGGAGCGCGTGCTGGGGTCCTAGAGGGGCTGTGCCCATAGCCGGCCCTGTCACTTGCTAGCAAGGGCCCATGGGACCCTTCCCCGGCTTCCTTATCAGGATCGTGGGGCTTAGTGACACCCCCCTTGTCCAACCAGGCTGACGAGTTGGTAAGACGTGCTCGCCAGTTCCGGCCTGTGTGACCGTTCCTCTGTGTCATTCCTGCCGAGCGCCCTGGCCTGCCCTGGCCACAGCCGCTCCGGGCTGACCCCTGGTCCCAGCTGGTGCCGTTTCTGCCTGTGGGCAGGTCTGCTTCCCTCCGAGTCCCGGCCCTCGAGACAGAAGCAAGAGGATCGTCCTGTGCCATCCCACAGAGGAGTCAGAAGGACAGCTTGTCCCCCTCGCTGGCCGGGGAGCGGTGGCCTCTGACTGCCCAGGCTTGTGGGTGTGGAGTCCAGTGTCCTCGTCAGCAGGAGAAGATAAATGTTTTTAATTCAGGGAGCTTTTCATGAGCCAGTGAGAGGGAGTAAATCATCCTCCTAGGCCCTGGAGCCCAGAGCTGGCGCCTGGTGGCGGTGGGGTAGGCAGCCACCGGAGCCAAGTGGCAGCCAAGCAGGGTCACGTGGACCACAGGTGGACGTGGGGACATGGCATCCAGGGTGCCGGGCACTCCCAGCCAGCTCTTCATCCAGGGGAGGGCGGGAGACGTCGGCCCGACCTCTGCCGCCCATGGCTTGGGTTCGGGCACGTGTGCCCTGCGTGTGGGAGACCGGAGTGCGGGCGTGGGTGTGAGCATGCCCGGAGCGGGACCGTGGGAGCCGTGCTGTGCGTGGGGGGGGGGGGCGCACGGAGAACCTGGACGCGGTGCGACGCGGGGTGTGGGCGTGCACGAGCCCAGGAGTGAGTGTGCCCGCTCCGAGAGCCGGTGCTCCGTGCGTGCGCCCCGCGGGGGTGCGTGTGATGTGCACGCACGGGTATGCTCGCGTACACACGTGTGCTGCCCCTGCGAGCGTGCCCTGCGCGTGTGCCCCGCTGTGCCCCATCTGTGTGTGCGAGCGCGCGTGGGCACGCGGCTTCTGGAGAAGAAATGCTCGAAGAAGGAGTTGTCGGCCCCGAGTTGACAGGCGCAATCAGCAAAGTGCAGCGTCGGCAGGATCGGCCCGGCTCCCTCCATCACCCGGGAGGAAATGGCCCTGCTTTGTGCTGAGGAGGCAGACTGTGGCTAGAATAAAGCAAGTGGAGCAGACCCAAAAACTTCATTAATTAAAGAAACTCGTTAATGAGGGACATTTAATCAGCTGCAGATTAGATCCGTGCTCGCCTCTTCCATGAGCCTGGCGCCAAACGGGAAAGGGAGCCCGCCAGCCTCCTCCGCCCACCCGCCTGCGCCCTCCCCTGTGCTCCCCAGGCTGGGCGTGGGGGGTCCACCTCTCAGGACACCCTGTGCCGGGACGGGGAGGGGGGTGCCTGTGTACAGTCACGCAGACGCATGTTCCCGCAGGGGAGTGGCGGAGGGGGCGTCGGGGTCAGAGACCCGGAGGCTGGGCCTGCTCCTTCCCTGGGCCCCTGTGGCAGGGTCAGGAGACGCATTTGGGTCTCACTGGGTGGCGGCTCGTGGGCAGAGTGCAGGGACCCTGTTAGAACCCCTCCAGCGCACAGGATGAGGCCAAGAAGCCTGCCCGGGCCGCTGGGAGGTGCACTTGGGGAGGCAGGTGTGTGTGCGCACGGCTATGGGTGGTGTGAGGCGGGGAGTGTGCACCTTGGGGGATGCGAGGGGAGGCTGGGTCCCTGTTAGACCTGGAGAAGCCTGGAGGGAGTGGGTGGGTGTGTGGGCCCAGGCCCCTGGAGGCCAGTCCAGGTCCCCCAGGAAAGTCCCCACTTTGAAGTGTGTTCAGAGATTTGTGTGCTGGGGGGTCAGGGCTCTGAGGATGAGGACCCCGACCGGGGACAGCTGTCTCCTGGGAAGCCCCTGATGCACACAGGCTGCCTCGGGCCCCCCCGCGCAGGCCCAGGCGACAGCTGGTGCAGCTCGGACCCCAGCTCCCAGGGACCCCTGCCCAGCCCCCGGCCCCGGGGACAAGCTGTTTGAGGACACACCTGTCAGGCAGGCACACTCCCTGTACCTTAGTCCTGACTGCACGTGCAGGGGCCTGGCCACGGGCACCATCCACAGGGGATGGCACTGCCCCCTCCCTTGGCCTGCCTTGCAGGGGCTCCCCGGCACGGGCCCCCTGTCCCACTGCCCGGGCTGTGCGAGGCCCGGCTGCCTCGGCATCAGCAGACAGAGCCTGAGTGGGAGAGGCAGAGGCTGGACACCTGGGGAGGGCAGTAGCCGGCGGCACAGGATGGACGGAGTCCCCAGAGCCCGTTGCCCCCCTCCCCCACCACCAAGGAGTCGGGCAGCCTGGGAACTTCTTTGGCAGGACTATGGGCCTTAGGGCAGGGACTGTCGGGTGTGAGCGGAGGTCACCCCCCCTCCTTCCCCAGGTCCCCACCACCACCCAGCTGGCCTCCCGGGGAGCCCCAACTCCTCGCCTGTCCTTCCTGGTGGGTCCCACGCTGTTGACGGCCTGCAGGTGAACTGCGCCAGGCAGACCTGTGCTGGGGCCTTGGACAGACCAGGGGCTCGCGCGCAGGGGGGAAAGGAGTGAGGTGCTGCCCCCCCTGTGGACGCACCCACCAGAGTATCAGACGGGGATCCTCAGAGTTAGGCAGAGCCTCTGCCCCCTGACCTCTGCCCTGGGTGCCGGGGCCGGGGGGCTGTCTGGGACTCAGAAGCAAGCCCCCGACCCTGTGTTCTGCCTCTGGGCCCCTGTTCCAAGCTCGCTGTGTTCTGGCGCCACGGGTGCCCACCCACGGCCACTGTGTGCCCAGGGCTGGGAGCGCCCCCCTCCCCATCTCCTGGTCGCCAGGCCCAGGCCTCCCATCTCTAGAGGAAACAGCGCCTCCAGCACGGTGTAGGGTCCAGGGTCAGGTGAGGCCACCCTCCACCCACCGGACCCTGGGAGGAAGCCCTTCCCTGCTCTGCAGGCATCAGCTCGGTCAGGGCGCCAGCGGAGACGGCAGGTCCCTTCCCTTCCAAGAGACACCATGTGATCTGGAGTAACAATTCTGAGTCACAGATCCTCATTCGGGAGGGCGGGAGGGCCGAGAATCTGCATTTCTAGCTGCCCCCGGGCCAGGCGATGCTACTCCGGCCGGCCGGCCCGGCCTCCACAGCCTCACTGTGTCCAGCTATAAAGGGCCACGGAACCCGCGTATGTGGCCACAAGCCCCCAAGGGCTCTGTCCCCGCCCCGTCTCCCCTCCCAGAGACGCTGCACCAACCCCCGGCTCCCAGATGTCCCCAGGAAAGAAAGGCCACCGGGGGGTACACCTGGGATGACATCAGGAGAGTCATCCCAGCCGACAGATAAACACACTCAAACCAGATCCCCGGGGGTGTTCGACTGTGGGGCGTATTATGTAATTTTCGTTGCTGGGAAATTTACCTTCCTAATTGCATTTTGTGGATTTTCATATGAGTGTGCCTCCACAGAGCTCAGTGACAAGGAGGGCACGTGGGAGGGAGAGGGGGACGTCTAGGACCCGAGGCCGCTGGGCGCACGCCCTGGGCTACAC
>CM053619.1:45048728-45070833 GCA_028646535.1 Procyon lotor
CCCCCGCTCCCAGAGGAAGTCACGTGTCCAGGGGGCCCGTGGTCTTGGGCGTGGACAACGACGGGGCCCCCCGAGACTGACGGAATCGCCCCTTCAGCTGGGTGGCACCGGGGGTCCCAGCAGAGCGAAGGTTCTCGATCCAGCAGGAGACTCTCATACCTACACAGCAGGACGGGGTAGACAGAGCCCCACACTCCTCCCCTCCTGGAAAACGTGGGAACCACGTGTCAGACAGGCCAGACCCCAAGAATCGCAGAGGGAACTCGGAATCACTCTGCGGAGCAGAGCCCCCCACCCTCGTTCAGAGCACCCTCCCGGGCTTATTTCACCTGAGAAATGAACTTCTGTCGCCTCACACCAGGATCTGGGGGTTTCGCTGCCCCAGAGGAAGGCACTTCCCCAATTAACACGTTAGCCATGTGACACGACCGGAGCTCTTCGGTGGCCAAGGAGCTGCTGAGATCGACCGAAACCCACCGACGAGGCTCGGGGAGACGTCTGCTCAGTGCCCAGCACAGACGTCAGTGACGGTGCTGACGGGGCCCCTCTGTCGTAAAGGCCGATTCACCCCAAGGTGCCCTCCAGACGGTGCTACTTCCTCACCCCCCAAATCCTACACGCCCCCCAGCCCAACGCCTTTGTCTCTGTGCAGTGGCATCCCACTGGGTCCCCCTGGGCTCCCAGCGGATCCCACAGAGGGGCATCCCAAGGGCCAGGCCCGGCTCAGGCTGCCGTTCCTGGGGTTCCTCCAGCACCCCACGCCCTCGGTCAGGGCGGAGTGGTCGAGCTCCTGCAGGAGGATCCCGGGACACCAGGGCCACCTACATTTTGGGGGCACTTGTTTCCATTCACGGGGGCAGGGAAGGAATGAGGAAGTCCAGACATGCTGGTTCAAGTCCTTGCCATGCTCTTGAGAAAGGGGAGCGCCGGGCAAGGGGCATCGGCCCAGCCACAGGCGCGCCCCCGGGGACCAGACCAGAGGGGCGGGGCAGACCACAGGTGCCTCACTGAGTGTTCATGCCCCACTCCCCAGATCCGCGTTGGAATCATGACCCCCAACGGGATGGTACTCCGTGGGGGGCCTTGGGAGGGGCTTGGTTGTGAGTGGGAGCCCTCAGCAAGAGGGTCGGCATCTGCGCGAAAGAGGCTCCGCGGAGACCCCTTGCCCCTGCCGGGACTACATGCGGAAGGCCCAGGCCTTCTGCCCAGGCCACTGGACGATAAGCAGCAGCGCCCGCCGCCCCCCTGCCCCCCGCTCTGAACGCCCCCCAAACCCTTTCTGCCGCCTTCAGCAAACGGGTCAGGGTGGCCCAAGAAGACACGGCAGCCCCGGCCCAAACGGGGTCCGACCCTCTCACAGCCCGGAAGCGGCTCTGCAGGGGCCGGTGTGAGTTCAGTGAAGCTGGTGTTCAGGACGAAGCCCGAGGGCCAGCTGGGGCACATCGGAGGAGGAGGGGCCCCTCCCTTCCTCCAGGCGAGCCCTCCCTCCCTGCGGGGCTGTGACGGCCCGGAGGGAAGGGGCTCTGGAGAGACTGAGGGCCGGGGCTTCTGCTCTTCTCCCCGAGGGAGCGGCCGGCGGGGAGGGGACGGGCTGTGTGTCCAGGAAGAAGGTGCCAAACTCCCCAGACAGCACCAAGAACGCGGCTGACGCTAGTGAGCTGCTCCAGAAGCCGGAGTCGGCGAACGCCAGCTGGAAGGAAGGGCTTTTGCTCCAACTTGGAGGGAGCCGAGCCCCGAGAAAGCGGCCGTGCTGGTGCCCCGGTGCGCGTGAGCCGGAGTCCGACGCACGTGCGTGCGGGCGCTGGGTTTGGCTTTGTGGGGCTTTCCCGTTCGGGGGCGTCCTGACTGAGGGACGCTGCGTGTGAAAACACGCGATTCAACAGTGACGCTTCGCATCAAGCAAAAGGGTGGGTTTTTGGAAAAGGCAAGTTACTTCTCGCAGGGTTTCTTTCCAGGCTGAGCTTCCCCCGCGCAGTCACTGAGAGGGCCTCTGTTCCACGGCTGCCCCCTCCCCCTCCAGGGCCCCCTCCCCCAGCCCACCCCATCTCTCCGACTGCCGCCCCTCCTCCCTCCAGGCCCCCAGGACCCCCTCACATCAGCTCCAGGCCCTCGAGGGACATCCTGTGCTCCTGGGGTCATGGGACATCCGGGGGCCTGAAACAGCGCGCCCACCCCAGCCGCCTGATCAAGAGTTTTCCCCGAGTTTTCCCCGAGGAGACACGGGCTTGGCGGGAGGCAAGTGGTCCCCAGGCCGGCCAGCAAGCCTCGGAGCGGAGCACCCTCCCGGCCAGACTGCTGGGGGCCGGAGGGGCGGGGCCCAGGTGGGGAGGCAGCACACACACTCATGCATAACACACTCACACTGCATTCATAACCACACACACGCTCACAGTCACAAGCTCACACACATAATCACACACTCGCACATGCTCACACACTCATAGTTGCACACTCAAACACACTCACACTCATAATCACACACACTTATAATCACATGCTCGCACACGCCCACTTATAACACACACTTGCACATGCTTATACACTCATAGTTGCACACTCACACATGCTCACACACTCATAATCGCACACATAATCACATGCTCACACACTCATAATCACGCATGCACACGCTCATAATTGCATATGCTCGCACATGCCCACTCATAATCACACACTTGCACATGCTCACACACTCATAATTGCACGCTCGCACATTCATAATCACACACACGCTCTCATAATTGTACATCCTCGCACATGCCCACTCATCACACACTTACACATGCTCACACTCATAATCACACATGATCACATGATCACACTCATAATCACACACACACGCTCACATGCTTACTCATAATCGCACATGCTCGCACACACCCACTCATAATCACACTTGCACATGCTCACTCATAATCACACACACACACACTCATAATCGCACTCACACATGCTCACACACTCATAATCACACACTTGCACATGCTCACTCAATCACACACACTCATAATTGCACACTCGCACATGCTCACACTCATAATCACACACTTGCACATGCTTACTCATAATCTCACACACTCATAATTGCACACTCGCACATGCTCACACACTCATAATCACACACTTGCACATGCTTACTCATAATCACACACACTCACACACTCATAATTGCACACTCGCACATGCTCACTCACACACTTGCACATGCTCACTCATAATCACACACTTGCACACGCTCACACCCTCATAATTGCACACTTGCACACGCTCACACACTCATAATTGCACACGCTCACACACTCACTCATAATCACACACTCTTGTGCTCACACACATCGCTGTCTTGGCCTGGGTGAGGCAGGCAGGTGTGGGGAAGGTCTCCCACTATCTAGGCACATGGGTGGGGGCTCGAGGTGCAGTCTGGCCCCCATTTCAACTGAGGATCATACTTCTGCTCAGTGAAGGGTCACAGAATCCCTTAAGCTGCTCCAGGCGAAGCATCTGGTCCCTGATAAAATGACGGTGGTTCGAGCCAAGTCTCTGCAGCCTGATGTCCTGGCTTCAGTCCTGACCCTGTGTGGTACCAGCTGTGTGACCTCGGGCAAGTTACTGAACCTCTCTGGGCCTCTGTCTCCTTGACTATAAAAGGGGTATCGGTTGTGTTTGCTCCACAGTGTGTGTGAGGACTGACTCTCGTATAAATGCTCGGAACCCCATCCGACACACACCAAGCACTCAGAGCGTGTCCACCACCATCATCACCCCCGTGTTCCCTGGATGTGCAGCCCAGCCCAGCCCCAAGACGGGGTCCCTCGAAGAGCCCTGGGGCCAGGAGCCCCCTTCCCTAGCTGGTCTCCACTCACTGGTCCTGGGACTCCCACGGGAATCTGCTGGTTGGACCAAGGCTCCAACGTTTTATTTTGGGAGGAGAGAAAGAGTTTCCATCTATCCACCTCTGTGGCAGCAGAGAGCCAGTGGGGGGTCTGGAGGGACACAGGTGGGGGTGGGGGGGCAGCCCAGGCCAGCACCACAACCAGCAGAACCCTCCCGGCTCAACCTGCTGAGACAGCTGGGGCCTCACCCTCAACACACACAGAAGCCAAGTGTGGAGCTGAACTTTTCAAAATGTTGTAAGACAAGGCATATTCCACTGTGGACAAACCGGCCCATGGGCCTCGCTCAGTGTCACCAAGAAGAGCGAGCCAGGTGGGGTGGGAGGAGGGCAGGGATGAAGGTGAGGACATCATCTTCCTCAGGGGGGCACCTCTGTCCTCTGTCCTATTGCCCTCCTGGACCTCCGCCGTGGGGACAGCCTGAGCACACAGGAGACGAGGCTGCCTGTGCCTCTGCCCATCTGCCGCGGTGGGGGGCCTCCTTGTGGCCTCCGTGTCCTGACCCCTCCACGCCCTCTGCTCTCCGGCCCAGCCCCAGCCCCAAACCTGAGCCCCCAGACTTCCATGGCAGCGGCCACTGTGCCTCCCAGCAGGCGGTGGGTCAGGCCCGGGGCCTTCTGGGTGGCTTTCCTAATAGTTTTCAGGAAACCACAGTGGGAGAGAGAACCCTGACCGAGCACAAGATCCTCCCCTCCTTCCAAACCCTCCTTTCCCTCATTGCTCAGACCTCCACCATCTGGCTCGTTCTGCTTGTGTGTGTGCAGGGGTGACAGGAGTGAGGTACACAGGACGTGCAGACAGACACACACACACACACACCAAGTCATGGCCTTTGTCTTGTTAAGTTGTGATGAAAGATCCTGTCACTGACGGTGCTGCCCAACCGAGAGAATATGCCAGAAAATCCCAAAGTGGGAGATCCTCGTCTGTTCCTGCAGCCGGGAAGACCCACGTTGTGGTCACCGAGGCTGCCATGCACTGCGTCCCCACACCGCCCGCACACACCCACTGTGCTTGGCCACAGCGTCTCCGAGCACAGGATGAGCTCACAATGGCTCCCATGCGCCCATCTTACAGGTGAGGAAGCAGAGGCTCGGGGATCCCGGTTAGGACGTGAGGGGCAGAGCTGGACCTGGAAGGTGAGCCTGTCCCTCCCAGAGTGAGGCCTTCTCACCACAGCAGCCTGGGCGGGAAGCTTCACCCTGGACAGCAGCTGGGGGTCCCGGGGGGCACTGACTCGCGAGGGGTCTCAGAGCCCCACACGCGAGGGGTCTCAGAGGCTCCCCTGTTTGTCCATATGCTCCCGATCCCTGCACCAAGTCTGCGGGAGAAGCCAGGGGCGCGGGTCTTGTTTGAGGAAGGCACTGGCCCCTTTCAGCTCGAACAGCGCCCGCTCTGCTTTCCAGAGCTCACGGTCGCCGCCCTGCTGGACCAATTCCGTGGCACTGGGCTGTGCTAACCTCCAAGGCCCGGGGGTGGGGAGACTTTGCCATCAGGCCTGGGGATGTGTGCTGCCGGGAGCCACAGAAGTGTTTTAATTTCTTTTAAAACCAGAAAAAATAAATGAACTTTTAGGTTGAGGATAATGTTCTAATATATAATATTAATATATTCACCTTATACTATCGCAGTCACAAAGTATAACTTTCAGTGCTCTTATGGAAGAAGGAGCCTCTGAAGGCAGGAGCGCCGAGGGCCCGTGAGGGGTGGTGGGGCCTCGTGGGCACAGGGAGGGAGAGGAAGTCAGTCAGAGGCCTCCTCAGGCCTCCCCCGAGCCCAGGGCCTTGGAGAGCACCGTGCCCGCCCCCCGGCCCCTAGGCACTGGGCTCCATCGCCGCCCAGAGCGCAGACTGAACTCTGTTCTGGTGGCCCAGGATGACAAGGCTGGCCGGGGACCGCAGAGGGGGCTGAGGGGCCGGCTCCTTGCCCAGAGCATGGCTAGAACAAGAGAAGCAGGCCTGAGATCCAACAGGGAGATTTCGCTTTTGTCCGTGAGTCGGACAGAGGCCTGCCCCAGACTCTGAGGAGTAGGGAAGATCCTCAAATAATAGGACAGGAACATGAAAACAACACCACCAAGGCCTCGGAGACACGGGGACACGGCCCGTGGCACACCTCTGGGACTGTGCAGAGCCTCAGACACACGGGGACACGGCCCGCGGCACACCTCTGGGACTGTGCAGAGCCTCAGACACACGGGGACACGGCCCGCGGCACACCTCTGGGACTGTGCAGAGCCTCGGACACACAGGGACATGGCCCGCGGCACACCTCTGGGACTGTGCAGACCGACTGGTGTTTTCCTGCTTTGGGGCTGATACCCCGGAGCAGCTTCCCAGGGGCCTGTGCGGCCGGCCGGCAGGGAAGAGAAGCCTCCCTCCCGCGCCCCCTCCCCTTCACCAGCACCTCCCTCTCCAGACTGTGTGGCTGTGCTAACCCAGCGTTTCCACAATTACCCCAAGTTTCCCTGAGCCGGGGCCTAATAGGGAACGTTTGCTAATTACAATGTATTGATTCTTGTATTCAGAGGCTGGATCCTCTCCCACAGAAGCTCTGTGTCCACGGCCCCGTCACCCCCGCGGGCCCCAGGCCTCTGCTCCCTGCTGTCCCCAAGCCAGAGGGCCTGCCTCAGCCAGCGCTGCGGACCCGGCCGTCTTCTGGAGCGTCGTCTGCAGGGATGCGGGAAGCGTCCGGCCGGCGCCCCACACCCACCCTTCCTAGCAGCCCAGCCACTCCCAACGGGCATCCCCACAACCCCCAGCCCCGCGGGCTTCCTGGGGACCGCGATGCATATTCGTGGAATTGGTCCGTGACCGTGGATTCCGGCGGGAGGGGAGGGTCCTTCCACCAGTGACATACCCACTGGCGGTGCGGCAGAGGCAGGTGGCCTGACCTGGGCGCCCCAGAGCTGACAAGGCGAGACTTCACGAGGCACAGAGACGTCGGGAGAGCCAGCGTTCTAATTCTACCCCTTCGTGTTTGTCTTGAAATCCCCACCACTCACCTAAGGGGCTGCACGCTTCCCCACCTTTACGTTTTCGATTTTCTAGATTTTCTACCAGGAGCGTGGGTGACTTTTTTAAGCAGACAGACACCACTGTCGTTGTAACTGGGGAGAGTAACCCCCCTTGGATGAATAAACGTGGGCATGTGAGCAGCAGTACAGGAGGGCCCGGGCCGGGGTGGGGGCAGGAGCCAGATGTTGGCTCCCGGGGAGGAGGCCTGGGGGCTGGGGCCGTGCAGCTCCCCTTCAAATCCCCGATGGACCTGATTGCTGCCCTCGGAGATAATTTTCAGATCCCGTCCAGCTCGAGGACATTTCCTGATTTCCGGCCTCCAAGGAGCCGTCCGGGCTCCCGCACATGACCAAACCCCCTCACTCACCCACCGAAGGACAGAGTAGCGTTTTCCGCAAACACGGGTCTGTGCAACATCTTGGAGCCGCCTCGCAAGGGCCAGCCCATCCTTCCTCTTGACAAAGCCCCCTCCCCGTGCCCCACATGCCCCCAGCCCCATTACTTCACTGCCCCCTCTGTGGCACCCCTCCCTCTCTTCTGCACGACCCTGTCACCCCCCCTGCTGTCTCTGCCCCAGATCCTCCGTGTCGGCAGCCCCCCCAGCCGGCCCCTCCCCCAGCTGCCAGGCCCATCTCCGGCACCCGGGCAGATCTTACAGCAGAAGGATTTAATTGCATGTCAAAATTAAATCTCTTTTGATGAAGAACAATTCAACTACGGCTCTGCCTAATCAAATTAACAAAGTCTTTTTTGATTTTCAATTATCTTCTTCACGGGCACACTTTATCCAAGGCTCCTGCGATGGCACTGACAAGTCGCGCATTCACAATGAGGGCCCTCACCTGCACTGCTGACCAAAGGCCCCACACGGCCACCCTGCTGGCCTGGGAGGTGATGTCCAGGGCCGCTTTGAGCAGGGACTTTGAGGGTAGGTGCAGATGGTGATCCATCCTTTGGAAACAGGAGAGAATGCGCTGGGGCAGGTGCCCAGGGAAGGAGGCGGGAATTCGTGGAGATGGGCATTTTAGGCACGTTAACCCATCGACAGGCCACGGCTCTCCAGCAAGCTTTCAGCAGGGCCGGGAGCCCCCACCGCACCTTCTGTACCCCGTCTGCAGCACCTGTGTCTTCTGGGTCATTCCTCTAGGACCTTTGGTGACCACCTGGGCTGGTGCCATCTGTGGAGACCCAACTCAAGCCTCTTGGGTAACTTTAAACTTCTAGTGGTCACGTTAAAGGGGTCAAAAGAAACAGGTGGAATCGATGTTAATGATTTATTTCATTTAGCTCAACGTGTCCTGAACGTTATTTCGACATGGAGCCAACAGGAACTTTATTGATGAGGTTTACCTTCTTTCCTTGGTGTCGAGTCTTTACAATTCCGTGTGTGGTTTGCGCTCCCAACAGCCCTCAGCCCCCCAGCTGCAGTCGGGGTGTCCGGGAGCCCAGCCGCATGGCTGCCGTGCTGGACCATGAGCTCCTGCAAGGGGGCCGGGCAGGCTCTTGGGGTTCCACGCCCTCATCAGGGGTACAGGCTTGGCACCCAGCCCCGCTCTCCGAAGGCTCATGCACGAGCCAACAAACCGTCCTACGCAGCTCTGGCTCGTTACAGAGGTAGGGGTAAGGTGGACTCTCCTTCTAGGAGAACTGTTCCCCTCCTTGCCCATATGCCAAACTCTGGGGGCCCCTGTGCCCTGGAAGTCCCCATCGCAGGGCTTGCCGCCTTCCCTCCCTACCTCCAAACCTGCTTCTCTCCCCACTCCGGTCTCCACAGTGCTAATAGGAGGTTATCTGGAAACGCAAAGGGGAAGGAACAAGACCCCAAAGACGAGCCCACAGGGCGCCAAGAGAATGAGCCCAAAGCCGACTCCCGCATCACCGCTAAACAGTCACGGCCACAGCTCCCCGAGCGGCCTCCCACTCCCTGTTATCACCCTCACCGGTGGGGACATTGTCCCATGGCAACCGGGAGGGACCCAGAAAGATCCCCACGCACACACGGGGATCCGACAGAGCACAAGCTTGCTGGGGTTGGTCTGGACACAGCTTGCCGCCAGATTTTTGTGCTGCCGGCAAGAGAATGGCCAGCCTGTCACATCCATGGGGCCCAAACTTTGTGCGACAGGCATTCAGAGATGAGCTGCTGACAGAAGCCCGTTGTCCGGAGCACAGCCTCTTCCCACTGGGCTGTCTGTGCACCCTGCAGACGGGCTTGGGGCCACACGGGCCTGGGGGCTCTGATGTTCCTGTGTCTCCCCAACCCACTTGCAGAACTGCCTGAATCTTAATGTGATAGTGGAAAACAGCCTGCATTCCCCCAAGGGTGCACAGACTCGCGTGGGTTTGCGTGTCCCAGACGTGCTCGCTGGGGAAGGAACCGCGGGCAGCCACGAGCAGGCCTTGCCCCTCACCAAAGACCTCTCCAAACTGGCCCCAACCACAGTCCCACATGCATCCCTGAGGCTTCAGAGCTGGGCCCCTTGCAAACAGTTTCCAAAGCCCTTTGCAGGAGGTAGTCCCCGCCTGCCCCCGCCACAGGCACCCTTGCACAGGGCACACCGGGGTACAGGCTGCCCAATCCGCTGGTGGACGCCGGGTCGGAGGGAGCAGGGGACCCCAGGCAGGGCGCCCTGGTCCTTCTGAGCTCACACTGACGTTCGAGGGTGGAAAGGCCAAGAAGGCTAATCTGAGCGGCTAGTTTTAAGTTATCACAATGCTTTTTGCTTTGATGGCTGGGACCACATTTTGGGGCTGTGCGGGCGCATCTCTGAATCAGGCCATCTCTCCCTCTCAAACACACACACGCACACACACACACACACACACACGCACACACACGCACACACACAGGCCCCCAGAGTACAGAATCAATACGGCAGTCTTCACCAGAGCTGGGCTCCTGGATCTAATTACCACGTGTCCTGAGACCACGACCTAGACCAGGAGGGGGAAGAGCCGAGCCCTCCCAGGGCTGATGACTCCCTCCTGCACCCGTCCCCTCCCCTAAAGCCCAGCGCCAGGGGGGTGGTCGCTTTCTCCCCAGGACAGCGGTGGCCCGGAAGGCTCACATCCCTGGCCATACCACCACCCTCCCCAGGCGGCGGGGGAAGGAGCGAGGGTGCCCTCCGCCTCCCGCCTTGGCCGGCAGCCATACACCAGTAAGAAGTAGTTAACTGTATCCAGCCTTCGGCACAGACTTGTTTGATCAAAGATTCCGCCTCTTTTTCTCCCCTTCCAGCACAAAACCGTAGGCTTTCTTGACAGAGAATTAATTGTCGCTGATGAAATTTCACTGCTGAAGGAGCACAGTTCCCTGGAGGAATCCCACCCAGGTGGCTGGTTCTTGCCCCGACCTGTATAAGTGCTCCTTGCGGAGTCAGAGCATAGGACGGCCCGGGGCTCCTGGGGACTCTCCGGGTGCCCCCGGGACAGGACAGGAGCACGAGGCTCACAGTGGGCCAGGGCCGAGAGCTGTGGCTGGGCTGCAGGGCCCAGGGGCTCAGCAGCACCTGCCCCTCCAGCCTCCGAGCAGGGCACGCCGGCTTGGAGAAGCTGCTGGAAGGCCCGTGAGGCCTTGCCGGCCAACCCTGGATCCCGGCGTTTCTGGCCTCTCATGTCAGAGGCGCAGGGCCCCCCTCCATCCGGGACCCCCCATGAAAGGCGCATAGCTTTGGGAGATTAGGAATAATCACGGTGAACACAAGATATAAAACCCCGCTCTTGGGACGCCTGGGGGGCTCAGTCAGTTAAGCGTCTGCCTTCAGCTCAGGTCATGATCCCAGGATCCTGGGATCAAGTCCCACATCGGGCTCCTTGCTCAGCGGGGGGCCTGCTTCTCTCTCTGCCTCTGCCTGCCTCTCTGCCTACTTGTGCGCTCTCTCTCTCTCTCTCTCTCTGACAAATAAATAAATAAAATATTTAAAAAAATTTTTTTAAATAAAAAAAAAAGAAAAACCCCGCTCTCGGCAGGGAGCAAAACTCAGGCCTTGGACTAAAAGGACCCGGGGGTTGGAAGTCAGTCTTCGAAGGTCAGAATGATGCCAAGGCAGGGATTCAGAAGAAAGAGGGGGCCCTTGGCAGAGCAGCCATGGCCAGGGGGCAGTGGCCAAACCCAGCCAAATGGGGGGGGTCAGCCCTTCTGGGGACACAGGGCTGGGCTGGGGGTTCCTGAGCCTCCATGGCTCCCAGCTCACAGGGATCCCAGGTGAGGTGAGGGAGGGAGGAAGCAGACTCACACAGGAGGTGATAACACCTGGTGTAACTATGGATCTGCTTCGCGGGAAGTTCTTAGGAACTGGAGCAGTCCACTCCCTGGACATCTGTCCACACCACCCAGTCTGACCCAAACAGCCTTGTTTCTTGAGACGCTCGGCCTTGCCAGGAGTCTTTCCTGGCACCGTAAGCATTCACACGGGGGGACCACTCAGTGGACACGAGCGGGCTGTTCTCCAGCACGACTGACAGGTCCTTTCTGCTCACAGAAAGTCCCCCTTGGTGGTATGTGCAAGGGCAGCTTTGAAGCCCACGCCAGAAAGCTGGAGCAGGAACCCGAGGCCGGGGCCCCGTCAACCCCGGACTCGGGCCCAGCATGGCCTGTCCCTGGGGACAGAGAACATTCCACGCCCAGGTGCCACAGGAGGGTCACAGACGGCCAGGGGCCCGGGGCCAGAAGGCCACAGTCCTATGCACCCAATAGCTGCTCAGCAGACAAGGCACCCAGCCAGGCCACCCTGCCGTGCAGGCCCGGGGAGCCGCCGAGACCCTGCCCACACCAGGCCCCCGGCCACAGCACATCTGGACACCGGCCAGCTATTGTTGGCCGCAGTCCAGTGGCAAGAAGCTTTCCTTGGGGACTATTTCAAGACGAGACGGGGGGACCCCTGTGCTGGCTGTTCCCCCCAGAACTCTCCACGGGGGCTATCTAAGGCTGCAGGGGGCCCAAGGAGCCCCTTCCCCCTCGGACCCCTCTCCAGGGCCCAGTACAGTGGACACAGAGCCCCGGGCAGGGATTGCACCACCCCAGCCCCTGCCAGGCCCTCACCAACTCCGAGTCCTGGGAGCTCCCACGCCTTTCCAAGCTGCCTGCCTCGTACATCGTCAGCTTGTTCCAAAAAGCAAAACACGTGTGGGAGAGTAGCTGGACCGGACACCGCCCAGGGAGGGAGCTCTCCCACCGGCACACGGGGCAGGCAGACCCAACACGAGCACCTGGCACAGGGGCAGGGGTGACCAGGCCACGAGGGGTCCCGGGTCACTGCCTGCCAGCTGGCGGCCATCACAGCTCATAAAGGTCAACTGATGGAGAGGATGGCCGTCTCTGCCAAGAAGTTAATGAAGGAGCCTGGAGCCATCTTGGGGTGCGTGCAGGGCACAGAGGTGGGTATCAAGCCCCAGTAAAGACAGGCAGGGGTCTCTAGCCAGCAAGGACAGAAGGGGGACCATACCCCTCCAGTGACAGTAGATGGAGTATAAGGGGCAGAAAGTTCTCCCCACTGGGGTCCGTCCAAGGGATCCGGCCAGAGCCCTCACTGTGTCCTCGAGATGTAGGTGAGGGCAGTCAGGAGCTGCAGAGCCCACCCGGCCCCGGCCCCGCAGCCCCACCGCAGAGCCACGTCCTCGTCTGCCAACCCTGCCGGGGGACAGAAGACTGTCTCGGGGCACCTGCTCACCACCATGAATGTGCCGGGCCCCCACAGTTCGTTACGGCTGTCCACTCTGGAAGGCAAGTACCCACTCGGGGAAAGAGCAGGGGAATCAGGAATCAGGAGGGGAACGTCGATCCCTGAAGGCACAAATGCTGCTTTTACTTCTTAAATGATTATTTAAACTATTTTGTCCACCCCAGGCCAGTGCCTCCAGGACTCAGGGCCTCATAAGCCTCCCTGGGGGGCAGTGGGTTCTGGGTTCTAGAAGCTTCTTTAGTGAGTCCATCTGTCCGAGCCAGATCTGGTCACACCCGGGCTGACACGCACCCTTGTCCCTGGGCAGCGTTCAGTAGTGAGCGTTCGTTCGCACCCAGGAAGAGCTTATACAACCTATAAAAGGGTCTGTGTATCTGTGTGTTCTCACCACAGAAGCCCCAGCAACCTTAAAGAAAATCAATCGCTTCATGCCAGCAATTCACAGACATGAGCATAAGCACCCGAGGGAAACACGTTCTGGGAACAGCCTCACAGGAGCCCAGCCAACGGAAAGCAATGTCCGCTTCCAGAGGGCTGGAGGGCCGGGTGCTGCCCGGGCCCCAGAGGTCCCGCCTGGACCGCCACCCCGGGCAGCCCTGGGGGCCCACCGCCGAGGATGGGCTTCTCGGCCGAGCTAGCACAGACTGCGCCCGGAGCGCCCCTCCGAGCCGTGCCCTGGCCATGCACCTAACGACCCCCACGGGTCCGCGCGCCGGGCTGGAGAGTGAGCCTGCTGCTTCCTGCCCTGCGCCTGGGGGCGGGGCCCCACTGGCTGGTGTGCACGCATGCGTGCCCTGAGCACACCCACGCACGCTCGCGCACATGTGCTGTGTGCGCATAGACCAGTGTGTGGGTGTATCCACACGTGGGGTGCGTATACACGAGCGTGTAGGAGTGCACGCTCAATGCATGAGCAGTGTGCATTTATGAGTGTGTGTGGGGGGGTGTGTTCATGCGTGTGCACACGTACAGTTATGCACGTGCGTGTGTGTGCATGTGTGTGTGTGCGTGTGTGTGTTGGCCGTACCGTGAGCACACAACCTGGGGGACCTGGACCCCGGGCCCCATTCCAGTTCCTGCTCAGGCTGGGCGTAGGGACAGCTGTGTGCCAGGGCCAGAAGGGCTTGAGGGTCTTCCTGGGGTCCCAAGAGGAAGCACTCCCAGGAGGAAGGAGGGTGCCAGAACTAGAGAACTTCAAGAAAGACCCTCCCTTAACTCACAGAGCCTCTTCCTTGTTTCTTCAAAAACATATTAAAGGGGGTTCCAGCTGTGCTCAGGTGCGCCCCCTGCACACAGTTGTGTTCAAGTGCCCTCCTCCGACCCACACGCAGCTGTGTTCTGGCGCCCCCACCCGGATGCAGCTATGTTCAGAGCCCCCCACCTGTACGCAGCTGTGCTCAGGAGCCCCCCCACCTGTACGCAGGTGTGTTCAGGAGACCCCCACAAGGACGCAGCTGTGCTCAGGAGCCTCCCCACACCCGCACACAGCTGTGCTCAGGAGCCCCCCCACCTGTACGCAGCTGTGCTCAGGAGCCCCCCCACCTGTACGCAGCTGTGTTCAGGAGCCCCCCCACCTGTACGCAGTTGTGCTCAGGAGCCCCCCCACCTGTACGCAGCTGTGCTCAGGAGCCCCCCCACCTGCCCTTGGCTGTGCTCAGGAGCCCCCCCCACCTGTACGGAGCTGTGCTCAGAAGCCTCCCACTGGCACACAGCTGTGTTCAGGAGCCCCCCCGCACCCCACGCTGCTCCTTCGCTACCAAACCAAGCATTTTTTAAAGAAAAGGTCTGGAACTTGAGCCAAGGATCAAGCTGGTTCCATCTCTGCTGCCCCTCCTACCCCAGCCTCGCTCCACGTGACCCCCCCCACCGGCTACGTGCAGGCCTACGTCACCCACCCGGCCTTGAACCCCTTCCACTCTTCCTGCTGCTGGTCCTCTAACCCCTTTAGTGCCAGAGCCTCTCGGCCTTTGGCCGCGAGCATTTCAGAAGGGCACACGTGTGTGCAGAGGCAGGAGGAAGCGTGGACTGGCCACCCTGATGGGCACGTGTGTCTGCACTTTCTCCGAGGGCAAAGGTCAGGATGCCCTGTGCCAGTGTTCACACGCGTGCCTGGTGACTAGCAGCCCGCGGGCGGGAGGGGACAGTCCCCCCGCCCCTGCATGGCAAGTACTGATGTTGCCTATCCACACCTCTGGGCAGGTGAGCCTGGCAGGGGCTCGTCTCTGCCCCTCCTGGAGCGGGACTCCAGGCTGGCCCCGCCTTCCTCCCTCGGACCGCCCCCCACCTCCGCAGGAGGAGTGTAGGAAGATCTGCAGGACTCTTCCCCCTTTTCCTCTCTGTGTCTCCGGTGTGACAAGAGTCCTAAGGCAGAGCTGGGAGCGAGGGCAGTGATGTGCCCCCATGAAGGAAAGGGGGACTTTCCTGCAGGGGGGAAAGTGGGGGGTTCGTGGTTGAGGCAGGGGCTCTCTGCCCCACCTTCCTGCTACTCCCCCAGGACAGCAGGAACACCAGGACACAGGCCTGCTGTTGCTCGACTCAGGGGTCCACAGGGGCCAGTGGGTGGGTGACAAATGGGGAAATCTGGAGTAGAAACCCGAGGGTTCGAGGACCCCCAGATGAGGGCCCCAAACCAGCAGTGGCCAGGTGTCCCCCAGGACACGGGCCTCTGAATCCTGTCCCCAGCCTGCTCCGGGGCCTGAACTCTCCTCCTGATCGTCTTTGGGGTTACTTCTGGGCCCCCTGTCCTGGGCTGCTGGAGTTGGTTTGTACTCTCACGGATTCTTTGGTGCCAAATGACAGATCTGCCAGCCGTGGCACGGGCGTTGACACCACGGGAACTGGCAAATGCTACAAATCTGCTCGTTCTTTTCTTCTCTTTGGAAAAGCTTATCGCTAACCCTTTACTATCACACTCGTGCCTCTAGGTGGGTCTCAACGTGAACCGTCCCCAGCGTCCCTGGGGGCGATCAGGACACAGATGGGCACCGAGCAGCACCCCCGGAGCTCAGACACGGGTGAGCCCAGCCGACCCCACTCCCAGCGAGTCTGGCGCAGCAGGCCTGGCATGGGGGCAGCCGACTCGCATTTCTAGTGCGTTCCCAGGTGGGGCTGACGCTGACCGCGCTTGGGGACGGCTGCCCAGAGTCACCGGCATGCATTCCTTTACTCTAAGGCACAGAAGGAGACAGCTCTGAAGAGGAGACACAGGGGGGCGGGAGGCCGTTTTCAAACACAGGAGGGCTGGAAACACGTTCTCCGTGCGTTTCTAACGCGGAGCAGATGTTAGCTTAGGAAGAGGAGGACTTGGAACAGCTGGACCCACTGTCGGCCCCTCGGAAACCGCAGAGCATCGAGCTCCCCGTCCCCCGAGAGGACCCACGCCAGCCGGCTGCTGCGGGGGAGGGCCAGCAGCGGGAAGCAGGGCGACTCTAGAGAGTTCTGAGCTCCCGCAGCCCGCAGGATTCTGTGCTGACTGACAACGCCGGAGACGGTGCGAGGTCCCTCTGACGCCGCGTCCACCCACCCCCACCCTGCTCCCCAGAACCCCGCCAACACCAGCGTCCCAGGACGGCTCACCGGACCCCAGATCTCGTGTGGTACCCGAGGAGGGATCGGGGCAGGGTTTCAAATGCAGCACGCCCCCTCCCACGACTGGGGAGCGCCTGGGCACTTGGCCAGGTCCTCTGAGCCTCACCCCCTCACCTGAGTAGTGACGAGTTACTAAAACGCGCAGTTCCTCCATGGCAGCACTACCTACGCGTCAGGTGTGTGGCTTGTGTGCCCAGCTGGCGCTCGCCGCCTCTTTGCCTCGGGCTCCACGCGAACTGCGGGGGCGGGGAGGGCTCGGACACGGGGCCCAGACAGGGAGGCTCATGCGTGTGCGTGTGCGTGCGTGTGTGCACGCAGGTGCGTGAGCGTGTTTCTGTCTGATGGGCTGGGGGCCATGTGGAGCAAGGGGGCCACTGGGCCCTGCGTGACAAGCGACGTGCGTGTGTTTGGGGACGGCACACCTCCTTTCTGGGCCTCAGTTTCTCCGTCTGGAAGAGAAGGGGCCAGACAGAAGCCGCCTGCAAACCCCCCACGTCCTGGGTCCCAAGCTCACTCTGCAGGTGGCCGGTGGTTTGCCAAGGACAGTGCTGCCACCTTGTGGAGGAGACTGGCATGGCACCGCTCCCCACCGGCGCCCACGGCCCGTCAGGCTTCCAGCAGCAGCAGGGGCCCTCTTGCTGGCCAGCATCAGGGGTCCGGTACTGGCCTCTGCGGGGCCTCACTCCCCCTCAGTGAGCAGGACACCCCCGGTCTTCCAGCCCCGCTCCCGCTGGGCCCGGGGTGGGACGGCCCTCCCCACGCGGACACGTGACTCGGGCAGTGGGGACCAGTCATGTCCGATGGAAGTTTTCGGAGCCCTGTGCACTGCGCCACACTCGTCTGTCCCTCTGCAACGAGCGGGCGGCTGGGCCCTGAGCCTGGGCCCCGGGGACAGACGTGCCTCCCCGCAGGGCAGCGTGAGTCAGACGCATACCTGTGACAAAACTTCGACCCTGCTGTGTGCAGCCGTGCGTGACCGGTGCTGTGGGGACCGACTCGTTATCACCCGTCCAGGGCCCCTGAGAACCCAGGATCCCTCCTCATTTAGCTCAGCGCACGCGCACTAAACATGAGATAACGAGCACACGCCGCCCCGCACTCTGAACACCCAGCAGCAGGACCAGGAAAAGGAGGGACGGCACGCGCACGAGCCAGGGATGAAGCCAAATGGCCCACAGCATTTTTACACAAAAGCCCCAAAACTGTTCCTGAGACTGATTTTGGGTTTGCCGATTCGGTCCCAGTACCCACCTGGGGGAACACCTGCCAACGGCAGAGAGGCAGGGCCTGGGGGGGGGCTTCCACCGGCGACGCCCCCCACTCGTTCACCGCCAGGCAGAATGCCGGCTGGTTACCGCGTACCAGGAGGGAGACGCAGAGGGAGCAAAGCGGCGACCATCAGCCCCGCGTCCCCGGAGGACGCGCTCTGCTCTGCCGTGGTCCCTGGTGCCCCCTAGTGGCGCCGCCCGGCAGTGCTCGGAGCCGGCTCACAGGCTGCCCTCGGTGCCTGCCAGCGCCAGGATCGCATAGATCTGACTGCTCAGCCCACGAACCCAGGGGACCTCGGGCGTCCGGGGGAGGGGGGACCGCGCTGGATCCGGGGAGAAGATCACAAGCTGGCTCTGCCAATGGCCAGTCCCTCGGGCACCCCTGCAATGCAGAGGGGACCCCCAGATAGAAGCCCAGCTGAGGCCATCTCCACAGTGGGGCCCCCGGAGTCCCAGGCCCTCGGAGTGCGAGTGGGGGCGTCTGGTCACCCAAATCAGCCTGCTGGGACGCCCGCCCAGGCTCTCACCGCGGTGCTCGGCCCATCCACTGCCATCCGCTCTGAGACTGTCGGGCAGGGTGTGGACATGGGCCTCCCGGTCAGAGGACACACTGGAAACTCATCCCCCGTCAACAGATGGCCTCGCCTGAAAGCCTCAGGTCACGCTGGGGTCCTCGTTCTCCGAGTCACTTTGCATATGCGGTCATGCCAAACAATGGGGCCAACCGCACAGAGGGCTGCCTCGCGCTCCGGGGTGCTCCTTTCACTCCCCCAGCTGGTCACCCGGCAGCAGCAGCCGTCCTCCCTGAAGCCCTGCTCCCGAGAGGTCCTGGCCACTAAGTGAGTGACCAGTGCGGGGGAGGGGAGAGAAGGTCCCAGAGGGGCGTGCAGGTGCGCGTGTTAGGGCCTAGTGCAAACAACCCAAGGAGGCGGCGAGATTTCAGGGTGTGCCATAAAGCAGTGATGTGAATCCCAGGCCCAGTATGACACCCCCGTGTGCCCTGGGGATGGACGAGCCGGCCCAGCAGTGCCACCGCGGCCTCCACTCACGGGGCCTGGGGGCCAGGCTTCCAACGCGGAGCTTCATCTGACCTAGCGTCAACCCTGCACAGGGGACCCAGGCTACGCAAAGCACTGGGGTGGAAAGACCAGGGTTCTGCTTATTTTTTGTGTTTCCAACCGTCGTAGATGGACATCGCACACCATGAGGGCTGGCCCAGAGCTGGCTGGGCCCCCAGAGCCCTGTGCGTCCCCAGAACGTCTGGCCGAGGGGGGAGCGTGTGGTGACTCCATCTGGAGCAAACCCCTGGGCTCCCTGCCCACAGTGGCAGCTGACCCCAATGCTGCTGTGGGCCAACTCCCCAGCCCGAGGGGTGGGACGGCCGCCCCCCCATTTCCCAGGGGGGCCCCTGAGGCCCAGGGTGGAAGTGCTTTGCCAAAGGGCCACACATACACGGCCGAGCTGAGGCCTCGGGCACTGGGCCCCAGGCCCAGGTCTGGGTGGGCTGTGGGCGTGGCTGCTCCACGAACCACAGGGACCATCGGGACCCCACTGTGGGTCCTGCCTGCCCG
The DNA here is from genome assembly GCA_028646535.1 of Procyon lotor. Classification (NCBI taxonomy): domain Eukaryota; kingdom Metazoa; phylum Chordata; class Mammalia; order Carnivora; family Procyonidae; genus Procyon; species Procyon lotor. The sequence continues at coordinate 45,067,747 of CM053619.1, forward strand.
GGGCTGGGGCTCAGCGGTGGGAACGTGGGCACCGTCAGACTCAGGGTACAGCGCACTAAAGTGCCCAGACCTTTGCCAGCCGCTAGCTTCCTGCTCCAGTGCAGGCTCAGCCTCAGCAAGAGGAGGACCATGGGCCGAGCTCAGGCCCCGGGCTCTCCCTGGGACTGTGAGCGCCTCAGGGGAAGCATCTCTATGGGATCGGAGGTGGCGGGGGCTCCTTCCCCACAAAACCCACCTCCCACCATCGGGTTAGAGCCGCTGGCCTCCAGGGGAAAGACAGAACACTCTGGAAACACTGTCCGTTGGCACCTGGGCCTCCTATGCGCTCCCTGTGACTCCCGCCTCCATGACTCTCCTGGCGGTGCTCCCTGAAGTGCCCCGTCCTCTGCAGAAGGGGCTCTGGCCCCACGCACCTCCATCTTCTCCCTCACAGCGGCTGCAGCACAGCGGAGGGTTTAGTCCAGAGATGGGAAGACTGACCACAACTGTCTGTGTGCAGCTTGTCCTGGCCCCGCGCGGGCCCCTCCAGCCCCTCGTCGCTTCCTCGCTGATGCAGGGCCGTGGCGGGCCAGCCGGCACCGGGCACCAAGGGCCCAGGCTGGGGGCAGGACACCGGCCACGTAACTGGAGGGACCCAGTGCCGGCGGAAAGGCAGCAGCCCGATTACACGATTATGTAGACTTTCCAGATGGACGGCGGGGCATTAAGCCCAGGGCCGGCCCCTCCCAGGCTCTGGTCCCTGGGCGTCTACGTGGGTCGCACGCCTGTGAAGCTGGCCCGGGCTGTGACCTGTCACCTCAATGGGGGAGGTCCTGGGGAGGACAAGCCCCTTCACGGCAGCAATGTGCCCAGGCAGAGCCCGACTCATGGAACCGCTCCCTGGCTGCCAGGCAGACCCGTGAGAAGGGGTGGGTTCTGGAAGGGTTGTTACTTTCAGGGCACGAACGTCCCCAGGAGACGTGTCACAGCCGGCCTGGGGGTAGGACAGAGCTGCCTTTCCCAGCCGCACTGTCCACATCCGGATAAATCACTGCTGCTCCTTCCAAAGGAAGTTCATCCCTGGCCATGTCTCAATAAGCCCACTGGAACCGCGTTTCCACGATTAGTCTTCTCATCAAACCATCTCTAGGGCGAAGCTGAGCTCCCGACGGGTCCGTCGGCCCCAGGGTCTGAGCTAGGGGAGGACCCTGAACCGTCCAGCGTGCCTTCTCCCGGCTGCTCTGGCTGCTGAGGAGACCCAGCTCCACAACGGACGTCTCCGTGGGAAGCTGTGTCACCCCCGGGGGCCCCTGTGTTAGCGGGCGGTCCCCCGATCCGTGCAGGGGGCAGAGCCGGGCTGGGGCCGGTTCGATGCTACCGTGGAACAGCCTGGGCCCTGGGGGTCGCAGTGCACACCAGGAACACCAGGAAGGCGGGCTTCCGGAACATTCCTGAGCCCCCAGCAAGGCCTGGAGGACCAAGGTGCTCATCTCTCAGTCTACACGGCAATGCTGGGACAGTGAGGGTGGTGGGAGGTGTCAGGGTGTGGAGACCCACTTCGGACTGACCTGGGAAGGCCCGTGAGAGCCCGTGCAACTACCATATTAAAGTCTACGGTTCACACGCCCCACGGGCTCCGGCAGGGACTCCCAACCCCGAGGCCATGACACCACCCTGGAGACATGTGACGTCTGGGGAATGTCTCGCCCGTCACACCGGGACACTGGTGAGTGGAGGCCTGGGAGGCCGTGCCCGGCACGCCCCTGCTGAGGGTGACCCGGGGCTGCAGGCTCAAACGTGTCCCCGAAAGACAGGTTCAAGTCCCAGCCCCTGGTCCCTGCTTATTTGGAAATAGGGTCTTTGGCGATGTGAGCTGGTCAAGAGAGATCAATAGGGTGACCCTACTCCAACAAGACAGGCGACCTCGTGAGAAGGGAGAACGCCATGTGAAGACAGAGACACGGGGAGGAGGCCACGCGGAGCCTGGAGTCATGTGTCCCCAAGCCAAGGATCGCAGCAGAAAGGACGCAAGGACGGCCCGTCCCGGAGTCTCAGAGGGACACTGGCCCTGGGACACCCTGCTCTCAGGCTTCTGAGACCGTGAGAGAGAGCGTTGCCAGTGACCCCGCGTGTGGCACTCTGTTGGGTGGCCCCAGGACACTAACACAGTGGGCAACACCGCCCCCATGTCACAAAGGGGGAAACAAAGGCACGGGGACACTCAGGGTACCTGCCCGAGCTTGCTCCTCTGACCAGAACACAGGGGTCTGCATCTGGCTTTCCTGGGGTCTTGTGGGGGGGTCGTGTTGGGCTGGGCCTCTTCGGCGCCATGGTTCAGGGGGAGCCCAGGCCAGCTGTGGCCACTGCACTGGGCAAAGTCCCCCATGGTGACTGTGCCGGGGCTCAGCAGGCAGGGAACAAAAGAAGAAAGGAACAAATTGACTTTTAATGTTGTGGGGAACATACCGCCGAAGGGCCAAGCGACGTTCATGATGAGAAAGCCCTTGGTGGATCTCCGGGCTCCGGGCGTGGCGGCCCTGCCCTGGACGGCGGCGCGACTTGTCCCATCCCCGGTGCGGGACGGCCCACCCCCAGCTCCTGGGGCACAGAAGTTCTCACGCTCGGGCAGAGCCCCGGGACCTCCAGATTCACAGCCCCTCAGAGGGGGCCGACCTAGAGAAGCAGGGAGGCCCAGAGGACGAGGCAGGTGTGTGGCAAGTGGGGCGACCCCGTGCTCCCAGTCCCCCCGCTGAGCGGTCCCACCGGCGGGCTGGGGGCAAGGCCTCTCCCAGAACCCCTGCCGGCCCCACCAGCACCCTGACCTTGGCGGGTCACTGCTGCCCCGGGAGGGGGGACGCAGTCTCTCCGCCGAGAACACGAAGCAGAAACAGATGCTGGCTGTGCTCCTTTCTCCATCTGCAGCCACGAAGCCTCTCCAAATGCTGCTTTCACAGGACACAGGCCCCTGGGGTCCCCCAGGGCCCGTCCTAGAGTGGCCAGGACTCCCGGGCCCAGGAGCCCCTCCTCCGAGCAGGTGGCTAGCCGGCGCCCCCAGGTGTCGGAACGAGAGTACTGCCGCCCCAGCAGGTGGCTCAGCTCAACGGGGGG
>CM053619.1:45071333-45098630 GCA_028646535.1 Procyon lotor
TTCTCCTGCGCTGGGTGGAACGATGAAGCCAGGCTGGCTGCGCCCAGTAATTAGTCACAATCCACAATCCACAGGTTGGTTTACAATCACACCGCAGCTTTATCACAGCTGATTTAAGACTCATATCCCACTTCCCTCCCCCCACCGCACACACGTAATTTAGTCTGTTTCTTTAAAAAAAAAAAAAAAAATCAAGGAATTTGATCCAGAGCAGTTTTTCTCAATTAAAATTTGTGATTACGTTTCTGAGCTTCCACAATAGAGTTCTGAGGGGGGCTGTGATATAATTTAACTTCTCCTAAATTGCTGACACCAATAACCCTATAAATTAACAGACGGTGGAAGGAAATCTCCTGGCTTCTTCCTTGCTATTTCGTAATGGTTTGATTTTGTAATAGGGGTTTTGAGTCCAAGCCAGGAATCCCTCAATTGGCAGCGGAGAGAGCTTATCCCATTTTGTCCTCTCTGAAGCCGGCTGCCGGCATTTTTGTTCGACGAGGGTGCAGAACCAAGAGGACTGTCTTGGACGGTAGCTGTCCCTGCCCAGCAGGGGCGCACTTGCTGGGCTCTCTGGACGGGGCTGGACAGGAGGTCTGGCAGTGTCCCGTTCGGTGGCCTGGTTACCGTCTGACCAAAGTGCCCAGCTGGGCACAGGGTCCCCCACAGGACAGGGCTGGCTCCTGGCTGTTCCTCAGCTAGTGAGCTCACTGCTGTCCCCCGTGATTTGCCTTTGTTGTGGTTTGACTCTCTGCCTAGTTCTCAGGGCGTGGAGGATGTGTCTACATAAACACACCCCTTTGAAATTATCAATACCTTAAATACTGCATGTCTTTAGCTTGGCGTGTTGAAAGGTTGTATTAGCTAAGGTGTGCTGAGATCAGGATGGAGGGGAAAGGGGGGACGCCTCAGCAGGACACCGCTGCTGGAGCCCAGACGGGGCGGTCTGCCTTGGTCTGGGTGGAGAGGTTGGCTTTCCCTCGTGGCCAGGAAGCGTGGTCGTGTACCAGCCCCATCCTGAGAGGGCTGACTCCTCACCCCCAGCAGAACATGCTGCTTAGAATTTGTGGGAGCGGAGGGGGAAGGTAGGTCGCCAGGTAAAATACAGGACACTCAGCTGAATCTGAGTCTCAAGTAAATAGTGAATCATCTTTAGTGTAAGTAGATCCCGATGTACATTTGGGATATACTTGTGCTAAAAGTTGTTTGTGGTGTATCTGAAATTCTCACTCACCAGGACAGCCTGCATTTCTGTTGGCCAAATCTGGCAGCCCTGGAGGGGAGGTAGTGGCCGTCAGCCAAGGGACCCCTCCTCTCCCTCCCTGAGCCTCTTGGGATCATCTTAAAAAGGAAACTTCAGGGTAAGTTTGGTCCAGCTCACCCACCTGAACCTTGACTTCCTCACTCTGAAAGTCGAGTCACATGGGGGAAGGAGGCCGTGATGTGCTGGGGAGGGCACCCAGCCCAGTGCCCTTGGGGAGGGGGAGGACCCGTTTCCGGGAGCGTCCTATGCTCTGCACCTCACAGGGCAGGGGTGTGGGTGGAGGGCAGCAGGGGAGCAGGGGTCTGCTCTGTGCCAGACCACTTGAGGCTATGGCCGGCTACTTCCCACGTCTGCTCTGTGCAAGCCCTCTGGCCCAAACAGCACTGGGCTCGGCACTCAGGAAGGGGAGCCAGCAGCGTAGACTAGAGAGATCGAAGACAGTTCCGTGGAAGAAGCAGGACTTTGAGGATTTGGGGTTGGAAGGGAGGGACCGCTGCTGGTACATGTGAGACGGCCATCCAAACAGCGGACCCTCTCGGTGGGGTCCGGGGAGGATGTAGAGCTCAGAACTTCCTCTCCTTGTCTGTTCCCAAGTCCTGGATAAAAATGTATGTATGTGTATATACACACAGCTTGTCTGGAGTCTGGCAGGTGGGAATGACTAACATACGGAAGGAAAAGTTCTCCATTTAGGGACTCTTAAAAGGAAATCAGTTGATAAACACTTTTATTGAATTGGAAAACAGTGAGTTAAAATAAAGGTATCAAGTTAAGAAAATATCTCTTTTATTTTTTTCAAGATTTTATTTATTTAACAGACACAGAGAGAGAGATCCCAAGTAGGCAGAGAGGCAGGCAGAGAGACGGGGGAAGCAGGCTCCCCGCTGAGCAGAGAGCCCGATGCGGGGCTCGATCCCAGGACCCTGAGATCACGACCTGAGCTGAAGGCAGAGGCTTTAACCCACGGAGCCCCCCAGGTGCCCCGAAAATATCTCTTTTAAAAAATCTACCAAAGTGCTTCATTTTCCCCGTCCTCTCTCCTTTTAATTCTTTTTGGATTCAACATAGGAAAGAAAATAATCTCTTGTGGGTTTTTTTTTTTTTTTAAGATTTTATTTATTTATTTGTCAGAGAAAGAGAGAGACGGAGCTCCCACAAGCAGGGGGAGCAGCAGAGGGAGAAGCAGACTCCGCACGGAGCAGGGAGCCCGATGCGGGACTCGATCCCAGGACCTCAGGGTCGTGACCTAAGCTGAAGGCAGACACTTAACCAACTGAGCCACCCAGGTGCCCCTCTTGTGGTTTTTTTGAACATTTGAATCAGTTTTCCTTTTGCACGCTAGCTGGTGTTTTGTTTCATTTGGGCCAGTTTGCAGGGGACCCTCTCTTTGCCCAGAGGTGCCCATGTGCGTGCACGCGCACACACGCACACCCCACCGTGTGCACTTGCAGCCTTCTCGTGCTCTCGTCTCAGGAGATGTGCACACATGTTTTCTAGAGCAGCAGCCACAGCCCCTGGGCTGGTGGGGAAGTGTCGGGGCCTGGGGCTGGTCCCCAGCCCGGCTGTCGTGGGGGCCCACCCACTCCCACCGAGCCATTGCCAAGTCCGCAATATGACTTGTTGAGCCAGAGGCAGCTGGCCGAGGGGGCCCATGTCAGTGCAGCGGGGAGCCCCTTGGGCCTGGGCGGTCCAGCTCCAATAGACCGGGGCCGCCCCGTTTAGCTGGGAGAAGTGACTTTTCACCATGATTCCCACCGAATCTCTTGCCTTCGGTCTGTTCTATAATCTTCCTCTCTTTGATCACCTGTCAGGAAGTGCGTTGATATTCTCCAGACGGTGGTTCAAGCCCACCACTCTACCGTGTCTTTTTATGAGGGCATGTAAGTGGTGAAAACTTGCTTGTTTAGAGTAAAAAGCAGGTGTCCTACTAGAGAGGCGCCCTGGGCTGCCCTCATCCGTCTCCCACCAGGCCTGGGTCTGCTGGCGACCCTGTTCCTGGGAGCACATGAGCCACCACCCCCCACCACCAGTTTTATGCACGGGAATGACTAGAGGTGGGTGAGCGGGTGTCTCGCTCAGTTGCCCATAGAGAGACTAGGACAGCCCTCAGTTGGGGTGAATGCCCCAGATCTGTACCTCCAGGTTACTGTTCCAGTTGGGAGGGAGGGAGGGAGGAGTCCCTAAAGACTTGGTAATGCTTGGAGCAGGGGATGGGCCAGGGTGTCCGACTACAGGCAGTCACCGAAATCCCACGTTACAGAGCTGTGCTCTGCCTCCTAGCACATGTTGAGCAGAGTTGGAATTTTCCTTGCACTGGTAAAAAAATGTAACTTAAAAGAGAAAAAAATGGTTTATCAGGGGACTTGAGGAACAGTCGAGCTTTTTAGTGTCCACTGCGCAGGGAAATCAGTGGTTCGAGGGCCTGTGGCTTCCCGAACAGCAGCACCTGCCCGCCCTCACTGTCTCCGGGGCCTCCTGGCTTCTGTTCCAGCCTAGGGAAAGGGAGCGCGCACCCCAGCGGAGAGGAAAGGCTTGCCCGGGGGAGTGGGTAGGACGGGTGCTTGGGGGCCTGCAAACAGAGCTCCGCCTGCTTTGCAAACAACACGTCTCCTGACACACGGGGTGCATTTGGAAGAAGTGCACACACTCGTGCCGAGTCAGACGTCTGTCCTTCCTTACAAGTGCGGCGTTAGCTCGTGCTGCCCCGCCCCGCCACATCCGAGCCTTCCCTGCGCCTGCCCCCCTAGAAGATGCGCTCCGTCCTTCCCAGGGTCCTGCTTCTGACCGTGTAGAAGGGCAGTGACCCGCGTGGGGACGTGAAGAGGGGGGCCAGCTTGGAGGAGACCTCATCGCAGGGGCGGGCCGTGCGCAATCACAGCCGTTAATAACCCTGCGGGGGGAGGGGGGGCGAGCCTTTTGGGTGACAGAGAATCCGGCTCAGTCCTCTATTAAACGAGCTAATTATATCCTTTGATTTTACTTTTGAAGGATCGGGGATACCTTGCAAAAACGCAGAGCATGTTAAGCGACTTGCAGTCTTATGGAGCTAAAAATAATCACAATAATGATTAATGGCACCGTGTGGAAATTAGCCCCGGTGTGAGGGGCAGGGGCGCCGCTGCTCTACCTGAGCATCCTCCCATTTGGGAGAAAACCACCGAGGACGGACGGGTCCTCTCCTGACGACGGGCGGAGCAGACGGGGTGGGCCTCCTGCGGGTTTGGCCGCGTGCTCGCCCCTGCACCCCTTCACCCCGGCGTCTCTGTCCCGCCGCCCGGCTGTGCGAGGCTGCCAAGAGCTTGTCCGCAAGGTCCCCTCCGAGGAGAGCTTCCAGAAGGGCAAGAGTGAGGGGGCAGAACCTCAGAGACAGGAGGAGGACCAGTGGCTGCCGGGGGACGAGGGAGGGACAGACAGGAAGCATGGAGGATGTTTCGGGCCGTGAAAGCCTCCATGTGACACAGAATCCGCGTCCTCGTTTATCCCAGCCCACAGAATGTCCAGCAGCACCGTGGCCCCAATGTAAACCGTGGGCTCGGCTGGTGACGACGCGTCCGTAGGGGCTCATGAGTGTGATGGGGGCGCCTTCGGGCAGGGTCGCTGCGAGCGGGGAGGGCTGTGCACGAGTCGGCACACGGTGGGGGGAGCAGGGGCCAGGCTACCAGAGCCAGGAACCTCTCCGTACTGCCTACCAAGAGGGGCTGCCGGGTGGGGGTGCGGGGCAGGGAGGACACAGCTGTCCACACCGTGCTCTTTTCTCCGTTGGCCCATCCGGGAGCTAGAGGCCAAGGCCCCTCTGTCCCGAGTGGAGCCGGGCATGGAGCAGAGGCCGGACCCTCCAGGACAGGAGGTGACAGCCGCTGAGCCCGGAGCAGAGAGCCCCAGGCAGCAAAGTGGGCCTGAGGGGCAGCCCCTCCAGCCCGGGGTCTCCGCTTCCCCGAGGCCCCGATGGAGAGGGCCGGTGCTCCCATGTGTGGCACGCCTGCACCAGGGCTGTGCTGGGCGCCGAGGACAGAGCAGGAAGGATGCTGCTCGGAGGCCGTCTTCGAGATGGACAGACATCACACAAACTGCCACACAAGTAAATAGAAACACCAAAGAGAGGTGAATGCAGTCAAGGAGAGGCATGGGGCACTCAGGGGTGTCCTGGGGCCTGCCTACGTTGGCGGGGGCGGGGGGGGGTACTCTAGGAGAATGGGAAATTTCGGCAGAGACCTAAAGGGTGGATTGGAGTTGGGGGAAGTCAGGGAGGAGGGTGACGGGGACAGGAAGTAGTAACTTTGGTAGCCCCCAGGCACTTGGAGGCACTAAGACCCCAGAAGTCCAGGCGGCCAGCACACTGGGAGGAGAGAGCCGTGCGGGCAGGCAGCACGGTGCCTGGCCTTGCAGCCCTCTAAGCACTGGGGGGCGGTGCAGGGGCTGAGAGGGGACAGCAGGGCTGGGCCTGCACCCTGAAACATCGGCCCGGCTGCTCTCGCTCTGTAGGCTCCTGCTGAAGACGAGAGGGAGGCCGGGGTGCAGGTCAGGAAATGTGCTGTGGTCGGGGCAGGAGAGGACCTGGGCTCCGGTGCTGGGGTCACGGTGGAACCAAGTGGTGGGTGCGTTTTGGAAAGTACTGGACTCGCTGGCGAGTTGGATGTAGGGGGAGAGGTCACTTCCATCCCGACATGACGTTCCGTTCCGCCAGGTGCCTGGGGAGGCCCGTTACGTGGAGGAAGGACGCCCAGGGAACAGCAGGCGCCCCCAAAGTGGGGAGGTCACACGTTCTGCCTTGGGCACATAGCATTGGAGGTGTCGGGTTGATTTTCATGCTAGACTAGCAACCCCTCCGGCCCCTCGTACCGAAATCATCCCCAGGGAACAATAGAAAGACACCAAGGAGATGAGGGGTGTTGGAGAGATGAGCTCACATGGGCGTGCATCGGGCTATGCCTGGTATGGGGCGGGAGGGGCCAAGCGCAGCTGTGGGAGAGCCCAGCAGGGAGGGGACTGTCCTAAGGCACCTTAGCTCCTGCCCCCATTGCCTTGGGACCAACCAGGCCTGCCCCTACCCTGACAGGCTGGCCACGCCCACACCTGTGGCCACGCCCACACCTGGGCCCTGCAGAGGTGCTCTAACATCAGAGCAGCAGAGAGCCCTGTGCTCACAGGGAGCCCAGCAGAGCAGGTGTGGACCACCTGAGCTCAGCAGCCTCTCTTCCTGCACACTGGTAGGCCACACTGGTGCAAGGTAAGGGGGGGGTCCCCTCTTGCTGCTTCTCTTGGTGGGGGGGGGATTTGGTGGAGTGTAGGGTTGTGGAATAAAAGATTTTGGAGCCTTTCCCCAGAGAGCGGGTCCACCCATCACCCCTATATTGACACGGGCTCCGTGGGCTGGCCTTCGTCCAGGTGCACTGCAGGACGGAGCAGCAGATTTCTACCAGAGGGAAATGAGCTCACAGGCAAACAGCAAGACATTTGAGATGCACAAGCATTTAGGAAAAAAAAAAAGGCAACAAACTGGGTTACGGATTATTCCAGGATCCATCAGAGGGAAGGATATTGGAACAGAGAGACCGATTTTGAAAATCAGCTTAATAAACATAACCGAAAAAGGGGGGATGTTGTGAGCCATGATGAGACAAGAACAAGAAAATACAGAAAAGACTCGAGCGGAGGTATTGGGCGTTGGAATGTATTTGTTGAAATGAAGAACACAATGCACAGGATGAATACTACACTAAGGACAGCTGAGGAACGAACTCGTGAATTGGGGACCAGTTGGCTGTCTCTGCCCAGGAGAGAGGAGGGGGCCACAAAGGAAGTGTAAGGGGGCTGTGACTCAGGAGGAAAGAAGTTAAGGTACTGACATCTGAGGTCCTGCAACGAGAGGAAAATAAAAACACAGAAGAGGATACGTTGGAAGGAAACATAGGAGGTAAAGTCTCTGGGATTTAAAAAAAAAAGGATGAGTGGTCCCAGATGGAGAGGGTCTTGGAAAGTTTCCAGAGAGGAAGAGAAGATCCCGTACAAAGAACAGGAATCATGTGGACTTCGGGATATTCAACAGCAGCACTGGGTATGAGAAGATAAGGGAGGGTATCTTCAAAGTATACAAGAAAAAGAAGTTAGAGCGTCGAGTTTTATTTTTTTTTAAGATTTTTATTTATTTACTTGACAGAGAGAGAGAGATCACAAGCAGGCAGAGAGGCAGGCAGAGAGAGAGAGAGGGGGAAGCAGGCTCCCCGCTGAGCAGAGAGCCCGGTGCGGGGCTCGACCCCAGGACCCTGAGACCGTGACCTGAGCCGAGGGCAGAGGCCGTGACCTGCTGACCCCAGGCCCCCGAGTGTTAAGTTTATATGCAGCCAAATCCCCATTCAAATGTGAGGCTCAGTAAGATTTCCCTGTTCACATTGTCCTAGACAGAGCAATAAAGGAAAGAAAAGAAACTAACGTTAAGTTTAGAGAGGAAAGAAAATGTATTACTTTCAGATGATGTCTTCATTTACACAGAAAACCCCAAAGAATCTACAGAAAATCTTTTAGAAACTGGAGTTTAGGGGTGCGCGGATGGCTCAGTCAGTTAAGTATCTGCCTTCGGCTCAGGTCATGATCTCAGTGTCCTGGGATCGAGCTCCGCATTGGGCTCTCTGCTCAGCGGGGAGCCTGCTTCTCCTTCTCTCTCTGCCTGCCTCTCTGCCTGCTTGTGATCTCTCTCTCTGTCAAATAAATAAATAAAATCTTTAAAAAAAAAAAACGAGTTTAGAAAGCTGACTGATATAATGTTAATATCCAAAAATAAGTTATATTCTATATAACAGCAGCAAAAAGCTAGAAAACATAATTAACAAGAAGATACCATTTATAGCGATGAACCATGAGAGACTGTGGACTCTGAGCAACAAACTGAGGGTTTTGGAGGGGCAGGGGTGGGGGGTTGGGAGAGCCTGGTGGAGGGTATTGAGGAGGGCACGTATTGCATGGAGCACTGGGTGTGGTGCATGAACAATTAATCTTGTAACACTGAAAAAATAAAATAAACATATTTGGGGAAAAAAAAGAGGATACCATTTATAGAATCAGAAAATGTCAAATACATAGGAATACTCCTTTCTAATACATAAGACTTACACAGGCAAAATTATAAACATTTATTAAGCGCAAGTAAAAAAAGAGCTCTAATAAATAGAAAGACTTGGGGCGCCTGGGTGGCTCAGTGGGTTAAAGCCTCTGCCTTCGGCTCAGGTCATGGTCTCAGGGTCCTGGGATCGAGCCCCGCATCGGGTTCTCTGCTCAGCGGGGAGCCTGCTTCCCCCTCTCCCTCCGCCTGCCTCTCTGCCTACTTGTGATCTCTCTCTCTGTCAAAGAAATAAATAAAATCTTTTAAATAAATAAATAGAAAGACTTTATATCATTAGCGTGCCATTTTCCTTATATTGATCTATATTGATTATAAGCAATGCACTTCTGGTCAATATCCAAACAGAGCTTGTCATGGAGCTTGACAAGATGATTACACAGAAGAGTGAGGGATCAAGAATAACCAGGACACTTCTAAAGAGAAGAGCGCAGAAAGGGTACTTTGGAACCTCATTATGAAACTACAACAATTAAGACCACGTGGGGTTGTCACAAGGATCGACCAATTGACCAGTTTCCAGAATTCCCAGAAATAGATCCATGTAGTAATGGAACGTTGGTTTATAATAGAAGTAGCATTTCCAGTCACCGGTGAAAGGAGGCATTGGTTAATAAAGTGAGCTGGAAAAAAGTGTTGTTACCCATATAAAAAGTGTGACGTTGGATCCCTACCTCGTGCCGTATTTTGGAAGTCAGCACACTGTATTTTGGAAGAAGGAGTTAAATGTCAGCAGTCTCTTAGAGGAAAATATCGGTGGATCTTGGGTTGGAGAGAAAGTCCTTAAGACACACGAAGTATAAGAAGAGATTGACAGATTTGAGTATTTTAAAAATAAGGAGGGACACCTGGGGGGCTCAGTCAGTGAGGCGTCTGCTTTTGGCTCAGGTCATGATCCTGGGGTCCTGGGATCGAGCCCCACATCAGGCTCCTTACTTAACGAGGAGCCTGCTTCTCTCTCTGTCTGCTCCTCCCCCTGCTTGTGCTCTCTCTCTGTTAAATAAATAAGTAAAATCTTTTTTAAAAAATAAGGGAAAGTTAAGAGCTTTTTAAAAATTGAACATTTTTGAAAAACCATTTAAAAACCAAAAGAAGATAATTAGCAATATACACAAGTGACAAAAGATTAGTATTGAGAACATTGGAAGAAAGCCCACAAATCAAGAAGGACAAAATATCCCAATAGAGAAAAAGGTTGAAGGCAGGCAAGAATTTCAGACTAAAGGAAATGTATGACTAGTAAGCCCAAAAAGAGATGTTCATCCCCACTGATAAGCTGGAAAGTGCAAATCAAGGCCACAGTGGGTTGCATTAGCCTCCCTTCGAGTGGCAAAAGTTAAAAAGCCTGAGAAATGCCAAGCGTCAGATAGGACGAAGGTCATCAGGCTTCATTTTCATTGCCGGAGAGCATCAGGTGGTTCCAGTCCTTTGGAAGAAGGGTTGACATTACCTCCTGCAATTGAGCGTTCACATCCCGTCTGGCCCAGCAGTTGTACTGTCCCCCATCTGTAGTCAGGAACACGAGTATGTGTCTAACCGCAAGAGACAAGTGCGAGAATGTTGATAGTAATACTGTTTGTAACGGCAAAAACCTAGAAACAACCACAAAGCCCATCAGTGAGAGAGTGAGTGATTATATGGGTTTTTTTCCCAATGAAATGTACAGAAATCAAGACAGGTGAGCCACAGCAGCATGCAACAATATGGATGAATCCAAGTTTTAAAAACAGGACAGTAAGTCCCAAAACATGACTTTCGGCATCCTAATGTTTTCCTAAAGTTAAGAACAATGGGAATTTTTTTTAAGGATTTTATTTATTTATTTGACAGAGACACAGTGAGAGAGGGAACTAACACAAGCAGGGGGAGTGGGAGAGGGACAAACAGGTCCCCCCTGGAGCAGGGAGCCTAATGTGGGGCTCGATCCCAGGATCCCGGGATCACGCCCTGAGCCGAAGGCAGATGCTTAACCACTAAAGCCACCCAGGTGCCCCAACAGTGGGAATTTTTAAAAGACAGTTTGGCAAAGTGGATTTAAAAAAAAAAAAAAAAAGACCCCCTTGTATGCAGTCTGCAAAAAACTGACTTCAAATAAATGATACAAGCAGGTTGAAAGTAAACAGATGGACGAGGAGACAAGTATTAACTTAAAAGTACTAGGAGTGGCAATATTATCATTGGTAGTTACTGTTATGAAGTGGACTTCAGAGGAGAGCGCATTGTCAGGAACACGACCAGACAGACAAATGTTACGTCACACCAGAAAGGAAAACACGACACAGAGACACAGCGGTCCCCAGCCTGTGTGCACCAAGCAATACCGCTTGCTGGCCGTGGAAGGAGAAGTGGACAGGCCTGCAGCTGGAGTTCGGGTCTCCAGGGCCCCTCTCTCAGCAACTGGTAGAACGACACAGACAGAAAGTGAATCAGGATGAAAGAACCAAGTGGCACCATCAACCGACAAAATCTGATGCTGATAGAGCACTTCAGCCTCAGCAACCATAGAATTCACGTTCAGACGGGAACATTCGCCGAGGTACACCTTACCCTGGGTCACAAAGTAAAGCTCGACGGATGTCAAGGTGTTGAAATCACAGCGTACGTGTTTTGATCATGATGGAGTCAGACTGGAAGTCAGTAAGAGAAAGAGCACAGGGGAAAATCTCCAAACATTTGGAAAGTGCTTATTTTTTAAAATTAAATTCAACTTTATTTAAACTCAGGGATGAATATAGAGTGTGTTACTAGTTTCAGGGGTGGGAGTCGGTGATTCACCGGCTGTGTGTAACACCCATTCAGGAAATTTTAAAGGCACTTTAAAGGGCCCATTTGGAAAATTTTAAAAGGCACTTCTGAATCCACAGGTCAGAGAGTAAGTCTGAAAGGAAACCAAGAGGATACTTAAAACTGAACAGAAGTGGAAATACAAATATCAAAGTTTGTGGGTCGCGGTTAAGCCAGCCCTGGGAGGGGAAATGAGAAGACATTTCTCGAGTCAGTAATCTAAGTTGCTACCTCCAGAACCTAGAAAGAGAAGAGTGAAGTAAACCCAACGGAGGCAGAAGGAAGGAAATAATAAAGATAAGAGTGGAAATCAATGAAATGAGAAACATAAAAAAAAAAAAAAAGAGAGAGAGAAATCAAACAGAAAGCCGATTGTTTGAACAGTGATAAAATTGATAGACCTCTAGCAAGACCGACAAAGAAAAGAAAAGACAGAAATGATCAGTGATCAAGAGAGGAACAGGGTTGCCGCAGGAGGCCCTGCAGCTGTTGAGAGCGTAATACGAGATTCTACAAACAGCCCTATGCATGTGAACTTCTCAGAGAGCCCGAACTGGAGAGGGACAGAGCAGGGCCAGGCCGGGCAGGTGGCCCAGAGTCCAGCTTCGAGGGACTCCAGCGTCTAAAGTGAGGCAGGAAGAGCAAAGCAGCCCAGAGGCAGGATGGGGTCCACAACGCCACGCCATGAAACCCCAAAGGAGACATTTTTTCCAGAAGGAGAGCGGGAGTGATGGAGCAGGGTCTGAGGACTGGCAAGTGACCGTGACGTCTGCGTTTGCCACCAGGAGGTCAGGATGACCTTGGTGAGAGAGTTTTGATGGGGAGAGTGGTGAGCCCGGAAGCCAGACTGGGGTGGCTTGCAGGGGGAAATGGGAGGTGACAAAGTGGGTGCCTCCAGCGTAGACATGTACGGAGACGCTGGCTGGGGAAGGAGGACAGAGGCAGGGCAGCAGCTCCTGCAGGGGAGGGAGGGGTGTGGCGGGAACAGAGATGTTGGGGCGACCTTGTGCTTGTTGGTGCTTTGAGATGGGAAGCCCTGAGAGTGTGTTCCAAAGAATGGGTCCAAGGCCCTCGGGGATGCTTCTGTTCATCCAAACTCAAACTAGCCAGCTGAAAACACCTAAGACTCAAGGGACGTTTGAAATGCACGTGCGTGTCTGTGTTAGACCCTGAGCCCTGGAAGTCAGGAGGAGGGGCTGTTGGCTTCCGGACCCCGAGCACAGCACCGTGGCGTGTGTGGGCGTCCTCTGTCCTGCCCACAGCTCTGCAGTGGCCCGTGTAGCTCTCGAAACCACAGCTTTAAAACTTCTTGGAGCTTCGACCTGCTCTTTCTGGAAGTGTTTTCCTCTTCCATAGAAACTGAACAGTCAGGGGCGTCTCCCGCCACCACCCGAATGGGCTGCCGCTGGGAGGGGGGGCGTCTGATTCCGCTCTGTGTCCAAGTCTCTCCCCTCTCCGCTGTGTGGTTCCAGGCTGTTCCTTAACTTCCCTGAGCCTCAGCTTCCTCCTCTGTAAGACGGGCAGCCAGTCCCTATCTCGTGGGGGTGTGGGGGTGGTCAACGAGATCATCCTTTGTTCAAAATCTGGGAGATAAGACCCCCCCCCCCCAACGGCAGCTTTTATTACTGGGAGTAATTATGGAGCAAACCCAAGGGACGCTGGGGCTCATGGAGAACCCGGGTGGGGGAGGCGGGTGTCCTCGGTCCTCGGTCTAGAAGGGATCTTGCTTGAGAAGCTAAGTCACATTTTCCTCCCCGGTTTTGAAAGAGACACCGAGTGCTGTCACAGCAGACGACCACAGGCCGGGTCCCACTTAATGAAGAGATGGCCAGGCCGGGCCTCTGCTGAGGGACAAGCCATAGTGAATCACCAGCAACTGCCTGGCTGGGTTTTTATTGACTAAGTGCTTCTGAGCCCCTTCTTGATTTCTAGAAAGGGAAAAAAAAAAAAAAAAAAAAAAAAAAAAAAACCACCTCAGCATTCTTCAATGTGAAATACAGCATCGCCTGGCCTTTCTTTTATTTATTTTTTTTCTTTTCTCTCTTTCTCCCTCCCTCCCACCTTTCCTTCCTATTTTTTCTCCACTAAAACTCAAAACATCATATGAAGTAATCCATATTCTAAATGCATGTAGAAGCATTCCTAGAGGAGTGTGATGCCAATCCTCTCCTAAAGAGAATTACTTTTCTCTCTGTTTCCTCGACTGTGAGGGTGAATTTTCCTAGCTGGGTTTTGCTTTAAGCCACATTTAGCTTTTATTCATTTTAAATGTATTGGGATTGTCTCCTGCGCGCCTTTCTTTGGGATTCTAGACCGCCCCCCCACCCCAGTGCCTTTGCACGTGGGCAGGTCAGCATCCACCCCTGGGGGTGGGGGGCGGGGCTCCTCCTGGTCGGCGTCTGACCCTTCCTTTCTGCACAGACTGGGGTCCCATGTTCGTTGGCTGGCGCGTGCCAGGGTGAGCATGATGGGATGTGGCAGGATCGACGCTCACTGCCAAGGGCAGGGATTAGCCAGGGGCGGAGGCGGGGGGGGGACTTCCGTCTGTACCTCACTGTCCAGGTCACTGTCCGCCTTTCCCAGCAAGCGAAGGCTCCAGCACTTAATCAGTAGACAGAAGAGTCCAACTCTGACCAACATCCACCAGCTGGAAGGAAAAGAAAAACAACAACAACAAAGGCCCAACAAAATACAAATAAATTTCTCTAAAAGTGCGGTCGTCGGGAAAAAGAAAAGGCAGTTCGTCAGGTTGACATCAGAGGAGCTGCAGTCACCCTGACAAGCCGCAAAGGCTAATGTTTTATTCAGCAAGCCTGAAAAATAACTTCCCAACGAGGGCCCCATAAATAAACCAGTGTGATGAATATTACAAGAAATAAAAACTGATAAAGCAAGAGCCCCACACTCGGGCTGCACACGAGGTCAGAGAAGCGCGTAGCTCTCTGCCTTTGACCCTCAATGATGGGTTTGCAAAGCCGCCCCCTCACCGGCAGCCGAGCGCCGAGGATACCCTCTCCCCAGCGCTAGGGGCCACGGGCGAGATTTTCCCAATGAATTCTACTAGTTATTTCATCTCTCTGCCTATTAGGATGTCACCTGTGAGCCCTGATACAGACATTTCCATACATTAGGAGCCACGGTCTGCAAATCAGTTTTCCCGTAGCCCCGGTGGGGGTTTTCAGGGGAGCATCACTTATGAGAGCAGACGGGCCCTCCACTCCTCTTCCTATTAAGACCATTATGCAAAGAGCCCGGAACCCAAAGAGGGATCAGGGAAGCGGCTCCTTCCATCCTGGGCTCTGGCCCCCACGCCCTGAGGTGCAGGGGCCGCTTCTCCTGCAGAGATAGCGATCCTTAATGCCCCGTCTGCGCAGCTCAGGCGGCCCACAGGATGGCCCATGGGGGTCGGGGCAGATGGCAGGGCACCGCTCCCCAACCTGCCACTTGGCCCTAAGGGCTGGACCACCGGAGTAGCTCCTCCTAAGGGGCATTCGCTCCACAGGAGGGGGTAGAACCCGCAGACAGACTTCCTAATAATGAGAAAGCATGGAGGGGGCTCGGTGCCAAACAGTAGGAAGAGTCGTTAAAAGAAAAAAACAGGCCGCAAAGGAAAAGTAGGTTGCAAATAGGTGAATTTTTATTTGGACGTTTCTGTGTTTGCACACGCACGTTAGAGGAGCACACAGCTGAATCCTGTGTGCATGTGTGGCCATGCCGGCCTGAACGCACACCACAGGAGAGAGATGCCTCTAACCCTTTCTTTCCGTGACTCTGGCGGGGAACCCCCTGCCCAAACCAAGAGGCCAGCACTGTGCTCATCGGAGTCCCGGGCCTGCCTGCCGGTGCGGCTGTTTCTCTGCAGTGTAGACATGGAACTGAACCCGGTGCTTTGCCCTTTGGAAACGTTTCCAAACAGGAAGTTGCGGTGTTGGGGCCCTTTTTTTGCATTTAAATATTGCAGTTGTTTCTAAATACACCTCCCCGAGCCTCCCTGGCACGCTGACTCCGAGGAATCTGCTCGCAGGGCTCTCAGCAGAATCCAGATGTTCACTACAGACGCTTCCATCTTTTCCTTTCCCTTGTCTTCTCCCCACCCCCCCGCCCCCCGGCAATTCATCCAAAAGAGTCAGGCCAGCATAGAAAGCTGCAGGCCCCAGAGGCTCCCGGTTTCTGAGTGCCAGGCCTGCGTCCGGACGCACCGCTGATCACATCCTCATGAACCACGTGCGTCCCTTCCCAGATGTGGTGGGACACGCGGTGCAGTCCCATGTCCCATCCAGCTGGAAGGGGTGGGCAGGGGAGAGCCCGTCGTCATCACACCAGTGCTGAACGTCAGGGGGTGGGGGGCAGAGCAGGCTCCACCACGGTGAGACCCGCCGCCTCGTGCGCAGAAAGACACAAAGATAAGACTTAATTTCTGAGAGCCTGGGCTTGTGGCGTCCAGCCGTTTGCTGCTTGGCTCCCAACACAGATCCCAGTGGGTTCAAAGGCTTAGCGTCTGCAGGGAGAGGGGGCATGAAGCCCGTGGAAGGACGGGGGGTGGTGAAACAGGTTCTACTTTGCCTCTCGCCGTGGGGCCCAGCACTCACGACTGCCCCATTTCAGCAGTCCCTGAAACTGCAGACCGCCGGGGATGGAGAGGACCCTCACGCTCATTTCTCGAGTGAAAAAATTGCTGACGGGAAGGGAACACACTTGGGTGACTTGTCCAAGGTTGCACAGGGTACGGGCCAAAACCAGGACCCCGGCCCCATCAGGCCAACACTTGTGCTCTGTCCACCTGGGACCGTGCTTCTTACAAAGTGGTGCCCGGGCTGGCAGCCTCAGAACCATTTGGAAACTCTCAGAGCCCGCTGCAGGCCTATGGAATGGGAAGCTCCGTGGGCAGGGCCCAGCGGTCGTGGCTCAAGCAGCTCCCCAGGGGACGCCCGTGCCACTGGAGTTAAACAGCCCCGGAGAGGACCTGTGAGCCTAGCAAACTCCCGGGTGATGCTGGTCTGTTGGTCCAGGGACCTCGCTTTGAGAGTTGCTGCCCTAGACCCGTGGTTTTCCAAATGTTCTAGAAGCCATACAACCAAAACCTTGTAATAACCTATGGGTTAAGCAGAGGGAAAGTAGGAGAGGTGCAAAGTGAGCTTTAGCTAGCTAGCTCTTTGTTTGTATCCAGGACTCGCGGGAAAAGTTACAATCATGCAGAAAGGTGTCCTCCAAAGTGTAAAGCTAAGAAACACACCTCAGTCTCCTTTGTGCTTGGTGGTATTGAAATGCTTAGGGACATGAGTAGCAATTTTAATTCCAGAAAGTTTCGGGAGTCGTATACTCATGAGTTCCACTTGTAAGTGGTGCACTGAGACCTCTCCAGTGAGGGCAGTCGGCTGAAAACCTGGCAGATGGAGAGTGGCTCTTACGTCCCCGAGTTTGTGGGGACGTCACGGTCGGGGTGGGGCTCTAGGGGGAGACTCGGACCAGATTCTGGAAAGGCTGTTTCACGGGTGCTTTTCTCCCTCTCACCACAATCTCCCTGAGATTCCGTGGAAGGAGAGAAATTTCACAAACTACAGTAACGGAGGTGTCCTAATGTGCCGTCTAATAAATAGTCTCTGTGCTCACTGCAGCACCACGGACAGCTGCCAGCCCGCCATCTTACTACTGGCTCCGAGCCTGGTCAGGAGCCCACTTCCTCCCACTCCATCTCAGACTGGAGGGGCATGCCAGCAAACACAGGACAGAGATGTGAAAACTTAGCCAGGTGGCACACGTATCTGCCAGTTTCTTTTCTCATAGAGGCGGGCGGTGGGTAAGAAGTGTGTGCAGGCGTGTGTGTGAGAGAAAGGGAGAACTTAAGTACCGTAAGGTCAAGTGTATGTTCTTAATCTAATTTATGAGTGACTTCTCTTGAGTATGCGTGTGCACACGGGAACACCTGAGGGCCTTACTGCAGTTCAAACACAGCAGGGGTGCAGATGCCGCGCTGTGGCTCGGCTGTCCAGGATTCTGCACCGCGAGCCTTGGAGCGCTGGAGGAGGTGGGTTCTACAGATAAGCAGGGAGGCTGAAGGGAGGCTCGTAAGGACCTGTGGCCCTGTCCCAGCTGTTACTCGTTTTTTGCCAAATAAGCAGCCCTTCCCATAAAAGTTCTAGCCCCGAGCCTGATCTTGGGAGGCGCGGGGATGATGCACTTCTTCCCTGTGGTGTGAGAGCCAAGACCATTGAAATACGAGCTCTTCACTTTTTTATTGCACCTTTTTAATTGCCTCCTGAAGGCCATCAGCCACCAATAAAAGCCCCAAAGCCCCAGAGAATTCTCCGTTGTTACTCATTCCATGTGTCTCCTCATTCAGAGTCACATCCGTGTCGAGGTCCTCGTGAGTGAGCTGCCTCTTGGGGGAGCCGGGTTGGGGCCCAGCCGGGCTGGGAGGAAGAGGTGTGGGACCCAGACTGTTCCTTGTGCAAAGGCAAAGGGCCAACTTGCAGGAGAGAGGAGGGGGCTGGGGGCCTCACTTTCCGAGGAGAGATTCTGCCCTTGGGAGCCTGCAGACCTGAGTGTGAGGCCCCTGGCTGTGCTCTTTCGTCCCAGCGTGCTGCTGGACAGGTCTGGAACCTCCGTTGTCTCATCTGGGAAACGGACTTAAAAGAACGGAAAGAGATATTATAGAACAAAGTGAAGGAATGTCTGAACTCACAGATAAGAGTGATGGGGAGGAAGGTGTCGCCGTGATGTGCGGGGAGGGCAGTGGGTGTGAGAAACTGAGAGTCTTCCCTTCTCTGTGAGAACCAGCCGAACAGTGTAACAGTGAGAACCTGGGCAGGATTTCTAGAAAACCCCAGTAACGGACCGAGAAGTCCAAGCTCTGGGTATTGCTGCAGGCCGTGTGCGGTTCAGGGACGGCTGGCAATCTGGGGAGTTGCGGGGGATCTGAGACTTGGACAAAGGACAAAGAGAGGTTTGGAGCCCATGCCGGAAGGGGGCGGATGCCAGGTGCGGGCGGGTCCTGTGAGCGTGAGCACAGGCGAGCAGAGTCGGGAAAGCAGACGCGATGCCTGGCGTCCCTGGAGGTAACACGGCAGCAGGAGGCAGGAGCCAGAGCTGGGAGGCTCGGGGGCCCGTGCCCCGGGCAGTGAGTGGACAGGACACTGTGCGTGTGGACACTGTGGGGGCGGGGGCTGGTAGTAGAGACAAGGCTTTGGCGTGGAGTCCTGAGTCACATCTGACCAGGGCTGTCCCCTCTCGAGCCTCGGTCTGCACTCTAAGACAAGGGGGATGATACTAGCGTCTGCTGTGGGTTGGTGTGGGGGCCTGTGACACCATGCAAGCTCGGTGCTTGGCCCAGGGCCGGGCGTACATTAAGGTGAACAATAATAGTATTCCGTGCATCTGAAAACACACACACACACGCGCTCATATCTAGGCCCCATCAGGTTGAGAGGGAAATCACCCGCAGTGCACCACCCCCGCCCCCGCCGCCCACCCAGAGTTTATCCTCAGTACCTCCCCTTGGTCACAAATAGGAATCTCTCTGAACATATTGCATACCTGTGATGTGCTAGGCCCTGTGACCCAGGAAGGTGAGAACCCGGACCCAGCCTGCCCCACCCTCCGGGACCCCGGTCTGCTCGGAGGGGGGGCTGCCCTATCACCCCCTCCGTTCCAGCAGCTGGACTCAGAGCCCATACCGCATAGCACCAGGAACTCTGGGAGCCCCGAGGGGGGACCAGCCATCAGCCTTCCTTGGCGGCCGGGAAGCCCCCAGAGAGGAGCTACCATCTGAGCCAGTTTGCAGAGGACCAGTGAGAGCTCACAGCAGAGAATATTCTAGATGGAGAGCAATGCCCAAGGCTCAGTGGGTCAAAGGAGCCCAGCTTGTTGGAGGAAGGCTGGTGTGTGGGGGGGGCAGGACAGGTTAGGGATGCGCAGGTGCCGTGTGGGGGCCCAGCTCTGCGTGTGGTTTGTAGGAAAGCATCTTTAAGCTCAGACGCCCCCTGAGCTGAGTCCGCTGTTGCTCCCCTTTCACAAATGAGGAAATCAAGACTGAAAGATATGTCGGGGCCAGACTGTGACGGTCTTGAGCTCGTCCGGAGAACTCTTAGTTCTCAACAGTTGGGTTCCCATTGGTCCCATTAGCCTCCTGAAATGATCGCAGAACTCCGCATCTGTGCGGATGTGCCTGTGTCCGGGTAGAGGTCTCTTCGGGGCACCCCAGAGGTGAAGAGGCCCGTCTGTATGTGGTGGGGAGGCACTGGAGATTTTCAAGCCGTGGGGATGGGGTCTGACCGCTGAAGATCCTCTTAGAAGACACCAGACACCACGCCAGAGCAGCGGCGGTGCCGAGACAGAGAGAGAATGGACAGTCGGTGGCACTGGCAGTCCCACACACCCCGAGCATGAGGCAGGGAGAAGGCAGAGGTGACACAAGCCTGGGGTTTAGATGCCATGGAGGCCGGCAGTGCCGCTGCCGGGGACTGAGGAGGGAGAATTGTGCGGATGAGGTCACCTTGGGCATATCTGCAGGTGGGAACGTCTCTTGGGGGACTGACAACATGAATCTCAGGAGAGAGGAAAGAGGTCCGGGGGGCGGGGGTGGGGGGCTGTGCTTTAGGGTGTGGTTGAAGGTGTGGGGAAGGACGGGGGCCCCGGGGGAAGGGGCGATGGGCACAAACAGGCTCATGGTGGGGAGACCAATCAAGGGCTGCATGGTCAACTGGTCGAGGTGCCAGAAGAGAGAGACAGGGCAGGACTGTCGGTCGGCTCCTGGGCTTGCTGGTGAGGAGACCGCTGGTCACCGGAGTGTAGGCCGTTTCACAGGAGAGCAGGGAGGGGAGCAGGGGCCCAGTTCACAGCGGGAATGGCGCGGAGGTCAGAGGTGCAGGACAGAGAGAAGACTCCGGAGAGGCCTCGGGGGAGGGAAGGGCCAGGAAGGAGGTCGCCCGAGGATGTGGAAGCTGAGCGTGCCGGCAGGTTGGAGGGCAGAGCCAGGGACCAGGGACAGTGCGGGGGCAGGGGGAGCAGCCCGAGTTGGGGGAGGGGTAGACGGAGGGCTGGTGTGGTCTTGGGGCGGCTGTTTGCTGTCAGACTAAACCTTGGGGCTCACGGCACGTTCTTGCCACAAGGATCTTTCTTCTTTTTGTTCTGCCCACTCTGGCCTCTTCTGTCCCAGAGCCGGGCAGGGGCAGAGCAGCGGGCAGCGCTCAGGGTGGACGGGCCCGAGCAGGGGTCTTGCTCGCAGCCTCCCAAGCCATGGCTCACCCCCTCCTCTGCTGAAGCCTGTACTCGGACTCCGTGTGGTTTCTCTCTGGAGTAAACACAGTGGCTTTGGATGACGTGACACCCAGTATTGGTTTGAGGATGAGAATTAAACAGTCGTGTGTCTCTGGAGCAAAAAGAAAGTGAAGCTACTGCAGGGCACGCTCCCCGGGGAGGCCCGTGTGGGCTTGGGGGTGAGAGGAGCCAGGGTGACAACTTCCTAAAAAATGAAAATACATCAGGAAGAGAGAAGACGTGCTTCTCAACTCCTGATGGACACTGGCCTGTCGGGGGTTAGACGGTCGGCTGTGTCTTCATGGGGCTTCTGGAGTCCACTTCCTCCCTGGGAAGACTTGCTGTCTCTCTGTGTCTCTCCCCCCCATCCCTGACTGCCTCTCTCGGCTTTGTCTCTCTTTGTCTCTCTCTCTCTGTCTCTGTCCCTTTCCTCACTCCCTCCTCCCGCCCTGTTTTAGCTTATTGATTCAGGTGCTCAGATTAGAGCTCATCACTGGCCCCTTTCCCCAGAACCCTGGGGCTCCAGACTTACTCCCCCCACCGCGGGGTATTGATTTATCACAAAGCGCCTCCCTGACAGCTGTGCCCGGCCTGCTCCCTGCTTTGCTCAGCAGCATAAAAAAATACAAGAGCTACAAATGGCTTCTTCCCCTCCTAGGGCTCAAATTCCAGCCCGTATGGCTGGACTCGTTCCCAATTTGGAGACAGAACTCCAACCCAGACAGGAGCCGATGAGAAGGAGGAGGTGGCGTCGTGGGGGGCGAGGTGGGGGAGACGACGGGGCTAGGCCACCGGGAGGGTGCTGCTTCTGCTCCAGGCCTCTGGTGGCCGTTGTCCCCTTGCCCGCTGCAGGCTGGGGGCCAGAAGCTCTGGGAGCTGCCGGCGAGCGGCAGGCACCTCGTCAAAGCTACGGTCCCATCTGGGCGTGTGATCGCTCAGACCAGGGGCGGGACTGAAACAGGAGTCCGAGATGGCGGGGAGGGACTGTCCTCGGGGGGCCAGATGTCCTTGCCGAGGGGACCAGGCCAGGCGGGGAGGGTCTGGCCCCAGAACCCTGCAGGAGCTCTTCACACCCCTGTGCCTGGACCCTCCTGGCTCCCAGGGCCATTAGGAAAAATGGTCGAAGTGGAACAGGATTCTGTGGTCTTCCCTGCAAAGCCCACGGGGGACCTGGGGAGATGTGTGTGGGCTCACCTCCGGCACGTGACGCCAGTCGCAAACAGGGGGGCAGGCAATAGCCCAGTGTCCATCCGAAAAGAATGTGGCACCAGGCGTGTCTCCTGGGCACTTCCGCTCTCCTTGGGGACCAGACTCTGCAGTTTGTGAAAAGGCCCTGTGATCACGCTCAGCAGGGTGCGTGCTGCGGGCGGGAGTCCTCCAGGGTCCCAGGAAAGGGGCGGGCTCCGGAACTAGGGGAGACACCTCGCAGGGCCCCCGGAAGTGATACCTGTGCTGGATTTGGCGAAGCATCCCCGGGGCAGCAGGTGCTGGGTGAGCGTGCTGGGTGAGGCGGGCTGACGGCACCGGCGAGGGGAGCGGCAGGGGAGCCAGAGGCTGGCCAGACCGCCTTGGGGACCGGGATCCAGCTGAGAGGGAGGCAGTGGGATCGAGAGAAAGCGAAGATGCCGAGAGAAGAGAAGAGGAGGAGGCTGAGCACAGCGGAGGCTGTGTTGTGACAGTGAGCCTCTGAGTCGTGAGGCCCTGAGAGGGGGCGTCACTGACGGGGCAGGGGACACGGAGCCTTTTGCATGTGCTGAGCCCCCCGGGCTGCGGCAGGAGGCCGTCGGGGGACGTGCCCAGAAGATAGTTGGAAGTAGAGGCTTGGAGGGCAGGAGGCTACAGACGCAAACGTTAAAATCGTTTTAAATGATGCCTAAATGTGTACAGGTGTTTGAGACAAGACACGCACTCATGAAAAAAAACCCCAAAACGTGGTTTGAAATAACATAGGAAGCCAAGAGGTAACTTGAGTCGGAACAGGACAGAGTGACTAGGGCTGTCCCAGCGGTCGGGGGCCACCGTGGGCCGGGGCGCGGCACCTTCATGCCCAGGGGAGATCCCACAGGCACACACCTGCCCCATGGCCGCGACCGCAAGCTTGCACGTCCGCCGTGGGCTGGGCCCCCCGGTCTGAGGACAAGAACTGGCAGGAGTCGGGGGCGGGGAGACAGGAGTGGGACAGCTCCCAGGCGCCTTCTTCCGCCCTGAAACTTTGCCTCCGCGAGATGCAGAAGTACATCCAAGCCCAAACATCCCTGTCAAGTTAAAGCCTCTGCGGAGACGATTCAAGGTCCGCGGCCCACGGCATCCCCGCGCTGGCACAGTTGGGACCCGCGCGGGGAAAACCAGCACGGCCGACGGACCTTCCGGGGGGTCCCGGGAGAATTCCAGAACCACCAGGGCAGGGGGCAAAACCCTGCCCAGCAGCAAAACCAGCGTGACACCCTCAACTCTACTTTGACCGGCTGGCCCCTCTGTTGGGGACCAGGGGGGTGGGAGAAAGAGAAGGCGCCCATCCCAGGGCGAGGTTGACCTCCGGTGGGGAGCAGGGGGCGCACACGGGCGTGCACACACATGCACACACATCCCCCATGTGCATGCATCCGTCACGTGTGCACACAGTCGCGCACACGCGTGTGTACACACCATCTGGCCCTCAGCTGGTGGCCCGTGATTCAGGGCAGCTCTGCTCGGTAGCGGCAGATGCAGAGGACAGTCCTGGCCCCCCTTTCCCCGGGGTGGGCACAGGTGGGTGGGGTGGCCCTCGGGCTCTGACTCGGAGGCGTGACTGCAAACACTGCTGAGACACGCAGTTTCCTGCACTCGAGGTCAGGAGGGGAGGTCAGGGCTGGCAGGTCTGAGGGCCGAGAAGGACCCAGACTCCCCTGTAACCGCACACCACCCTTGGCCATGTGGAGAAGGAGAGGGGTGGGAGACCATAGCCAGAGCCTTGCAGCGAGGGGGCAAGTCTAGCCCAGCAGTGGGAGGGGCGCCTGAGCGTTCGTTTGGATTCTCTGTTTCCTGAAGATGCACCCGGGGGACGGCCATCAGGCCAGGGAGGCTTCGACTTCCCGGGCTGTGCGAGAGAGAGGCACGGACCAGAGGATGCTCTCTAGATCCCCCACGGGGCCTGCAAACCTTCTTACAAGGAGAAGGAGGAGAGGACACCAGGTTTGGAGGAACTGCTGGATAATATAGTGAGGTGGTAATGAAGGAAGTTCTCGGAGGTGATTTGAGTTTATGGCACAACCGTATAATATCGTCGGCAGTAATTTTTACAGTGTGCGAGGAGGCACGGAGGAGGCGGCTGGCTCCTCCCCTACCTCTGCAGGAGCACAGGGCTGCCTGCGCGAGTTTGGCCAGGATGGAGGGCAGGTTTGGGGGAATGGCCCTTTATAGGAGCCCCTGGGATGGCCGTAATGGACACGACATTATATCAAGCATTAATGAAGATAACAGTAATAATGAAGCAGGAGGGGAATTGGTTTCCATGGAGAGCAGAGCTGGGCTGCAAATAATGGGGGTCCATAAATTCTCCTGCGTCTGCAGTGGGGAGAGCTCTGTGGGAAGGTCAGAGCTGGTGTGAATGGGCCCTGGAGAGATCCTTTCCATGCGGTGCTGGTGCCTTGGGGGCCAGGGTCTGGGCTATTGACGGGTGGGCGTGGGCCGGGTCTCTCTCCCGCCAAGCTCCTTCGGCTGCTGGGCTCCTTTCCTGCTCCCCCGCAGCCAGTGCTGGGGCACCTGCTGATTCAGCTCTCTCCCCGCCTGCCCTCCCCTCCCCACCCCACCAGGCCCAGAACCAGAGCCGTCTGTTGCCTAGGCTCCCTCCCAGGGCCCGGTCTCTGTCCCTGGCCAGCCACGGTTATCCCTGCACTGCTCCGGTTCAAGCCGAGAATTTAATTTCTCAAAGTGCGGGCACCGGCCATTCGTCAAGTCAGTGCTGTTCTCACAGGGAAGCCAAACGTGCCAGGCTGCAGAGAGATACACCCCCTTCCGTGGCTCGGGCTCCAGCCGTCCGCTCAGGTTTCAAAGCTTTGGAACCTGAGGGTCTTGTCAACACCTGCTCTCAGCCAGTGCCTAATGGGGTCAGGCAGTGGGACACCCTGAGGCTGTTTGTTCCGGCAGCTCACCAGCCAGAACTGGGCTGTTTCAAACCGTGGCCCTTTAAACTTAAGTGAATTAAAATGAAATACTATTAAAAATTCAGCTCCTCGGGCCCACTGGCCAGCTTTCAAGTGCTCACAAACCCCACGTGCTGGCGGCTGTGCCTCTGGCTGGCTCGGCCACAGACCGTCTGTCGGACACACGGCCAGGAGGCAGACCCTCCGTCAGACCTGCCGTGACGGACGACGGGGCCCGCGTGGGGCTGACCCTGTGCCCGCCGTGCGGGCAGACCGGCTGACTCTGCAGGGGGAGAAGACTGGGGGAAGGCTGCGTGAGAAAGGGCAGCTCACCGACCTGACCTCCTCCCTTGCCGAGCCTCGAGTCCCTTCCCTCGCTCTGAACTCACGGACAGGGGGCCATGCCCTGCCCCACCCCTGCCACCCTGTTTGCGTCCCCAGGGCAGAGCCCTCCCACCCTGCTTCCTCACCTGACTACCTGACTGCCTCAATGCCCTTAAAAGCCAGCTCAGCTTGGGTCTGACCTCCCTCAAAATGCCTCTCCCGGCTGCCCAGTGGGAGGTAGGGTCCTGTCCTCGGTCTGCATGGGTGAGCGGGTAAGAGAGGGAACGAGTGGCTAGAACAGAAGCCTCCTCCAGGTGGAGGAGCCACAGGTGAGCTCCCGGGTGAGGCAATTGCAGTTCCAAAAAAAAAAAAGATTAATCAAAATAAATAAAAGCGACAAAAGAGCAACCCGCTGAAGTTTTGCTGTTCTGGCCGCAAGCCGATCTTGTCCCAGTTAGGCCTGACTCCAGAGCACGCATCGGCTGGGTCGCTAATGCTGACCTGGCGTCTTGGAGGGTAGCAGGGTCCTGGCAGGAGGGAGCCCCTCACCCCGAAGTCCACCGTCTGCGACTAGAGTCCCAGAGCTTGTCCACGGGGCGGGTTGCCAAGGGCTCTGCCAGTGAGCTGGGTGATAGCCTTCCCAGAGGGGTGTGGTCCCAGGAGGGAGAGAGGCCCGGCCCCCGCGGAAGGAGATTGTCCAGGGTGGCCGTGCCCCAAGCAGCCCCCTGGGAAGGCAAGGCCCCCACGGAGGGAGGTTGTCCAGGGTGGCCATGCCCTGAGCAGCCCCCTGGGAAGGCAAGCCAGCAGGTGCTGAACAGAGAGCCAGGAGATGTGCGCTTGATCCCGGACGGGCTGCTGCTTAGCCATGTGGCCTCAAGAAAGCCACTCAACCTCTCTGGGCCTTAGTTTCCTCATCTTTAAAATGGGAATTAAAATACCTGGTTTTACCTATTTCAGAGGGCTGCGGTTAGATTAGGTGATGCCAGGAGGAGCCTTCCTGTGGGAGAGGCCCAGAGAAGCAGAGGACTCGGCCTCTGGCAGGGACGGGCGTCAGCCTCGGGGCCTGCAGGCATCAGGCTGGTGAGGGTTGGATGGACCTGGGCTGAAAACCTGGCCGTGTCACGCGCCTCCGTGGGCCTTAGTTCTCTCGCCTAGAAAATAGGACGAAGACGATTGTGAATCAGTGTACAGAAGGCACCCAGCTCGGCGCCCGCCCCGGGGCTGGTGTTCCATTGAGGTTCACTCCTTTCCTCTTCTCTCTGCACATAAATATCAAACTGCACAGCCTACTGGGGAAAATCCAGATATTTTCTCCGCATGATTCCTGGTTGTCAGTAAATCTCAACTAGGTCCGTGCAGGGGCTGAGATGGGAGGGACATACTGGGACCATGTGTCTTCTCGACAGCACCTGCGAGTCATCAGGACCGGTGGTGTGACAGGGGCACCAGGAAATGCTAACGGGGACGTGCTCTGCCAGGCACGGGGTCCCTGCACCAGTGCCCCCACCCCGACCCCCAGATTCCCTTACCCCAACACCTTTGACAGCCACACTCTGGGCAAAGACAGAAAAACAAAAAACACACTCCAGAAATATGTAATTGATTTCCCCCCTTGCCAGTTTTTAACCTGGGCTTTTCGGTAGGAGCAAAGGATGCCTGATTAGAATATCTCTGAAGAGGGCCGTGAGTTATAGTAATGGACACTGTTCTAGCTGTCTCTGACACTCATAAATTCGTCCCCCTCTGAACGTGCAGATGGTCCATAATCGTCCATCATGCCGGAGTTCAGCACCGGACAGCTCCCGGGTGGGTTTTTCCTACGAGGCCCCTTTTTCTGCAAGCTAAACAGGATGGCGACCCTACACAGCCTCTGCCGGTGATGGAGTGTGAGCAGTCCGGCCGTCAGGAATGATTTAGGAGGGAACCAACAATAAATATCCAAGAGGTTGGAGCTCAAAGCAGGGAGGCAAAGACATCGGCGTGCGGGGGCAGAGGCCCCACTGCAGCTGTACTTACATTTCTCTTGTTCTGTTTATTTTTACTTTAAGGGACAGCAGGTGGTAGCCCTCCGTCCCTGGGGATGGGGCCTGGGTGGCCCTTGTAAGCAGCCCCCTCTCTGCCCCCATCCCAAGGACGAGGGGAGGGTTGAAGTCAGGGGGACATTTGATTGGCTGGCTTGTTGACATTTAGGGATGAGTAGATTCCCTACAGTCTTACTGGGATCACTGGACAGGTCCCTCCGAGGATAATTAAAGCTGCATGTTTTGACGAGGTGGCCCAGGTTGTGCCCCGAATTCCTACTGCAGTTTGGTCTGGGAAGGCCCAACCCAGCAGGCTTCCCCAGAGTCACCTGCAGAGTCCCTGGTGATGAGCCCATCGGGGAGGCTCAAGGCCAACAGCTCACCTGTGGCTATTTCTTGTTCGACTGGGTTTCTTCC
>CM053619.1:45099130-45118120 GCA_028646535.1 Procyon lotor
GAGGGGCACAGGGCTCCCGCCCCCCAGAGGTCGATGCCTGGTGGGCAGTTCTGAGGACCAGCGTCAGAGAAGTCTCCGGGCTTCCTGGGGGCTGGGACGGTGGGAGCCAGGTGGGGAAGGCCGTCATGCAGGTGGGGCGGAGGAGGGAGTCAGGGTGAGGCCTTGGAGACCCCGTGGCTGAAGGAGACGGAGGCACCCTTGGCTCTCCTGCCTTCCCCTTCCCACCTGCGCCGTCTCTCCGTTGGTTTTTGCTGGTGGCCTTGGGCCCCTGGAGGATGGAAAAGAAGGGGGGGACGTGGCCCTTGGGGTGGTCGCGGAACAAGATGCCTCTCTTCTGACCTTCTCCCTGCTCCCAGGGTCTGCAGCAAGGGTAGCTTCCCTGAGTTCGAATCCCCTGTGCGAAGAGAGGAGCATCCCAGGGCACAGAGCAAGGAGGGGACGGGGAAGCTCCCCAAAGACAGGTGTGCCCAGGGCCTGCTCACAGCTGATTGCAAAGTGTCCATGCACGGGACACCAGCTGGCACTGTCCAGAGCGAGCAGGCTGCCCCTGGGCTGGCGAGTCTGCAGCTAACCCTCCGGAGCGTCCTCGGGCCAGGGAATGGTTCTGTCCCAGTCTCATTTGTGCTCAGCCTGGTGCCGCGCCGGCTCGCTCCTAGCATTTGTGCTCCTTGGGGTGGGAGGGGCACAGGGAGGTCCCTGCCACCCCGCCCCTTGGTGGCCGAGCTGAGGCTCGGGGGACGTGGCCGCTGCAGAAGGTTCTCTGCCGGGCATTCAGCCCCTGTTGGGTAAATTCTCTCTGAGTGAAATGGAGTCAGACCGTGGGTGTTGCTGGGTTTATGCAATGCGACTGTCCCTAGCTGCTCGAGTGGGACAGCCGACCGGCAGGGGCAGAGCCCAGGCAGCCACCTGCTGCTTCCTGGGCTGGGCACCAGGATGGCCCACCGGCTCTGCTCGTGTGTCCTCGGAGGGCAGCTGTTTGCTCGGGGCGGAGAGGGAATGCAGACTGACCAGGTGCAAAGGCCTTTTTACAAGTCCCACTCGGTGGGATTCAAGTCTGAACGACGGCCCAGTGGGGGCCCCCTGCCCTTTCAGGAGTTTATTTAGCTCTGAGCTGCGCGCCCACTGCGTCCCCGGCCCCACTGGCTGAGCGGGAGGAAGCCTGGCCACGGAAGAGGCAGAAAGAGCCGATGGGGCAGCTCTTCCAAACACCGTGTCCCTCTGCTCAGCTCCGGGCAGGCTGGAGGGGTGGCCCGCGAGCACGCTTTATTCACGGTCTGTCCCGGGTGGACGAGGGGGACAGGACGGGGGCTCAGGGAACCCGAGATCAGGCCTGTCGGGACAGCTCTGCATCTTGCTTTTCTGGTTTGTTCGGTGGGCATTTTTAGGGCTTATCTGTTTCTGCTTTGGGGGACTTGGGGTCACGTGTAAAGAAAAAACAATGAAAGGGAGGAGCAAACGGACGGCCACCCGGCGATGGACACACAGCAGGGCCCCTGGCGCTCTGGGGCCGCCGGCCCACCCCAAGAGCCTGGGGGGAGGGGGCTCCCCTCTATCGAGAGGCCTGTCGCTCCTTGGGGTGCTCTCATCCGCATGACCTGCGTGCTTGACCCTCACGTGCCCTGTGGGAGTCAGCACCCACCCCCCCGCCCTGAGGCCGCAGGGCCAGGAAAGGAGGGGCCGCCACCGGCCTTCGCACCTTCTGGTTCTCCTGACCCTTGCTCAGCTCAGCGGCACACAAGTGTCCATGAGCCACCTTGAAGGAGCAGCGGGTCTGGCTGTGGGGTGTCGGGCCCTATGGGCCTCCACGGGCGAGGGGTTCGTGCAGCACAGAGTGGGGCCTGCAGGTGGGGTCCCCCTGGGCCCAGGAGCTGAGTGAGGGCGTCATCCTGGGGCCTGCGGTGTGCTTGGGCTGGAGCCTACACCTGAGACATGTGCTGCACGCACGTGCGTGAGATGGGGAGGGGGCTCCGGGCTGCCGAGGACTCTCTGTCTTAAAAATCCCTTCCTGACCTGAAACACGAGGAAAGCAGGAGAAAAGTACTGTCCCAGTAGGAACTCCTATTGTAATGTCACACCCGCGGGACGCCAGGGGACGTCTAAGCTGCCGGGGACCTGGGGACCATCTTGGCCAGCTCCTTCCTTTTTGTGCCGAGAAGGAGATGGGGCTCTGCCGGCCCACAGCTTACCCAGAGCCCACACCCAGTGGAGGCAGCTGCTCTGCATCTCATGACCTTTGAGGGCTGCCGCCCCCCTCCCCCCAGTTCAGCGGTCATTGCTGCAAGGGACACTTCCCGTGATCCATGCCTGGACAGGTGGAGGGGAGCTCCCGCTGTGTCTGCCTGGTCTTCCTGAGCTGAGTCCCCCAGCGCCTTTGGGTGGGGGAGTGAGTGATCGATGACAAACACTAGAGCACTGCCTCCTGCTGGCCTCGCCCCCCCCACCCCGGCCCCCACCCCTGACCTGACCCCCAGCCCCATCCCTGCTGAGTCGGCACTGGGGGGGGACCAAGGGCCGCATCGTCCTGGCTCCCTACGCCCGAGTGTCCCCGCCGTGAGGGTGTGAGGGAGGAGCCAAGTGCAAGAATTCCTCTCGGGCAGAGACACAGCGGGTGGGGCACAGTCCTGCCCAGAACAGGACTTGGACCTCAGGGTGAGCTCAGTGCTACGGCGGGAGCCACCCCCTCCTCCGGGAACTCTCAGAGCTGGAAGCCAAGGGGGGTGGCCCTTTGGTTCGTCTTCCTCCCCTGGGGCTAGAAGGGTCTATAGGCCTTCCCTAGGATCATTGCTTTTCTTTTAAATTCAAAGTTACTTTTTCATTAGTACCTAAACAATAGATTTGTAGAAGGTACAGACAGGAAGACGAAGGAATGGGAAGGGATGGTCCCAGGGTCGGACCCGCCGCTGTGCACCCCCTGCAGAGACGGGATCGCGCCATACTCACCGTTCTCTAGCCTGGTGCTCTCCTTCCGAGACCAGCAGCTCCAGGAGCTGGCGCCCAGCTGGGTTTCCGCCTCGTGTTTACCGACCGAGCGTCCCTTCCCTGCGTACAGGTATCATAATTCACTTACCCAGCCCCTCACATGTGCTTCCCGGGACCAGGGCAGACATTAGCCTCTGACCCTGTTTCTCTGCCACACTTCAAGGAACCCGAAGATTAATTTCCCAAACGGGAATTAGCAGATGATTATTCACACTACAAAGGAGTCTGCAAACATACCCTCCGAAGAGCTTCTTTGATAAATGGGCTCCTCCGGGGCATTCGCACACGCTCGGATGTAGGCTATCCAGCGCCCACCCAAATGCACGGAGGACGG
This sequence comes from Procyon lotor, assembly GCA_028646535.1. Taxonomy (NCBI): domain Eukaryota; kingdom Metazoa; phylum Chordata; class Mammalia; order Carnivora; family Procyonidae; genus Procyon; species Procyon lotor. The sequence continues at coordinate 45,102,444 of CM053619.1, forward strand.
CGCGCTTCATGCCGCCTCGCCTTCCTTCCTCCCCAGGTGCCCATGCCCAGGCACGCTCACACACACAGGCGTGTGCACTGCACACAACGTTCGGAAACTTTTTTCCATGGTCGGCCGAAAGGGGATGATCATTTCCTTCATCCTGAATCACATCTGTTTATCCCAGCAGCCGTTACTGGGGAATAAACTATCCTTTCTCTCTAAAGGACAAGGGGAAGTCGCCATTGGCGAGGTGAGGGAGGTCAGTGACCCCGGGCCATGTGACTTAGTATTTAATGAGATGGATAAATCTCAAGAGAGACTCAGCGGACTTTTAATAAAACCAGATCCAAAATCCCCAAATCCCAACCCTCGGGCTCGACACCAGGGGTGCCTGGTGGTGTCACCGTCAGGGACGCAGGGCAGTGACCTCCCCTGCGAGCATCTTTGCCCTGACGAGTCGTCTCCACCCAGAGAAGAGCAAGGGCCCGGCCACGGGAGACGGTGCTCGCGGGCAAGGCCTTTGTGTGCGTGCACACAACCCCACACCCGACAATCTGCAAAGGTTCCCAGTTTTCTTGTATTCAGTTCCAGACCGCTTGGGATTTGCAGTTTGCCTCAATCAAATACATAAAAATATATATATAATGTGTATATTTTTAGAATAATTTATTCAGTTCATATAACATAAAATTAACCACTTAAAGCAAACAATTCAGTGGCCTTTGGCACTTTCTCCATGAGGCACGACCACCCCCCAACCCCGTCCGGTTCCCAAACGTCCCCTCACTGCTGAGTAACACCCCCACTCAGGCGTGTTTCCTAACATTCAGTTAGTTTGCTTAAAAGGGGCCCCTCCGTCCCCCGAAGGAAGTAGAGCACTTAGGGGAGTAGAGCGAGTTCACAGTATGTGGGGTCGGGGATCCCGCATCACCCACTCCCCCCAGCGCATCTTCCTGGGGGTCCTGACGGGGCCGGGAGCCCCCAGTGTGAGCCCTGACTGGGTCTCTTACCAGACAGTGATCTCAGGCAGTGACCTACCCTTTCCGCCTCCCGTCTGTAACGTGGGATGAGAACATTCCTGACGGGCTGCCCGGTTGTGAAAGGATGGGGACAGGCCCCGCGCGCGGTGAGAGCTCGGTGGGTGTTGGATTTTTTTTTTTTTTTTTTTTTTTTTTTGTAAACCAGTCCAATTTAGCAGTGGCGCTCAGGGCAGTAAGTTCTGATAACCCACTACCTTGGGACCAGCCACTAAAGTTTTGTTTTTAGTCGTGGTAAAATACACAGAACAAAACGGAGCGCCAACCGTGCGTAAGTGTGCCGTTCGGGGGCCCAGGTGCATTCGCGAGGCCGAGTCACCGCCACTGTCACCTCCAGAACTCTTTCTGTCTGTAAAACCGAAATTCTGTCCCCGTTAGTCAGTAACCCACCTTCTGCTCCCCCGGCCCCGGCGCCCACCGTCCGCGGTCTGTCCCAGGATCGAGACCCCAGGGATCTCACCTGCGTGTCTGGCCAACGTCTCTGGTGTTGTCCGCGCCGCGGTGGGTGTCAGGATTTCCTTCCTGTTCAAGGCCGAGCGATGCTCCCGTGTGCCGAGGGGCCCCGCCACATTGGCCCGCCGTCGGTCAGAGCCCATGTGCCTCTTGGCTGCCACGGGCCCTGCTGCCCTGCGCAAGAGTCTCTTCTTCATCTGTCTTAAAACAATGGAAGCAAAATGGGTTTGGAGCTGGCTTTCCTGTGGGGTTCCCATGTCGCCCGCTCTGCACACGCACGCACACCCTCACAGCCGCAGGCCCAGGGCAGCCTCCGCAGCGAGCCCCCCTCGGGCGGTCCGTTCGGGCGCATCCCCACGGCTCTCCGTCTGGAGGACCCATCGTGGGAGGCAGTTTCCCTCCTGCCTTTGGATGAGGCTCGCGGGGCCACATTGTCCTGGGATATCTTGTGTCCTCTTAGCGGCTCACCCAGATAGGTTCCACGTCCTGATGGACAACACGGGGAAGCAGAGGTGCAGAATGACCCCATGGGAACCCGAGTGGGGGGGCAGGGACCCCTGCGCACCTATTGGAGTTCCCACGGGCTCCTCTCTGAAGGAGGCGGCTTCTAGCCATGAACCATCCACTCCCTGGGGCTGAGTGGTCAGCCGGCCGGCAGGCAGGTCAAGGAAGGGACGGTCCGGGGCCCACAGGGTGCCGAGGGTCCACGGGAGGTGGGGGTTGGGGGGCGAGGCTCGTTCTGCAGGAGTATGTGCGGGAATCAGGGCCTGCGTTTCATTCTGACGGCCACGAGTCCCCCGTGCGGGATTCTGCGTGCAAATGCTGTGTGACCACAAAGGCGGGACCTTCTGGGAAGGAATCTCTGAAATGTCAGGCCGTTCTCTCCTGAAACCCATTCGTCTCTTCTGGAAACAAAAAGCAAGATCAGTCCCCGCTTCAACCACCAAGCTGCCAGGCACTGAGTCGGTGGGGGTTGGGGGTTCTGGCGTTGCCTTCGGGGCCCGGAATGCCGGCCTGGAGAGGAGGATGCCAGGAGACGTCCGTCACAAGCTTGAGGCAGGCGCGGCAGGGGCGCCTCCTGCAAAGTGCCTCCCTCGCCAGCTCCCACGGAGCGCACGGCACCAGCCTCTGCCCAGGAGATCCTCTGGCCTTGGTGTTTCAGACTCATTGTACCTACGTGTGGACGCCCCGCTCCCCCACGAATTTCCCCAAGGGGTGAAAGTCTTTATTGCATGTTTAAGAAGTGAGAGATGCTTTTGCTTGAAATCAGCTGCAGTTCGGCAGAATCGGGCCCCCTGTTCTGGGGTGATGTCACTGTGCCCATCTCTCCTGGACTTCTCATGCTCCTGGGGCAGCGCTGGGCTCAGGCTGCCAGTCCCGGAGGCCGGACAGCCAGGGGCAAGGGGGCAGCAGGGTGTCCCCTTCTGAGGCCCCTCTTCTGGGTGGGCAGACGGCTGTCTCCTCTCTGTGTCTTCACGCGGTCATCCCTCTGTGCGTGTCTGTGTCCTGACTCTTCTTACAAGGACACCAGGCACGTTGGATTTGGGCCCCCCCAACTGCAATCACCTCGTTTTAACTTAAATCACCTCTTTCAAGACCCACCCCCAAATCCAGGCACACCCGACGGTGCTGGGGGTCAGGGCTTGCCCGTGCGCCCTTGGGGGATACGTTCGAGCCGGTGACAGGGTCGGCTGCTGTCCAGCGTGGTGCCCCGGCAGGCTGAGCCCTGTCCCCCTGGGCATCAGGAGTGGTGCCCCCCATGTCCGCCTGTCTCCTCGGTCCTGGGTGTGGCCCTTTATGTACCAGCTTGTTTCCCATGCCCACTGTGTGTCCCCTGCGTCCCGCAGCGTCCACCACGGGGGAGTGTTTCAATGATGCTGCGTCCAGACAAGCCTGTCTGGTTACAGACATTTGCCCTCCTGCCTCCGAGCCTACAGGCAGCCGGCGCTGGTGCCCACATGAGTCTCCCCAGCCCCCATCAGTCCGCCAGGGTAGTCCGTCCCTCCCATCTCTTCTGCCATCAAGATCAACACTGTGTGGCCTCCGGTCGGGGGGGTGTTTCAGCCTCCATGGAAGACCTCCACCCTCTTCCACTCCACCCTGCCCTCTCCCGCCCAGGGCCGAGACATGAAGAGGTGAGTCCCTGTGCCTCCCAAGCCACCCGGCGTGGGCCAGCTTCCATGAAGGACTCACCTGGTGACAGCAGGAACTCTCCCGGCTGCTGTCACGTGAAACATTGGCTTGTCCTCAGTGCTTTTGCCCTCACTGTTCCCTGGTCTCTCTAAACAGCCCTTCGTCCTCCGATATTCAACCAGGACGTCACCCCCATGAAGCCCTCCTGGCTCTCCCCTCCCACCTCCCTGCCTCTCAGGCATCCCTTTGGCCCTGGGCTCAGCAGCTGCTGAGCGGAGCCCTGCTTCCTGGCCTGTCTGCTCCAGCGGGGCAGGAGCGACCAGTCACCTTTGCCCCCCACCCACACCCTCCCAGTGCCTGGCGCAGTTTGGGCACCCAGGAAGGCACTCGTGGAATGCAGACGTGGCTCCTTTGCCGCGTGGTGGCGCTCAGTGGCCTACCGCCAGAGTAGCTAATCCCCGGGAGCTGTTCCTCCTCCCAGAGGACGCCGTCTGTGTTCCCGGGCTGCCTTAGAAGAAGCCTGCCGCGTCTTCCTTCTTCCTCCCAGTGCCCGGTGGCTGTAACACTGCGGGGTCGGGTGGCCTCACCCAGTGCGTCCCAGAGCTGCCTGGTGGTGAGCTCCCCACCAGGAGGAGCTTCAGGGCCGGGGCACTAATACCCAGCACATCTTCCCAGGCACATGCTTTGTTCTAGGCCTCGCATGCTTGTTCTTTTCTTTCATTTTTCTAATGTGACCATTCAGATAATAGGAGAGCAAATGGGCTTCTCTACTCAACTGACCAGAGCAATGTCTAAAGAGCATTGGGGGGGGCGGTGAGGAGGTGTGCGGGGCCACAGAGGTACCCACCCCGTCGACTGCTGAGGTCCCTGACTGCGGGCAGGCTGCACCCTGCACTGGTCGGGTGGCTGCTCACGTCTGTTGTGTGTAAACCCCCCACGTCCCCGAAGAGGACATCCCACCGTGCCCCGCAGCCGGCACAGTGCCCGGTGGTAGCCCTTTGGCCTCTCCGTGGGTTTGACTGGGGAGGGTCTCACGGATCCCGTGGGGATGGCCCTAGAGAGCTGGATTCCACCTGCTGGTGCGAGAGAGGACCCCCACCCCCAGCACTAGGTTCTCCTTCTCCAAGTGGTCAGCGTCCAGGCAGGTAAGGGGCACCCGGACCACGGATGAGCCGGCCGCGAGAGGCTGGGTCCCACAGAGGCCACAGAAAGTGGAACTATTGAATCTCTGAGAGGCAGCAGGGTGTCCAAGGTCTGCCGGGAACCATCCCAGCCAGCTTTGGATCCAAGCGCGGCTGCCCAGGAGAGGAGGGGGAGCTGTGGGGAGCACCAGGTGAGGACGGCAGTGCACCCCGGAGGGCACTTGAAGAAAAGGAACAGATAGAGGGGAAGAGTGGCTCTGGCCAAAGTCAAGAAAGAGCCACAGCCAGTGGGGGAGGGGCGGAGGGAGGGGCTCCCAGGTCCCTGGGGGGCACCGAGGGGCCACCGCGGTCCTTCAGGTCAGGGGCTATGCCCTTCGTTCAGTGTATCCCTTTTCCTGACCTCCTCATTATACTAATCACTTTTACTGTGTATCTAATATAAAGTCTGCCCATAACAGTAATGAAACATGGCTTGACGCTGGCAAATGATGTGATTATTACATAATGAGATTAAGTGCCCTAGCCCGATAAGAAAATCAGAATCAGATTGTGGTGTGTGTGTGTGTGTGTGTGTGTGTGTGTGTGTGTGTGTGTGAGACTTTGGTGGCTTTGAGGGGGGTTTAAAATAAGAAAAAAATTTTTTTTGCTGATGGCAGGTCATCTTTTAAAAGTTCTCTTGTATTTTCTGTTTGAGTCTGTGCATCTGCGCACCGGGGAGCCCCATAAATTCTGGGCCGTGGAATCTGGCTCTGTCAGCAGTCGCGAAATGAATTGATATTAAGCGCAACAAAAGTCTCTCTAATTCGCCTCGTGTCTGCCTCTGCCCTCCTCCAGCCCCTTCTCGACCCCCCCACCCCAGCCCCCCGCAGGCTGTAATTGAGAGGTGGAGAACAGAGCTGGCCATCCGTGCTGGGAATGACGCTGGTGTGTCTAGGATGTCAGGCCTCACGGTTGCTCAGGGACAGCTGCCGTGCCCCACCGCCCTGCCACAGGCAGGCAGACAGATGCTCCCAGAGGTGCCCCTGCGCCCCACGCACCCCCGTCCTCCCAGAGAGCGCTGTCACCCGGTCACACACACACGTGCGGCCACAGTACTCCCTGAGCTGGGCCCCCTGCAGCTGCTAGGCCCATGGGTCCCCAGTAGCTACGGTGAGGAGTCTGGGAGGAGGGGACACGCAGTGCCACCTGGCAAGAGTGAATGGCTGAAAGTCAGGGGAAAACAAATGACACAAAACGTAAACCAACAACTTCTGCTCCTTCTGTCGGCACCTTCCGTCGCTCACGCTCAGGCCCCACCGGTTGGGGTTTGGAGTCAGGCTGCCCGTGGGAAGCCCCTCCCCCTTTCCTGAGCTGGAAGCCACTTGCTGGAAAGGAATTGGCTCCCCCCCAAAACGTGCAGGGAGGCCGAGGCGGCAGGCATCCCTCCCACCCCCCCTCACCTTGCCAGGCTGTGCATTGTTTTCCTCCTGCCCTCCCCACAAATTGAATCTTGATTTAAGAAATAAGACCTGGCAGCTGTATCTGGTCCTTAACGTGCTCTGGTTGCCAGGGTCTGGAGAATCTGCTGTGGGCAGGCAGGATTGCCTCCAAATGCATTTCTGGCATGGTGGACTTAGCAAGCACGCACACGGCAGAATTTATCTGCACACGGCATGCCTCATGGGCCCTAGCCACGGGTGCCAGACCAGACCACAGCCTCTGAGAGGATCCCCAAACCTGAGCACACCCCATGGGGGCCACCCTCTCTCACGGAGCCCCCAGCACGGACGGAGCGCCGTCGGAAAGATGAACCGGGATCTTCGCAAGCCTTCTGCACGTCCTTATCTCGGTAGAAGACCAGGCCGTTTGAACTGGGCACCGGTCTCTTCCTACCCACTGCCGAGACTCTCTTCCTCCAGATGAAGAAAACTTAGGATGTTATTCAAATGGAGGGTTGGTGGGGGAATTGAATTAAAACCAGCGACAAGCAATCATGTTTTGAATTTGATGAAGGCGGATCGGCCGTGGCAGGAGCGCACATAGGCACCGGCTGCTGTCTCCAGGTGATAAATGAGTGCCATGTGTTTGGAGGCGCGGGGCGGAGATGAGCTGGGGCGCTGTCACCAGCCGCCAGCCTGGGGCTCGAGGTGCCGGCCGCTCCAGGCCCCCGCTGGCCACTGTCCGTGGTGCTGAACCCCTGCCCTCACACAGCCCGTGCTTCCCTGCGCTAAGTGAGGCATCGGCTGGAGTGGGCACAGCTACTTGACCCCAGGATTTGATGGTCGGTGCGCCCACTGTAATCTGATAAACTGCCCTCCAGTCCAAGATTCTGCCAAGGAGTTTCAGGGGTGGAGAAGCTGTTAAGAAAAAGCCATCATGTACTGAAGCAGGTAGAGAGCCGCTTCAGTTGGCCCTGCATTCCCAGCTGTGGGAGGCAGGCATGCAGCCTTGGTTGGAGAGCCCACTAGCCTTCGGTGGGAATACTTACCTGTTCTGGTAGCCGGACGGGCGGCCACGTGTGGGGCTATGTCGCCGCTCCCCAAGATCCAGCCAAGCCCGCACCAGCTGAGCGCTCTCTCCCCACCCTGCCTCATTCCCTGACCCCGTAACACCGGCTGGTGCTGAACTCCTACTAACCAGGAGAATCCTCGACAGCACCCCGTGTCTGCTCTCCTTCCTCTGGCTCAGCTGGGGACCATGCCGTTCTGCAGAAGCCTCCACTTGTCACCCCACCCCCACTGCCAAAGCAGCAGATTAACGAGAGACAGCAGGCAAGGACCTGGGGCAATTCTGCGGCTCCACGCGACCTCGGACAGGTCACCGCCTCCCCATGTTCTCCGTGTTCTCACCTATAGAATGGAGGTGATGAGACCCACCCCACCAACCGCAGGACTGTTGGAAGGAATCAAATGAGACGGTAGCTTTAAGCGGGCTTGAAAAACTGTGGACTATAGTGTAAACATATGGCTTTAATAATAGCAGCCTTGTAAAAGAGAAGAGGCTTCTGAGACCTCCGTGTCTGATATTCTAGCCAAGCAAGTGCTCCAGGGGCCTCCTTTTGGCAGGGGTTGGGGGGGGCGGAGGGAGTAGATATAAACCCCCGTAAAGCCACAGCAAGGCCTCAGGGAGGGATGGTCTTTTCTACCAACTCCCAAAAGAAAGGCTGGATTCCAAAATGAAGTCTGTTTGCTTCTTACTTTGCTAACATAAAGAGAGCGGGTGATTTCCACCCCCACCCCCGCCCCCCGCCCCAAGATGCAGCTTCACATTGGTGGAATCAGAGTACAATAGTCACAGGTCTCTGGCGGCAGAATTCAGCAGAGGAAAGAAAGCAAAAGGGTCTGTTCTAAGCGTTTGGCATACCGCTGTTCGCTCATTATCCAGCACGAGCAGCCCCGCGTTACCCTCTGCAGCATCGAACACTTGCAGGGGGCAGAGCGTGACGCGCGTGTGTGAGTGTGTGTCTGCGGTGCCGAGCGAACGTGTCAGCGTAAATATGTCATCATTGCAGACTAACATTTTAATTCCTTCCTTCAACTGCTGTTTTGTTGCCCCTACTCTGTGCTGGGGCCGCGCCAGGTGCTGGTGATGGGCTCTGCATCCTGTGGTTGCTTCCAGTACAGTGAGGCGTGGATGGTCAAGATAGAGCCCAGCAGGTGCTCTCTGGCTCTTGGAGGGGTGCACGCTGACCTCCCCCCCCCCACTTCTCTCCTAGTCACTCCTGTGCACGCTCGTTAGGTCCTGTCCTCTGCTGCGTCCTGATGTCGTTGGAACTCACGGCTCCCTCTGGTTTTAGACAAACCCTCCTCCCCTTCTTACCTTGGCACGATAACTGGGAGGTTGGTAACAAAACAGAGTAACTCCAGACAACTGGTCACTGACACAAGCCCCCAAATAAGGGATTGGGAATCGGTGGTGAGGCTCCAACGTCTGGCTTTGGGGGTTCTAAGTTGTAGCATCTCGCTAGGTTGTGGGAGCTCGTTATGGTCCAGTCCATGTCTCCAGCCAGGAGTGAGGCCGAGCATCGCCAAGTCCAAGGTTTTGCTGCATGGTAACATCTCTGCGTCAGACTTCCTAAATAACACACCGGCCCAGTTTCCCTCGGCCAGCCTGCAAAGACAGTCCACTCTCTTCCTACTGAACGTGGAGGAACCACATGGGGCCATCCAGAAAGGCTCCGGGCGTGGCCGGGGGAAAGGGCCGGGTTCCCACTGCGATCCGTCAGAGCAGGGGCTCTCCCGCACTGCTGCTGGTCCCTGAGAACAGAGATCAAAGGAGCCTTCGGAGAAAGCTTGGTGTTCAGTCCTGCCTGCCGAGGCCGCGAGTGGTTGTGGCTCTGCAGGTCTCGTCACTGATTCGCTGATGCCACGTGGGGCTGTTGGTTTCAAGGGGCCGCACTGACCACCCAGGGTTCTGGGCTGTGCCCTCGGCTGTGCTCCTCCTGCCCAGTGAAGGGCGGGCACCCCGACCAAAAACTTTCTCATGGAGCTCCAGGGAGATCCCCCACCGCAAGCCTCGCGCCCCAGACACGGCCAGTGTCTAAGTACAGACCCACACGGGCCGCCCCCCGAATGCAGCCCCACAACACCTCCCCCCTCCTCCCACTCCAACTCAGTGCAAGTTACCCCAGAATCCAGAATGCTTCGCTGCAGAGAGCCGTGGCTCCTGCCGTAAGCCCAGGGCTCACACGAAACAGGAGATAAGCTCACCAAGGGAGCTCCGGTGACCGTACGCTTTACTGCCCCGGCCATCAGAGCTGACCCTGATGCTATTGATTGTAAAAACACGTTATTTCTTCTCTATTAACTTGCACTCGTTTGGGGCCCACTGAAGAGCCCCGTTCCTGGCTCGTCATCGAGGCCCTTCCCTCCCCTGGTCCTCACCTCCTCCCCGACACTTCGCTTCTCCTGCAGCCTGGGGAGGGTGTGAGGAGAGCTTAGGCACACACGTCCTTCCAGGGACACAGGAGGCCGCACGGGCTGAGCTGACCCGCCACGAAAGAGCCCGCCTCACCCCAACATAGACTCCTGTCCAAACACACATTGTCAAGGGCAGAGGGGCCGGAGCCGAGGGCACGGGAGCATTGACTCTGTGTGTATGGCAGACCCTTTCCAGTCACCCGTCACCAAACCCAGAAAAGGAGCCTCTGGGGGTGAAATCAGATGCACATAACCTGTGCTTGTCCGCCCGGCCAGTCAAAACCTGTAGCTTCTCTGATTTGGGCAAACCTTTCAGCCTCCACATCCTTTATTTCCCCCAGGCCTGACCTCGGAAGGCCCTCAGCGGGGGTCGTTTGTGTCCATCTTAGATTCTGTTTGCTGGCTGCTTGTGCTCGGGACCCCTCCCTTGCCGGTGTCAGGGATAAGCCTCGTCCCGAGATGCGCGTGTGGAGCAGTGCATCAGACTCGGGGCCGAGACCCGCACGTGGGCCACGCCGTTGCCGCCCCTCAGGAGGCCTGTGGTTTGCGTACCACACGAGGGATCACGCACCTGCTTTCCAGAGGAGAGCAAGGCTCTCCCCACCCGGCCCCCAGGGCACCGCCCGGGCCTTAGAAGGTCCTGGCAGCCGTCGGCATCCACTGGGCACATGCTTCTCCTCCTGCTTCAGGCTGAACTCCTCTGGGAACGCACCTGTCGGCCGGGGGGGGGAGCTGTACTTAGGGCAGGATCCTGCTTGGCTTGCATGTCCCTTCTAGAGGTGGGATTGGAGCAGTCCCTGGCCACCCCCGGCCCAGGCTTATTAGTTATTTTTAGCAATCAATGTTATTGATGCCGTGTGCACTGGAGAAAGCCACCAGAGAGCTGTTCTTCCAACTCATTACATTTAGAGTTGAACTATCCCCTTTTTATATAAATCCTGACACATAAAGATAAAATACACCACTTTCTGGGGGAAGCTCTAAACCAGAGGCTAAGAGCTGGGAGGCAGTTTTAAAGATGCCTCCAAAGGAGGAGGCCTGGGAGGCACATCCTCTGAGCCCGGGAGCCGGGCCGGGGGTTACAGTTGCTTGTGGAGAAGAGTGGCCCCTGGGAGGGAAAGAGACAGGGGTGCTCTTGGGGGGCTTCAAGTCTGGGTGGCTGGGAGCAAAGGCGAGGGCTCGTTGCAGGGGCTGCAGCGGGGGGCTTCCCTGCTGGCTGCTGAGGGTTGGCAGGGCTGCCATATCTCCGCGCCCCGTGGTCAGCAGCACTGCTCCCCACCTCCCCATCCACCTCCAGGGGAGACATAGGGCCTGGTCCTCAAGAACACTCCATAGGCCTTGCCTTCAGCTTCTCAGCCTTGAAGGGACAGAGCCTCAGGCCAGCAAGGGCTCCAGGATGGCTCGAGCTGGTGGCTCGGGCCTGAGACCACAGGTGGGGGAGACGCTGTCCCAGAGCCCCAGGGAAGCCCCTCTCTCCACCTCCGATGGGGATTCTTGGGGTCAGGATGGGCAGTGGAAGGCTGGAGGGTACATGTTCTGGTGGCGTAATTTCCCAGGTGTGAAAGCGACAGGAGACGCCCGGGGTAGACGTCACCTGTTTCCCATGTGGGCCACACCCTCCCCGGGAGCCCCCCTCCCTGTCCCCTGTGCTCGTCCAGCCTCATTCTGGTGCTGGCATTCTGTGCACACCAGACAGCTCGGTATCTAGCCCAAGCCGCTTCTCTGTCAGGATCCATGCTTTCCGTAAGGTGACTCTTCTGTTGGGAACATGCTACTTCTCTCTCTCTCTGATGAACTCCCATCAGGGAGGGTGTAGGCTCAGACCCGTCGATCTGGGAGTCATCATCAATCAAGGGGAGCTGCAACACGAGGCGAATAAAATATCCTGGTGGAGTGTAGCCGTGGACTGAGAAGGCCGGTGAAGCAAAGACAGAGGCCGGGGAAGCAGAAGGAGCAAGCGGACACGGGCGGTAGGCCCCCAGGGGCTGACCCAGAGCCGCAGGGGTGAGGAGTGGTAATGGGCGGGCACTGCACTAGGGGTGGAGACACATGTGTCCCATCTCTCAGCCGGGGAGTCTCAGGACAGCAGCTTGAAGGGAGGGGCTGGAAGCCAGGCTGTGGGGGGCTGGGACGAGGGGTGGAGGGCAGCAGCCGTGCAGCCATACTTCTGGAAAGACAGGTTGGGGGGACTTTCCTGGGCTGGCAGACAGGGGTGTCTCTGCACCTGTCACTTCTCTGTGTTTTGCAGGCATTCGTCTCCCCACCAGACCCCCCGGGAGGCTTGGGGGCACCCTCTCCTTCCCACCATGAGCATTCTGTGGTCAGGCCCCATTCTAGGTGCTGGGGGTCCAGGAACTCCCATGGCACAGACAGGGGACAGGCTACGGGCAAGAGGCACGTAGTCAGATGCCAGGTGGGAGGAAGGCGGAGGCAGAGGACAGCAGAGGAAGTAAGGGGGTGAGCGGGTCTCACCAAGAAGGGGACACTTGAGCAAAGAACGGTGAGGACGCTAGCATACTAGAGCAGAGGGAGGGGCAGATCGGGCAGGGCCCTCGGAGGGCTCGTCTTTGCGCTGGGAGACGTGGGGGCCGCTGGAGGGGTCCCAAAGTACTATCCCGTCCGTCACGCTGGCTGCCTTGTGGGGAGCAGACGGCAAGTCATGGGCCAGACCGGAGGCAGCCTGACTGGGGGAGCTTTCGCCTGGCCTGTGGTGGTCCCAGTGGGGGTGACAGAGGGTGGAGCTCCAGGTCTGTTTCAAAGGGGACCCCGGAGTCTTTGCTGAGGGTCGGGAGTGGGGCGTGACAGGGACCAGCGGCTGTGGTCACACGAGGAGACAGTGAAGCGGCAGGTTGGGTGGTTGGCTCTCAGGGATGTGGTTCTAGACGTGTTGGGTGGGGGATGCTCGCAGGCAGGAGGATGAGTGGACCCCCCCCCCCCGGACGTACGGGTCTGGGGTCTGGGCCAAGACACTCACCCTGGGGCCTCGTCATGCTCGGCGGGGAGGAGCGTGCTTCGGGATGCGTGCACGTTGGGCAATGGAGTGTCCGAACGCTCCCATCCCTGGCCTAGCCCAGCTCTGTCCCCGCCTCCTGCCGCCTTCAGCAGCTTAGCCTGGGGGACGGCCCAGGGCAGCACCGGGCTTGGCAGAAACCAGTCTGAGTCTCAGAATCCCGGGAAGCACAACCGATCCCGCAGCACGGGATGCAGGGGCGCCATGTCCAGGCCAGGTTCTGGGCGCAGCATTCCAAGCGAGTTTAACAGGACTCTGACACGGTGCTATGTCACAGCTCCTCCCTGTCCCCGCCTTCCTGCACCTGCTCGCTCCTGCCCTCTGTCCCCCGCACAGCCCACAGCCAGAGGCGTCGGCAGGGATCTGGTGCAAGCCAGAATACGGGCCCGCGGGCACAGGGTCTTTACCTCTGTCTCCGTCACGCTCCCCTTGAGTCGTCCTGCCGTGGCCTCTCGGCACACTGCAGTGGACAGCGCCTCCCCCCCAGCCCCCCGGGCGAGAAAACCCAAGTGTTTGCAGATGGGTCCAGAGCCTTCCGATTGCTTAGGACCAAGGACATCGCTGAGTGTTGTCAACGGGCGCGACAGGTGCAAACCCCAAACTCAGAAGTCCTGTGAGCAAGGGAGGGTGAGGGGAGGCCATCAGAGGCCAGAGAAGGCGCCGGTGATCCTGTCCCCACTGCCCCCATGGCTGGGTACGAACACGAGACATTCAGGAGCTGGAAACGCTCAGGTAGCCGACCCAGCTCCCCCCACTCTGTACCCCAGGATAGTCCCCTGATTTCCACAGAGTAGTCCTCGTTTCAGTTTGACGTTTGAAGAGTTTATTGTGCTGAAATTCACATAACGTCAAACCAGTCATTTCAAAGTGAACAGTTCAGCGGCACTTAATGCTTCCACCACCTACTCCCAACGTAGTTCTTGGCGGGAGACCCCCAACTTCCCTCCCCCAGCCCCTGCCACCACCAATCTGTGGCTCGTCGCCATGAATTTAAGGGTTCTGGAACATTCCATAAAGATGGGCTCGCACCATAGATGGTCTTTTGCAACTGACTTCTTTTGTGCAGCATTGTCCCTGAGGTCCGTTCACGCTGTGCACGTGCCTGGGCTTCGATCCTGGGTTTTGTGCCAAGTACTAGCCCGTGGTGAGGGTGCCATTTTGTTCATCCACTTCCTGCAAAGGGACACGTGGGCCCTTCCCACCTTCCTGCCCTCGTGCGTCTGCTGCCGTGAGCATGCGTGCAGGAGCGTCCCCTTCAAGACGCACTCGACACTCGTGTGTGTTATGGGAGGGGGCGTGGAGCCTTCTCCCCCGCCCCCAGCCCCACGGGCTGAGGGAGAATTCTGGGGCCCCACTCACACAGTGCAGTGGGATCAGCACCTCCCATAGCTGTACCACAACCACAGAGAAAAGGTACGCGGGTTGGCGCTCACCGCCATAAGCTCACAGTTCCGGGGAGGTACCAGCGGTCGGCAGCGCTCTGCACACCGGGGAGCTTCCGAGAGGCAGTCTGCTCTTCCCCGGATGCCGTGGGGTCTGACCGTCCGCTGCCAGCACAAAGCACAGAGCCCGATTCTCAGGGGACCGCGGCTGACCGGCTGGGCCCAGGCACCTGCTGTGGACCCCGTCTCCCATCTGTGGGCCTGGCCCGCCCGGGACCCTGGTGAGGCTCCCTCATTGTAGGTTTTGGCAAGGACATCACCCGTCCCCCCAGAACAGAGAGGGAGAACACTGAGCGGAAGCACAGAGGGTGTCCCGGGTGTCCCTGCTGATCCCGCCCGTCCGTCTCTCCCCCCTCCCTGACCCAATGCAAACCTAATCTAGAGGGAAAATGAATCAATTGAAACCCAATTTCCTTTTCTCTTTGCACAGACACTCCACACTCAGGGTCTCCTGTGGGTTGGGGAAGTGCCGTTCGGCTGGAGGTGGGGGGAACTCGGCACTTTCCAGGGACAAGTGTCTCCTATCGGTTCTCTGTCCTGGGAGCCAGAAGGCAGGGACCTCGAGGCCTTAGTGCGGGGTCCCCGGGCACAGCGCTGCACCAGGGTACGGAGGCCCGTTGTCTGTTTGATGGAAAGCTGGAGAGGGCGCCCTCGGGGATGTCCCCGTAGCCGGCGATCCCCATTCATGGACATCTGTTGTCCTCCCCCACCCCCGGGACCTGCACCCGGGGCCGCAGTGGGGAGGGAAGCTTCTTCCCAGGCCCTCATCTCATGCACTGTGTCCAAGGACGAGCACAGACTAGTACCTGCAGGATCGGTGGTGAACACTGTCTCCACCATGCATCCCACTTGTCTAAGCGGGGGTGTGCAGAGCGAGGGGCCTGCCCCGGGGCCCTGTTTGCGGGACACGTCCACCTGCAGGAAGGTGGCTCGGCTGGGTGGGCGTGCCGCCCCAGCTTGCCTGTCCCCACACGGCCCGGATCCACCGTCTTCCCGTCCCCACGTCAGGGGAGACGACCAGAAAGCCGAGGCGTCACCCCGGCAGGGGCTAACTCGAGGCTGCGAGGACGTGGCGCTCTCAGGGCGGCTGGCGAGGCAGGACCCCGAGGCCCAGTAAGCTCTGTCGTGCATCAGGAGGGAACCCGCCCAGGGATGCACAAACTCACCGCACAGCTAATAAGGATCGGGAGCAGGGCGTTAAGCACCTCTCCTGCAGCTTCTGCTCGGCGGGCTTTGCCGGCCTCCGGGACAAGCTGCAGGGGAGGCGAGCTGGGTGTTGACATCAGGGTGGCAGGAGGGCGGCGGCCGCCTTTCTGGGCAGCATTGCAGGTGGAAGCTGGGGGCACGGGGAACGTGGCTACGAGAGGGGGTCAGGGCCCCACTCCACTGAGTCTAAGCCCTGCAGCTGAGGAGCCAGGGACTGCCAGACTCCCAAGAGGTGGGACGTTGTAGAAAGTTCCAAGTGACCACCATGGGACAGGAGCCAACCGGCCTCTCCAGTGACAGTCAGTGTAGCCGCAGGTGACGTCGGAGGGTCCCTGCCAGCGGAGAGTTGAGACGGGGACATTTGTGGGCATATC